>CM056171.1:47536100-47937954 GCA_029691765.1 Entomobrya proxima | reverse complement strand
GATAAGCATACCTTCTTCTGAAGGTCTCCAGATGGGTCTTCAGTAAAACCAGCGCTCTCTGAATCTTCAATAACAGCCCATCATCATCTTTAGCTTCTCCTTGTAACTTTAGCAATTCCTCCGTAGCCTCCACCAAATTCCGCATGCACCTTCGAACAAATTCCTCCTCCTTTTCCAACTGTCTACTGATATAGTATCCATTCAGGTATTGAATTGCAGTCATGCTCACGTCTGTACTATTCGCACACAGGGCAATTCTCCATAAATAGTCCATTGAAGCGGTACTGGTTTCTGGGTCTTGAAGCAGGGGCGGGATCCTCGTGATACTGCAAAGCTGTTGGAATAGGGTTAATCCATGCATGGTAATTGTTGTGGGGGGCAAACTGGGCAGCTTTTTCACCAAAATGTACCGAAATGCTTCCGCATTTAAAGCATGCTGCTCTCTAATTCTCACTTGACCTGTTAGCCAAATGAAAAGGTCATCTGAGCTTCTAGGATCTTGCGCAAGACACTCCCAAAGTTGGTCCACTTGCTCTAGTGTCAACTGGAAGTTGTCCGGACTGCTTAGAATGGAGAATAAAACGGATAAGAACTCCAACCTGACTTGGACGTGTACATGGTATGGAAAAGGACTTTTAAAAATTTGCTGTTGCTCATTTTTAAATTCTTGCAAATTTGTAAAAAATTTCTGCAGCATTTTGTGCTCTCTGTCAGCCCATAAGGTAACTTGGTGTATTTCTGCAGCTGCAGCGGCAGCCTGTGCTGCAGAGTGATGATGGCTATGATGTCCATGATGAAGTCTTAACGGTTGGAAACTTGTCAGCAGTTTGGGAAGCAGCCTTAAGCTCACCACCACGCTTTTATTCTTCACCAGGTTATCCAAACAGCCTTCGATAAACTTGAATCTTATCAATTTATCCGTTGAAAAGCACAGTAAATTAGTCAGCGCTTTCTGAGCTTCAATGGCCAAACCGTCACTCAACTGTACAATTTTCTCATCTTGGACCAAATCCCAAAGCAGCGTTTGTCCGGGTTGACACACGGTGTCCAACTGGAAGTTAAAATTCACCCCCGAACTATTCCTAAGTCCCGCACCTCCAAAAATCCTTTTCTGCCTTTGGTTAAATCTCCTAAGACTCCTCGGCCCAAAAACTTGCTGCTGCTGAGGTACTGGACCAAGTTGTGGGGGTTGAAGCCTTAACTGCTGTCCCCTTGCCCCACCTTCCAAACTCTGCATTAAACTTTCCTCCTCACAATTACTATCCTCCCCATCAAAATCCGCCATGTTCTTTTCACTTTTTGTACTCATCCTACTTGAATAGCTTCCGTCACTAGCTTCCATCTGTTGCTGAGCTTCAGCTTGTGCCGCTGCCACATAATCCTGGAACATCCCCGAAGCATCTGTCATCTGCACCAAATTTCCTAACTGACTTATAACCACGTTGGGCTCCAAAGGATCCCCTTCTCCTTCCGGCCCCCCAAACAACTTCTTCCCAATTTTCTTCAGTCCACCTCCTCCAACCTTTTTCCTTCTTAAAACCTTCCTCCTCCCTCCCTCCACCATTCTCCCTTTCCCCTCCCCATCCCCTCCACTTCTTTCTCCATCCGCATCACTATCACTATGCGTTTCCCCAAGTGTCGCCGTCACCACTTGACTTGGCCCACCAATTCCAAACGCCCCACTAACCGGAATACTATCCGGATCCTCCTCACTTTCCCCTCCACTTGTTAAGCTATCATCACTACTTGAAGGAATAACTTTGCACAAATAGCTCCTCCTTCTACCTCCCCCTTTGCCCCCATCCTGTAGCTCATCCTCCGAATGACTAGCGTCCACACTCACACTATTCTCCGAACTACTCAGTTCCCCACCCCCTCCAAAATGCCTTAATCTTCTTTTCCCCCCTCCAAACGCCCCTCCATTCCCTCCCCCACCCCCTCCACTACTATTCGTCCAAATAAATTTCAGTAGCGCACTAGCCAGGTACAAACTCTGTTCAGTGTGATCCTTAGGTTCCAATTTTTTTAATAAATTGTGCAAATGCAAAACCGGCCCCGGTTCCAAATTACAAATTAAACTACTCAAAATGTCATAAACTTGCTTACTGCAATGTTTTAACTGCGCCGCTTGCCACATAATATCCACCTGCTCGTTACTAATTCGTCCCTCCATTGCCAAAAAGGTTAAAATTGTATGACTTTGCTTAATCACCTCCACGTGCAAATTAGGTCCAAAAATGTGCTCAATCAGTTGATTATCCAGTAACCACTTGCAAAGCTGACTGTCCAACAACTCGCTATCCATTATGTGCTCTGAGTTTACCAGCTCATTAAATAAATTAATGTAACTGTTTATCTGATTAACCCCCGCAAGTCTCATGGTCAACGTGGAGCTCAAAAAATATTTAAAAGCTAGATCCAATCCATCCTTGTCAAAACTCAAGTGGGCATCCACCGGTTCCTTCACCGCACTCCAGATAAATTCCGTCATGTTCCTAACCCCAACTTGGTTACATTTCTGTAAATTTTGGGGTACTTCGGAATTACTTTCGCTAACCACTTTGCACAAATAGGTCATCACTGAGCTTCTAAAGGGTACGTAGTATTTTAAAAGGCTTTGGAAATTCAACCAAGTTTTTAAATTGGTGGCTAGTCCTACTAAAATATTTACCCGGGTAATGGCAATAGCTTCCGGGGTTTGGTTTTTTAAGTAGGTGGCCAAGTGGTCAATACCGCCACTGTGACAGAATAGACTGACGTTGCGAAATAGGTAGGGACTGGCTTCGGGTTCGTTAATATCGCAGAAAAGGGATAAAAGTTGGATTTCTTGGGGAGTTAGGAGCATCTCCGGGGTTTCGGGATGATGACTTTGGCTTTTTAATTGAAGTGTGTGCTGCTTGTAGGCTACATAAGTAGGGAAACTGTTGAGAAATAGCTTGCTTACGAAGTGGAGTAGTTTGTCCTTGTCTTCTACGTCCCAAACGGGTCTGGGGGTGAGTTTGGGGACTTCTGAGGAGGATTCTGGGGGACTTTTTGGTGGTGGGGGGTCGCTGGTGGTGGTGTCCATTTGCTGGGCATCTTCTTTTGAAGTGCTGCTGCTGGCACTGGTTAATGGGGTGGGGGTGGAGGTGCTGGAGGAAGGTGACGATGATAAGTTGGAGGTACTGCTGGAACTTCCGGTGTGCTTTAGGATTTCCACAGCGACTAGGAGAAGCACTTGAAGGGCCCAGTTGAAACGCTCAAAGTTTTTCACGTCACGAAAGCAACAGCTGCATTGACGTTGGGTCCAGCTTTGAAGGTAGAGAATGATGGTTTCCACCTCTTCACGGGTAATGGCCACGTCGGAGATTTGGGCGAGGGGGGTGCGCTTCCGGTCATCTAAAAAGCACAAAAGTTAATTAATTAATCAATCTATTAATCAATCTACTAATTAATTAGTTAATTAAGCTTACATGACTGCAGAAGGGACGTAAAGTCCATACAGCACTCGCAAATCTTGCCGTTGCCCATTTTTCTCGTCACTCGTCACCGTTGTCAACTTTTAATAAACCGTTAATTGCCCTCTTTCACCGTTAAAAAAGTTAATCTAGCCCATACTGGCCGTGTAGTCAAAACTACAAAATTTCACACTTGTCAATGGTCACTTCACACTTGTAAAAGTCAATTCAGTTAAGAAAAATTAACGCCCACTGGTCAACCACTGGACACTGGTCAAGTTGTCAACTTGTTTAAGGTCACCTGTCCAAAAAAACCACAAAAATAATTAATTAACCTCAAATTTCCTAACCAACTTGTCATTTAACCCAAAAACCCCCAAATTTCCCCAAAATATTAACCACCTACCTTTCTAACCGTCAGTTTAACCGTTTCCTTAAAAAAGTTAACTTTTTCACAAATTTCTTCAAAAAATTCACAAATTTCCACACAAAAAAAAAATTGTCACCTGCTGACTTTCCGCTCGCTGGCCTTAAAATGCATTGCTAGGTGCACACTTCACCACACCACAACAGCCCATCTATCAATCCATCAAATTTTCTCAGTGTCGCCGTCCTCATCAAATTTCCTCAAAATTTACTAAACCAATTAATTATTATAAAAAGCTCACTGCATTTATCATGTCCACTTGTCTGTTAATTAATTAATTAATTAATTAACTGTTAATTATGCGCAAATTTGCCAAAATGATACTTTTTTCAACAAAATCTATGCCGACTTGGATTTTTTACACGAGAAAGATAGCCATGTACATTTCTTCAGGTTTTTAGCCAACTGATATATATTTTGGCAGGGATTTTCTTTAGTAAATCCAGCATGATAGCTTATTTCACTCAGAATGAAGAAAAGTACACTAAATCTCTAAAGATTCTGCCTGTTTATGGGTAAACCCTGTGTAAAAAATGTACTGTCCTTGTCTTCAAAAACACACGTAGATATTTATTACACGCTTTATTAAGTGAAGTATGTACTTTTCACTGCTTGTTTATTCGGCTGTCTTTCTCTTTTAAGTTGTCGGCAAGTCGGTATTCGGTATCTCGCGACCAGTGTAGAGTTATGGGCTTGTTCACACTAAATGTACCTAAAAATATGTATACCATTTTGTATGAATGCTCCCTAAAAACCGAAATGAATAGTTTATGAATATTTTTGGATGATTGACGTGCTTTTATAAAAATACCCTAAAATTCCATTTCTTTGTGTTGGGGGTTCCCTGCCCTATCCTAACCTATCTAACAAGCCAACACGCAATATATGTATTCTGTATAAATTTTCATTTTCATTTAATTCTGTCATGCGGGTAACTCTAGTAACCCAGTTCCATGAATTTTTTTCTAAACCGAATCTAAACAGAATATCTAGTCATGATCATGACGATAACAGAACCCAATTTACGGCACGCGTCTCTAGTTCTGGACCCTCAAAAAAAATTCCACCCTTCAATATTTTCATGAACATCAACCCTACCAGTTTTTTTCGGGTTCAATTGCTATTCGGTATTACAAAAGTTTCCCTGTTCATTTTTGGGCTGACAAAGACACCCCATCACGCACTACTTGCGTGTTACAAAGTTTTACAAGTAGAGTCGCGTGTAATAAATAGGTAGGTTGGGGTATGGGAATCATAACTAAATGATAGTTTTTGGATGAATGAACACCTGGACTCATTTTAGGATTTAAAACTTGACTAGACTCACGTTTTTCCCTACTCTTTTGTCTCCATGTCCATGTTCATAGGTACATTTTTACCCTTTTAATATTTCATACATTTATAGATTGAAACGGTACATGATAATCATTTAACGGCTAAAAACAAATTGGTTTTTCTAGAAAAACGATTAAAACACTTTATACATTTGTAAACCTATTTAAACCGTAAAACCCACAAAAAATACATAATTTTTAGTTTGCAGCTTATTCATCCTTTATTTCAACTTTCAACCATTTATCATTCATGAATGAATGTACAGCTTTTAACATTAATAATTTGAGTTAAATAAATCTAAAGATAATTTTAGATAAGAAGTATATCTATAAGGTACAATAACATGTTTTGTAAATATAAATATTTCACAGTTTCAGAGAATTATTCGTTAAACTACGAACAGTAAATTACAAATACGCTTGTACTACTTAAATCTGAATCAATATGCAATCCTCACTCACTCAAACAAATGATTAATTCCTACCTTTACAAAAAGTTAAGTATGTTTTCATTCATTCTTCTAAATCCTCAACAAGCATTCACTGATTTCTTAGAAATTCACAAAAGAAAATACTTCTTTTCTGCTTATTACAAAAAAGTTATCCAAATCTAAAGCCTAAATCCTAATCTAAAATCTACTGTCTAACATTCTAAAATTATCTACTTATCATCTTATCCTTAAAAAATACACATTTAATTAACTTAACTACCTAATCCACTCCTTGTCCATCTCAAAACCTTTTAAATCATCGAGATCACACCTTCTAAACCTTAAAACTAAAAAAACATGCGTTTTTTAAATAAAAGTTAACAAAAAAACTTAACAAAATAATTAACAATTAACTTCCCCCCAAACTTTCTTCTTGCTTCTGACATCCTCCCTCCCTTCCTTTTCGTCAACTAGTAGCTCTCGTTGCTTCCTGTCTAGCCAGTCGCTCTAAAATATTCCAAAAAACTTCATTAAAACCTCACATTTTCCTAATGGGGCATTCTGAAACTATTCTTCAACTTACCTTTTTCCCTCACGCGACGCTTCCAGCGTTTCACCCTCCTCTCAAAACTAGCCGCTTCCTGCTTCGTCTTCTGATACTGCTCCTTCAACTCATTAATCGCCTGACTAATCAATCCAATCCTCTGTTCCGGATCCACCACCATTCCCAACTCTGGAATAAAATTATACCTTCCCGTTTTCGGTGGCTTGGTTAAATTCACCGGAGGGGGCGGTGGAGGCTGTTTCATCTTTTCCTTTTCCCTTTCCTCCAACCTATCCATAATACACACCATATCCCCATGTCTTCCCACAGGCGTCACTTTCCTTCCCGAACTGGTTCTTATAGTCCTTCCCACTCCACCATGATGACCATACCTTTCCTCCGGACTTTTATTCCTTCTGTTAGCCACTCGTCTCCTTTTTCCTCCTCTTTCCCCCGGACTTACACTTCTTCTTCTTTCCCCCTTTTTCTCCCTAATCCTCGTACTTCCCCTTGTACTCTCCACATTCGTACTTTTACTACCTTGATCACTATCCTGATCCTCTTCATCCATCCCCAGTATCATTTCGTCATCACTACTGCCTCCATCTCCTCTTCTTCTACCCATTCTACTTCCACTACTACCTCCAATACTACTTCCTCCCGAGCTTCCCCCCGGACTACTGCCTCCTCCATCACTATGATCTCCTCCCTCACTAAAGCTATCTCTAAAAGGTAAATCCGCTTCTCTGCCTTCACTTGGAGGACCCATCGGACTGTCCACACTTCTATTTTCATCCTCTTCCATTTCCTCCCTTCTTCTTCTTTTAGCCTCAGCAAGTTCAATACTAAATTCGTCTTCAAAACTTAAAGGCTCTTGTCCTAAATTAATTAATGGCTTGGTTTCCTCCTCCTCAGGGGGCTCCTCCATCTCCTCCTGATCCTCCTCCAGTTCCTCCTTCTTCTCCTCATCTTGCTCTGCAGTAGTCGGACTTCCGGGAATGATTTCTTCACACAATAAACTATTCTCCTCTTCAAGCTCCAGCTTCAACTCTTCTCTACTTGGTCGTTTCACCTCCTCCTTTTCAATCTTTTGGGGAATAACAACCTGCTGCACTACAACTTGCTGTTTTTGAGGCAACTTCACCTCTTCAATCTTCTTAGGTTCCTCCACTCTTTGGAAAACAATCTGAGGTTGTTGCTTTACCAAAACTTCCTCCTTTTTCAATGTCATGGGCTGCACCGGAGTAAAACTTTGTTGAATTTGCTGAGGTCGACTATAGCTACTAACCGCCACAATATCCGGACTAATACTTTTCATCACTGTAGTTGCCTTGGTTACCGTTATACTCTGAGGCAGATCCTGAACTTGTACTGGCTTCAGTTCCACACTCATTCCATGACCTGAATGAGAATGACCATGACCATGACCATGGCTATAGCTTGTTGGGGTCATGGTCACGCTAGTAATTGTCACTGGTACTGTGCTAGTCACTGGAACGGGTGGACCATGACTTGGTGTGACGGTTATAGGCAGCACATTTCCTTTTAAAAGTTGACCACTTGAGGCTTGACCTTGACCACTGCTGCTAGTTACCAAAACGCTGGGTTGTTGGTTCTGGTGCTGCTGAGTTTGGTGACTACTTGAACTAACGGACACGGTAATGGCTCCAGAGTTTCCAGAGGTAGCTTGATGACTTGAGGATCCCCCAGAGCTAGTTTCCAAAATGGAAATGCCACCTTTGGTGCTCATGTAAACCGGTGGAATTTGATGATGATGATGATACCCCTGGCCAGATTGATGAATTACTTTAGGAATTGACGGTAAAATGATTACCGGTGCGGGTTTAGGCTGCTGCGGATGTTGATGGTCTATTAAACTAGGTCCTGGTCCACTTTTTACAAAAGTGACTGCCGGTCCATGCTGCTGAGCTCCAGAGTGTTGCACTGGTTGATATTTAGTTTGATGAATGGTTATCGGTGCTGGAGGAGGAGGTTGAGATGGAACTTGCACTGGAGGTGGAGGCGGTTGATGTGGATAAGTGTATTGATAACCTTTAGAGCTAGTCACAGGAGTTGATGGTCCACTGCTTACTAAAACGGGTTGGTTATCCTTCATAAATCTTTTGGGCATGGTGCTTTTCGAGCTTATCGGTTGGCTCATTTTGCTTCCGCCCATGGAAGCCACTGCGGCGATTGACGCTGCGATTGATTCTGAACTGCTTTTTATTTGGGGGAGTAGGCAAGGCTTGCTAATATTTACCACGGGAGGTGGCGGAGGTTGGTTGACCACCACTGGAGGTGGTGGCGGTTGAACTTGTGAAGCTGAAGGTGTTGAAGTTGCGGTGAAAATTACACCGGAAGTTGATTGATGACCTTGGTAAATTGTGGAAGTTGGGGTGATCACTGTAGTGGGCACGGGTGTGGCACCAACCGAAGCTATAGCGGCGTTCATAGCTTCGCTATTCATTTTACCGGGTTTCGAGGTGGAACCGGAAGAAGAGAAGGTGGATGGTGCTGTATTTAAATTTTTCGGGGTTTTTAATGGGCTGTCTTGATGGTGGAGTTGGGGAGGAATGCGTTTTTTCACGGGTGTTTTTCTTCCTGGTGTGGGGGTGATGTTTAAGTGAGTTGAGGGGGAGGGGGAGCTAGAGGGAGGAACTGTGGAGGGGAGGTGTACACTGGGTACGATGACAGGAGGTGGTGGAGGCGCTCCTGAAGTGGGTAAAGGTGCGAGTGTTTTCATTGGCGTGGTGGATTGAGCTTTTCCACGTTTTTTCTTAGGTTTTGGAGTGTCTATTGGTGCTGGAGTGAGATTTACGGGGCCCGGACCGTAAACTGGTTTGGGGGGAGGTGGGGTAGATGGTACGGTGGGAGGGGGAGGTTGCTTGATTACTATAGGTGGTGGAGGAATGGAGGCAATGACTTTTGGAGGAGGTGGAGGGGCTGTGACAATTGGAGGTGGAGGGGGATCTTTTGAAGAAATTATGTTAAAGGTGGGTACTGAGCTGCTTTCTGTACCGGGTTGAAGGTGAATTCTTGAAGGTGCGGTGGGGCTAGGTGTGGAGTATTCCGTGCGCTGCTGTTTTAAAGGGGGATAGGATTGGGGGATTATAGCGCGGATTGTACCGGAGCCTACGGTGGCGATGGGGACTGGTGTAGATTTTTCTTGAGGGGCGGGAGTACTGCTTGAACTTGAGATGGTAATTACTGGGGGTCGAGTTGGTGGTGGAGTGGGAATGAGTAGGGGACGCACCACGGGTAGAATGGGAGGTGTTGAGGAGGGAGCGGGTGTGGTTTGGGTGATTACAGGTGTTAAGGTGACCACTGAGGGCGTGCTGACCATTGTTGATGAGCTAGCTAGTAGACTGGAAGGGAGGATAACGGGTGTGGTTGAGATTCTAGCGGCGATGGGGGTTGCGGAGGAGCCTGTTGAGTGTAAGGTGACCACTTTGGGGGGACCAGGTAGTGTTTTGAGAGTTGAGGGGGGTAAGGATTTGCTAATGATTACTGGTGTGGCGGTGGACATTAGTGGGGTGGGAGTAGCTGTTGTGATTGGGGGTGGTGGAGCTTGAGTAATTACCACTGGAATAGGCTGAGAAGCTACCACCGAAGGTGGTGGCGGCGGTGGTGTTTTGGTTAGGACTAAGCTGGTAGTGACAATTGATGAGCCTTTGGCTACTTCTTTAATGGAAAGTACCGGTGGGCTTGCGGAGGGTACGGGAACTACCAGTTTTTGAGGAGCTGGTTCCGGTTCTGGAGGAGCTTTTACAGTTGTCACTGGTGGGGTTGGAGTAGGTGACTCCTGGATTTTTTCAATGTGAACCAAAGGCACAGGACTCTTTTCTTGGTCTTGACTTAACTGTAGCTTTGCAACGGCTTCAGCTGAAGATGAACTGACGGTTGGACTGCTTTTAACTTCCTTTTCCTTTTCGGAAACTTGAGGTTTTTCTGGTGGAGGAGCTGGTGATGGTGCACTGGGTGTAGTTGACCGTTGCACAGGACTAAACATTTTCAACTTTGGAGCTGCAGAAGGTCCCCCTGAGCTTTGAGTAATTTGCTGCGTTGCTAAAGTATCCTCTTGATTATCCTCTTGAAATTCATAAATATCCACTTTAGTCTGCTTACTAGCTTCCTTTTCAACTTTTTCTGTAGATTTAGGCTCCTGCACACTTAACTGCGGCGGTTGTGGACTACTCACCGGACTCTCCTTCCTTTCTTTATGCATTTTCTCAATGCCTTTCATCTCCATCCTAATCTGATTCAGATCCAGAACACCTCCTCCATTCCCACTTGAATTTGAACTGCCTCCTTCCTCCACCTCCTCCTTCTTCCCCCCTTCCTCCTCCTCCTTTTTCACCTCCTCCTTCTTCTTATCCTCCTCACTACTTTGTTCCTCCTCCTCCCCTCCACTTTTCTGCCTAGTTCTCCTCCTTTTCCCTTGAGGTCCTGGCGATGGGGAAGGTCCTGCATTATTCTTGCCCACTTCACTACTAGTACTCCTCCTCCTCTTCCCACCACTTAGTCCAGTTGTCGGCGTACTTGGCGGTTGCCCTTTACCCCTTCCCCCCTCCTTCTTCTCACTACTTGTACTACTCGTCGCACTACTACTATTCCTCCCCTTCCTTTTAGTCCCCCCAAAAGGCTTCATACTAATTCCCCCCTCAATCCCACTCTGCTCCATTTTCAACGTTACATTCTCACTAATCCTCGTTCTATCAATCCACTCATCATACCTATTATTCCAGCCCAAATAATGCACCAGTATCTGCTCACTCTTTGCATTAATGTCAATCACCTTCGCCTCATAAGTTTTCCCACTCTTCGGATAAAACACTTCCAACTTATCCCCCATTCTAATATCCGTCATAATTTTATTCTCCTCCCCATCCCCTCCTGCTCCTGCAGCCACCTCCTCCTTCTTCACCTCCTCTTCCTTAGTCTCCTCTTCTTTCTTGACCTCCTCCTCCTTTTCCTTCTCCTCCTGCCCCTTCCTTTTATACTTGCCCCTTCCAACCCCCTTATTTTTCCCCCCTTCCTCCTTATCCTTCGTACTACTCGCTACACTACTATCCCTATCCCTTTCCCTACTTTGCACCATCCCCCTCTTCTTCCTCTCCCTTGGACTAGCCACCTCCTCCTCCTCCCCTCTTTTCTTCGGCTGCCTCCCCCGACTACTTTTTCTAGGCTCCTCCTTTTTCACTTCCGGTTCCTCCTTAATCTCCTCCTTCTCCTCTTTGTCATCCTCCCCCTTTTTACTATCCCTAGTACTATCCCTACTTCCACCTCCCCTTTCTCTATAAATACTCCGTGAACTTCTACTCTTGCCCCCTGTACTCCCCCCACTAGGCATCCAAGTGCTACCCAACTTTCTATAAAATTCTTCAAAGTTTCCCAAATATTTTTTATAATTCTGCTTTACCAAATTTATAGTACTTGTACTTGGCATTGCTCCGTAGCCCAATTTACTCGCAATTTGTTTCCACTGTCCCAAATTATTCACTTTAGCTTGTCCCCCTTTGGCCATCACCGTTTTAAACAGTTTGTGCATGTCCAAATCTTTAAAGCACACTTGGGGCGTTTTGTTCATCGGAGTGCCTCTATCGTCCATAAATTTGTAAAGTTGAGCTATAAATCTATCCTTTTCTTCATTTCCTTCTGGTTCAAGTTCCTCATCGTCTTGGTCACTCCCTCCACCACTTTCTGGTTCGGGTTCAGGTTCTTCGGGTTCCTCTTCTGGTTCCTCCTTTTCTTTTAATTTCCTGCCATTTCCTCCGCCAAAAAGATGTTCCCTGTCCCAATGGGCTGGCAATTCATCACTTTCTTGATAAAGTACCGCTTTTTCCACCGCTTGCCTCAGCGCTTGACTATTACTTTCATACTTGGACATTGACTCTTTAGTAAACTCAGTAATTTCTTTTTTTGGCACGGTGTAATATCGTCCATCTCGAAAGCTTCTGACAAGATACTCATCCTTAATCCTAATTTTAACCGTTTCTTGTGCTTCTGGACTAACCACCAGTGCAGGGAACCAAGTGTCTTTTGACTTTTTATTTTTATCCGTGCTTTCCACGCAGACCACCTTGCCCATGTCCAGTTCCTTGTCGTATTTACTCTGCTTCTTTTTCTGTTGGCTGGAGGATGACGAACTGGGCTCGTTGTCAGTTTCGGTGTCACTGGAGTCATCTTTGTCAGCTTGGCGTCTTCTGCCTACTCCACGTCTACCCCCAACCACTGGGTTGCTAAAGTGTTCTGGGTGGGTTAACGGAAGTTGGTCAAGTGTTTCACTTTCGTTAAAGTGACGACCGCTTTTTAGACAGAGGGCACTTCGTCTTAAAGTGGTGATGTCACCATCGTCAAAGACAACTGTGTATTGACTACAGTCCTGGATTTTGTTAATGGTCGCCTCCAAAAAGGTACCTTTGTCAGGATGCTTGGCTTCCACCACAGCGCCAATGCGAAGATTGCCTTTGATAACGTCGTCGGTTAAAAGGGCGCTGCCGTTACCCGCTTTGAATGTCACCTGCCACACCAAAAAAAATCTTAATTAAAAACTGTTCCAAAAGCTGGGTAACTTAATTAGGTAGTTAAATTACCTTGCATTTTACAACTCTGACCACCTTTCGGATTTTGGCTTCGCAAAAGGCTCCTTTGTACTTGGCACTCACCTCAGTGCCCACGGTTAGGTAGGGGGGATCATCAGCCTGCTCCAGAAACCAGAAATAGTTTAACCGATTATTACCCTCCAAAAATAATTAATTAACTACCTAATTAACCACTTTACTTACCATTTTAAGCTGTTAATTCACAAAAGTAGCCAAATTTCTTGTAAAAACGCTGCTTATCCTTAAAAACACATTCTTACAGCGTTCCAAGGTCCAAAAACCCTCCAAAATGGACACACCGAAATTAGCTGCTCCAGTCACCGATTTCCACACTAAAATCACCAAAAAACCACCAAAAATTAACAAATTTGCTAACTAAACCATTAACTTCACAAATTTCCTCCAAATCTTCAAAGCTGACACCTGACTCCCCCGACAGTACAGAAATTTGTGGCTTACCTTTTTGGACACGATTTTAACCGCAAATTTTAGTAAATTTCACGTAAACTCCATTAAAGTTAACTGTGGATTAAACTACTCCAAAAATTTAACTAGTTTCCTCCAAAAAACTACTCCAAAAAATACGTCTGCTGCTACTTCTCAGCTTCTGGCCTGCTGAGCTGCTGAAATGGTGAATGCAATGCTCAATGCACGCTTTACGCTCTATACCTGCTCATGTTACAGAATGTAAGCTGAACTGGTGGCTTTTTGGTTTGTAGGGGCTGTCTATAAATTACGGCGACCAAATTTTAAACCTAATTTTTATTGCAAATTGTGTCTATTTTAAGTTGAAAATCACTTTTATTTAATGGTTAAATTGAGCATTTAGTAAATTTTTGGGTTTTTATAGTTGTGTGGACGTACCCCTTGAAAAAAAAGGAAAATTGGGGATTGTGTGTATTTTAAGGCGGTATATGAAAGCTTGGTTAGCAAGTTGGGGTTTTAAAGCATGTAGTGGAATTGCTTGGTAGGATTGAAATGGTAGAAGAAAAGAAATACATGTACAAGGTTATAGGTAGGATAATATAGGTTTTGTAAGGCTTGTTGAAAATGTACCCAGTTTTTTTGTATATACATATTTATGTGAAATCTTATACTTATAACTTGACTTTATAGGGATTTTATAGGGTTTTGGCTTTGTTGAAGCGTTTTTAGAACTTTTTGGGTATACTCTCTGCAGTTTTGTAAGGGTTTTGGTATACTTTTGGCAAGAGAGAAAGCTTTTTGCTTAGGTATACTTTTCATTTTAAATGAATGTAATCCAATCCGTAGAAAGTTGAATGAATTTTATGTGGACTTTTCACTATTTTTTTTTAGGAAATTATATTGTTTAATTTCTTGGAAACGATTTTAAAGCCGAGGAAAGGTTGTTGAAATGAAAGCCGCATAAATACTAAAAATAGCATTGAAAGTAGAATGGAATATTATAGAATTATTGATTTGAACATGAGGTTAATTTTATGAAAGAATGAAAGTAGTTTTGATGATTTTTTATGAATGATTAAATTTATTATGCTTGATGAAGAAATGACATCACTTTTATATTTTAGTCGGGCTGAAACATTCTAGAACTGCGGGTGTATGTTTTTGCGCTACTTTAATTAAACTACCAAAACAATAGCTGCTTATAATTTTAGGTGTAGATATTTTTTATCTGTTTTCTTGAATCTTAGTCTGCATTGATTTTATGGATTGTGAAGGAACTTGTCACTTTATGAACGAGTTTTTTCTTAAGTGAACGTTGTTTAACTTTGCTAAATATCAATCTAATAATTTGTAGTTTTTGTGATGAAGTTCCTGGGTCAGGCTATTAACCGAACAGTGTATCTGTTCTGTAGCTTACTAATCTTGTTTTATCAATTGGTAAGTGACTTAAAAATTGACAGTCAAAAGTTTAATACATAATTTGTCAACTGACGATTGTGTCCGTCGTGTGCAATAACATTTTAAAAGACTCTACATCCACTAATTGTCAACCCGTTTATTTCAGGGCTCTGTGCAAGCCGGCAAGAAAAACTATTTCTCAGGATGTCACAAGTGCAAAGCAAAGGGATCACTTATTCAACAATAAATGGTTACACTTCCAAACTTCAAGTTTGCTCCATTGTCAAAATCTATCTTCAAAAACTTTAAACTTGCAGCATTTTAGCAAAAAATATTATGTAAAATGTTCAAATCTGCAATAAAAACTCTTAATAAAGCTTGGAAAAAAATTTGTCGCTCCGATTTACCTTCATGGCTTAAAAACTGCAGTTCTATAAATTCCCGAAATTTGTAAAAATAGCTTGGAAATTTGGAGTTTTGCGTTTGGGGCGACTTGGAATTCTTTTGGGTTCGTTGGCCCAGCAGAGAGTACAAAGCTCACAACGTCACATCATGACAGATCCAAAGGTGACAAGTGACAATAAAACATGGCAGTTTTCATAAAAGCTTCCACTTTTCAAAAAAATAGTCAATTTATTTGTAAAATAATCATAAAATTCACTCCAGTTTTCATTTTTACAAATTAGTTATGGCATTTTGTCGCCAAAGAAACGGCTTGTCGTAGTAACCTTAGCGAGAATTCGGTCCATTTTTAATTTAAAAGGCAATCTTACCTTGATTTTACCTTTCGAATTTCAGTTTATAGATGTATTTGAGATCGAAAATGGACCAAAGTATTAAAAGCCGCAAATATAGTTCATTAAAATGATCCCAACTTGATACTCTACAATAAAAACTTTCAAAATAAGAAGGATTTTAACAAACCTGAGCATATTTAAGTATCTTTGGAAGGGTGATCTTCAAGTTAGGACTGGGATTAGATTTCTAATTGAAAAGTTTTAACTTATGTTAAACATTGTACCTGACAAAGGGCAATCTTACCTCAAGATTGTTTTTAAATTTAATAATTTGATGTAGACACATTTTCTACTAAACTGGTACCTTATTGCGTACTTAAAAACGATCTACAAGATAATATCACCTCTACCCACCGCGAGATATGTTCTTTTACATGCTATTATAATATCATTGTTTTTATGAAAAAAGCAACAATACCTTTGTTGTATTTTTTTGTAATTATAACTAAAAATACGATGAACCAAAGACAATAAAAATTTAGCTACTAAAGGATCATTTAAATTGTAGACACGTTTTGTACTAAACTGGTACATTAAGGTCAAGGACGACCTGCATGATTCCTTCGAAAATATCACTTGCTACCGCCACATATACCTAAGTTATAATAAATCATTTTTAAAGATCCAACAATACCTTTTCTTGTTTCTTTTTTAGTTAAGCACATGATTGGCATTTTAATAAGCCGTTAAACTTGCTTCTTGGGATTCTTATCTTGGCCGAAACAGTTCCTCCCTTTTTGTCCCACGTTTTACGCTCGGGGATCGGCTCCACTCCAAATGTGGCAAGTATTAATCAACCTCTCCATCATATACCAGTATGATTCAAGTTGGATTAAAGGTTAATCATTAAAGATTTAGGAATCTTACTATTTGCCCAGTCGTCTACCTAGAAGTTCAGAATGACAAAGTGTCATTTTGGGTTATTGTATTTAACGTGTTTTTAAAATGCTGAAGCAATTAGAAAAGTGTTTACATTTTTTTGACGTTGAGCAGACAGATGTAATGCCATCCTGGTGGTTAAATTCCTTTAGCAGATGTGGAACCTATGATTTGTAAAGATATTCCTGCAGACAAAAAATGGTTATTTTTTTCATTATTTTGTTGCTTTAGAAATACCAGTTGATATTTAAACGTGTTAATTGGCAAACTCATATTAAATGTTTATATAAAAGTGTACATACTTACCGTCACACAATCAAACAGGATAAAAGTTACAACATTCCAGAAAGAACTTTTTGGCTTTTCCGAGACAAGAAAAGTCTTATTGTGTTGCAAGTACAACACAAAAGCGGACTTAACTGCTCCAGCTCCAACCTTCATCTGAATCTGCAATGGAGTGGGGGTTTGGTGCTTACCAGGGTAACAAGCATTGTGCCGATTGTGCTTTGCGTATTTTGCAATAAATTGAAAATCGTTAAGAGATGAATTGAGAAAGAGGAAATATTTTGCTTACCTCTGCTCAAGCAGCGAGCTAGTAAAAAAAGCTTTATGTGCAAGTGCAAAGCGTATATGGAAAGTGCAACATTATGCAACTCTAAGGAATTTTGCAACCAACCGGTGAGAAATTGGAGGCTTCTCGAAGAGTCTCGTGAGTTCTGCACAATTATTTTGCAATTTTTAACAATCTCGTTATGAGTTTAAGTACACACTGAACTTACGATTGTTGTAACAAGCAGAATATTTTACTGACGCAATAACCATTGGCTGATTTTAATACATATATTTTACTTAGGATTAACAAAAGGAATTGTTAGTCTCTGGTTTATTTTTAAGCATGTCAATGCATCTCTTCTCTTGATTTTCATCTAATATTTCCATTGCGCGTAGAATACACCTAGTCCAACGTCAGCTCTACGCTTCAAAATATAATATTATAGCATTCCTTTAATACGTTCTCATTTTTTATTGTATTACACAGAAGATTTTGCTGTTCGTTTTTATGATTTTTGAATGGTCTATAATTCAACTGAATAATGTTAAAAGCTTTTTTATGGTTTTACTATAAACTTAGTGATCGTAATAATCTGCTGCATAATGGAATGTCAAAACTTGAATTTTTTAGGTTTTGTCCGGCAATATAAAATATAAGAGTTGACATAAAAATAGGATTTATATTGACAAGCTGATATGAATAAGTACTAACTTTATATACTAATAAATGTATAAAATGAGCATTGCAATTAAAAATCCTCGTTATTTCAAAATTCATTTGACTGCTCAAGCAAGAAATGACCAATAGGAAAATATTAGCAGCAAGTTTCTTCAAGTACCGGAGCATGGATTGGGAAATGCCCTAGCAATCAAGTCTAATTGGGAAGATATTGTGCTGCCTTTTATTTCACAATATTCACATAAACCTTCTGATTTTCTGCCGCTGTCCTAACGATTGTTAGCATCGTCAAAATACCAAGTTGTATTTGAATGAGAATGCAAATTGGCTTACCTATTATTTACACATTTCGTTTGCAGACTTTAAGGCTAAAAATAGTCGGATATGTTAATAAATGGGTTGGATGAAAAAAACTGATTTTATGCCATTTAAAAAACAATTTTGTTGGATTTGTCAAAATAGTCAAGTACTTTCAAATACTTTTCAAATAACACTTTGTCAACTTTTAAATCACCAAGAAACTAAATCGTTACGATAATTTATCCACGGCAAACTCAATGTCAGAAAGACTCGGCCTTTGCGTCAAAGTTTGACGGTCAAACTAATAATTTAATATATTTTTGCAATTAATGGCATACGAATTCTTTTCCTCTTGCACATTCCTATACACCCGTAATATTACTGACATAGATCAATTATTAAACCAAACCAGCATCACATTCAGGAAAACTGTAAAATGGAATAAAAAATGCACTGAACTTATTTGTTCTCATAGCAATTTTTGATAAACAAACAATACAAGTCATAATTTTACAAATACTACATCATAAATTGAAGAAAGGATTTTCTATTCTGCTTTTCTGTTGCCTAATTATTTCGGAAAATTAGTTGACCAGAAGCTGATTAGCCAAACGGACCAATTTAAAAGTATTTTTGTGCTGCTGTCCTGCCTTGCAAGCAAATCAAAAGAAATGGCGAACGAAGAACAAAAGATGAATAGAAACCGTATTGAGACCGAAATACTATTGAGTACATTTCCAAAAGAGGTAATTTTTTATCAATTTAAAACTAGAAGCTAAAATACAGAAATCCTTAATTACGATTTTATTTTGTAGATATGGTTAGAAATTTTCGAGAGAGTAAAGCACGTGGAGACTTTACGGAGCTTGTACTCAAGTGCAGAAATTTTTAAAGGAAGTTTGAGCGATCAATATACGCGGCTATTTTTCCCAGAGGTATTTTTCATCAATTTTATTTTATTTATATTGATACCCAGGTTATTTCCTCTTACGTTTGTTTTTTAAAAGGTTTTTCATATCCTGGTGGCAAATAAGTACTTATCTAAAATTCACATGAAGGGAATTCGTAGCTGCCGGCTTGCGTGCCACATTTGGAAGGATTCAGTGGACGAAACATTACAGATCCATGGATTTCATAATGAGTTCTCCAGGATAACAAACGTAATGAGATATGTTCCCATTCCTCATGTTCATAGGAGATGTTTGATTACAGAGTTCTACGGTGGAGCTTCCTACAACGCTAAGCTAACCATCTCGAATTTCACAGGCAACTATATAAATAGCCAGATTATTCCGGCACTTCGTACTTCCAACTTTCCAAACAAGTCTCCGTTTCCAAGCCGGTTTCTAAATTATGAAGGAGACAGAGCAAAACGTGACATGGAAGCACGTAGAACAGCAGCGTGTGATATGTTGGCAATCTCAGGAGGCTATATTTTATACGCAGACATCAAGGACAATACACAAAGCATTGTGGAATGGTATAACACAGTTCACAGTATTGTACGGTTGCTACCAAATCTACAAACTTTACAGTTACTCTCTCCAGGGTTGTATGAACCTACAGTGGAAAATGAACTGAAGAGTTTGCAGAGCACTGTGGAGCAACTACCATTTCCGCATCTGGAATCTTTACAACGTCTTAGTATGCAAAAGATGCCAAGTGTTGTTATAAACGCAATCCTGGAGCAAAACAGACATGTGAAAATGATAGAAGTGTTGGACTTGGATTCTAGAAATGTGCTTCTAGAAATTAGGGGACCAATTTATCCCTCTAGGATAAACTTTAGCTTAAAAGATCCCAGAGAACTAGCTCAGCTATCACCCAACTGGAAATTGGAGGGGCTTAAGTTAAACATTGAACTGAATAAAATGGCTAACACAAGTCCATTTGTTTTGGAAAGTGTATTCCAAAAAGTCAAAATGTATCAAGAAACTTTAACCGAACTACATTTAATATTGCCTACTGGATATCAAAGTGAACTGGACGTGGATACAACAGCAAGTAGTAGCAACCTTGAACTTTCCAAGGTTAAAAGACTAGTGTTTAGGGGTCAGCCTACATGCTTTCTCACTTTTATTTTGGGAATGTCCGCATTGGAGTTTTTAACGATTGAAAATATATGGGAAAAAGGAGCTGTACTGGATATGGATAGTGAAAACATGAAGAATATTCCAAGCAGTAATGTTTGGAAGTTATTCCCAAGACTAAAGAAGATTAAAGTGATGTTTGACCGGATGTATGGATATACAACATTTGTACGCCAAGAAGGGGAATGATTAATACTTTACTTGCGTTAAATTGATATTTCTCTTTTTGGGCTTTGGTTTCTCTCATAAATTCTTTAGGAAGTAAATACAAAAATTCATTGTGGATTATACTAATGCTCTTTACAAATTTTTGGGTTGGGTTGACTTAATCTTGACTTTTAATAAAAATTTATTCTTTCGGTGCTAACATAATTCGTTTTTTATTTCCATTGACAATTTGTAGGACACTGGCATACACATCACGAAAAAACAAATATCTTCAATTTTCATACATCTAATGCACAGAAACGCCGTCAGTTAGAATGCTGTTAAATTTCTGATAAATTTTAAAGTTTTACAGTTATCTCGCATAAAATGTGAAGCTTGATATCTTTATTACGCTGTTCGTGCTAGAATACAGTTCATAGACGAAGAATATTAAAGTTTATTATTGCATTCATATTTTACTTAAAAGTAACAAACGCCAGCTTTCTTTCCAAAAGTTTGCACTGAGCGACAACATGTAAGTGTAAATGTAACAATGTAAATATTAAAAGACATAAAAGCACGCTTACAACGTGAAAAGAAAGCAAGAACACAAAACAAATTATACATTGCTCTGAAGCAGAGATGGCTAAACCCGCGGGTTTCCACATTAAAACCCGCCGGGTTGGGTTTAAATGGGTAATAACGGGTTTTTGGGTTTTAATGGGCATTAATGGGCATTAACGGGTTTTATTTTATTATACATGTATGTATATGGGGCCATAGAAAATGGCGCCCTTTATGGGTTTAAATTTAACATGGGGCTTTATTATTGCCCAAAAAAACCCAGCCCAGCCAGGTGCCGGGTGGGGCGTTAAAACCCGGGCAAAAACGGGTTACCCGGCCTAGATTTAAACCCGCGAGCCATCTCTGCTCTGAAGTCTAGCACTAGAATGCCAAACTTTTTGAACTGTAAGGTTTCCTTTACAACGGATACTGGTTCTGCCGCAAGATGGCAATTGGAACGTCTTTGGATAAAAGTGACAAACACATTACCGGTACAAGGATTATTGGCTATAGTATACAATCCAGCTTAAGGCTTCAGGTTTTTGCACGTTGTTTTTCTTTCCATTCCTTACAAGTTTTGAAATAATTCTTCTGGATTTTCCTTTTTTGCTGATAATTAGCCCATGTTTCTCTATGAAAAAATCATACTCAATTGTTTGCTCACATATAACAAGCTTTGGTTATCATCATAAATTAATTTTTAATTAAGCCAACCTGACATTCCAGGTTACATGTTGAAATGATTGTGCTGTCCTGCTGCATACATGATTATGCAAGCCAGCGGAGTCCCAATCGCTATTAATTTCTCCCTAGCCACGGATATTTCTTTCTATCAGCCATTTTCTGTTCTCCCAGCAGCAGCCACTAAATCGCCAAAAACAAACAATCAATGATCACATTAGACGATAATAATTTGTGCGATGAGTAATTTGAGAGAATTAGCAAGTATTTTTCATTTTAGCCTTAGAAAATATTTGATTGACCTTAAGTGCAAAACGAAAAGAGAACAATGAAAACGTTTAGCTCTTTAGAAATGATCAATGATGTAAAAATCATGCATTCAATTTATATTTGATTTCCATTTATATCAAATAGTTGCTTAAAACCACGATAAAAGACTACACTTTTTTAACAAAAAAAAAATACGTAGCAAAATAAATTCGAATCATGAAATATAAATGTTGAATGACAGATATCAGTGGATCTTCAGAATGGTAAGCCTATAAACTTGTTTCATAACTACAAAACCAAATCAATTATTTGGCGACATTGTTGTATCGCCACTGCTTTCGCAGTTAGGTATAAGTAATATTAGAGAAGATATGCTTGGTAAACATCCAGCTCAGAAAAACATTCCGCTGTTTACACAAAAAATTGGAATAGTCATGAACATGTAAAGAAAGCCTACCACAGTCAATATACTAAAATATGTATACACTTTTACAAAAACAACAGAAACGAGTAGAAAATTTAGAAATGCACATGAATTATTTTTTACCTTTAAAAAACAACGCTGTCTACATTCCCATATTAGCATCAAAGTAATCACACCAAAATGTAAAAGGTAATATTAAAGTAACCAAAATCGATTTGCACGCGACAACCGTTTTCCTTGAAAACTGGCTTACTCAACATAATGTGATTCAAATACTTATTAACAATTCCATTTTACCACATTTTGTATTCATAGTAGCTTAATTATGCATTGCTTCTCTAATTCGATATATTTTTAAATACGGAATATTTAAAAAGCGTATATCTTTGTATGTCAGTAAAATGTCACAAAATCCTGTCATGTTAAACTGAAGGCCAAAATTGATTTTATGTTGTACTATTTCTAAATGTCAAACAGTTTTGAATCCACTTGTAACGCTCAATAAATATAGTCATTTTAATATGATCCGAAAACCAGAGGAAAGACATTATACCTAAACTTGAACAATGTGAAAGGATGAATCAGAGATTATGCTTGAAGTACAGGCTTCCGCACAAAAGATGCTAATAATATGTGAAGATGAGCTACGGTTCATAGTTATAAATAATGCTTTTACCGGAAATCCGTTTGCGTTTTTTTCAATTAATACATATTTAGATTATGGTCAGCTCTTTAGGTTTTGATTTTCAACAACAATTTAATGATCAACAATGAATCTTAAATTTATGAATCTTCTAATTAATTTTTTTCAAGTAATTCATAGCAGCAGCAGTAACAATACATAAAAGCAAAAATAGTTGTACTCACCTTAAAACTTGGGATTGCGGAGAAATAAATTGCCTACAGGTTTGCTCCATAAGAAAGATGCACTTGGACAACTTTTCCGTGCTAAAATATGTCCTCCTGAAGGTTTACTGGGATGAGTTTCATACTCTGTTCAGGTCCCTGTTTTTCATACTCCATCCGTGGTTATTTTACTATATTAGCAATTTTCGGTCCACTTAACAGCATCTAAAAAGTTTAAAGAATAAAAAAATGTAATACTACATTAGAATTGATTGTTATTAGTGTAATGAATAACTTGCTAGAAACCGCACACAAGTATTCTTTTATGCGGCGTTGATCTTTAAGTTCATCAAATTTTTCATTGGCCTTGAGTGCAAAATGGAAAATGCATGGAAAATATATGAACATTAACTACTAGTGAATAACAGCTTGAATAAGTAAAGGCATTTTCTCTTTTCAAGAAAAATCATTCTAGTAACGTTGCCGGGTTTCACTTTGTTTTGTAACCTAGCATTTATTTCCTATATTTGCTGGCATTTTCACTTCACTGCTATACTCTACTGAAAGCTGTTTATTTTGCCTTTATGCTAAAAGCAAAGCAAAAAAAGCAGCTTATCGATAATAATATTCCGTCAAATACTGAGTGCTGTTCCATATTTTTGATGCACAAGGTTTTGTAATCACAGAGAACTATGCAACGTGTACTCTTTGTTCCTTATGCTTTCTCGATTAGTGAGTGGTAGCTACTCACTTCATTGCTTTGTGGAGTGTTGGCCAGTTCACACAGAACTTTCATTCGGAGTGTAACAGTTGGGCGAGGAAAATCAAGGGTGATTTTCGTAAGGCGTAATTTGCAATTTTGTTTTAATTGGCATTTTTTGCAATTTTTGCTACTTTTGTTCTAGGACTGCTTTTAAAAAGTGTTAAAATATATTATTTAATACAACCCAAAATGCTTGTTTCGGAAGGAAATGCTTTTCGAGTTTTTAAAATTCTGTCAACTTGCAATTTTATGTTTATTCAGATTTTCGAAAAATCAAAGTCAAACGATTTACAAATAAAAGATGAGACAAGATACATGAAAAGGTTGAATGGGACACTCAAATTAATGGTACTTTGTTGGTGCCAGGTGTTTACGTACATAATAGTTAAAAGAGCTAACGTGTCAGAAATTACCCTTGCTCTAGTATATTTACTAAACTTGTCGTTGTTTTGGGTGGTTGCTTACAACCACTTCTCAAAGAGATTTGATTCAAAATATCTGTTTAATTTATGTCTTAATTTTGAAAGACGCCACAACAAAAGTAAGCAAAAAGAAATTTTACCAAAATTAACAAATTACTGATTTATTGTAATTTCTATAATGAATTGTGCCTTTCAGGAAAACTCTCCCCAACTTGGAACGGAATTCGCAGGCGAATGGGCATGTACCTAGTGCTGATGAGGGTGGCTATGCCTGTCACAGTGCTGCTGGTGACGCTTCATCTACTCTTGGAACCATGTCTTATGTTCAAGCCTTTTCAACCTTTCATTCCCTTTTGCATCCATCAAAACCCGTCCTTTTGGGAGAATATATTTTCGTATATTCTTCATGTTTTAGGGGTCCTTTATTTCGTAATTTTTACAGCTTTCCTTTTCGGAATAAATTATGTCGACTTTATTATCATATCTGGGCTGTTGTGCTACACCATCCTAGTATATCTCCTTTTTGTAAAGGAAAATGTCACTAATCACCGAAAAGTTGAACAATGCATAAAAATGCATAATGAAGTACGCCTGCTACTGACCCTGTACAAAAATCTGCAGGAAGGATATGTCTACTTTCCATTTATTGCAGCCTTTTGTGTCAGTGGAACTGGATGCCTTTTCTGTCTGTTGGGATACTATTCCCACATTGGACTTCCGGGGAAAATTCTCTTTGGCCTGTCTGCCTTGATTGCTTTTTTAATGACTATAGAAAGTGAAGGAAACATAAAAGGTAAAATTAACGAAACTGCAACAAAACTACAAAGCAAGCTTAAAAGTTTGAGAAGGAGAAAGTACGAAAAACGAGTAGTGAGGGCGTTAGTGCCATTTAAAATTCAGAGGGGTTGTTTCGATTATTATTGCACCAGTACTGGATTAGAATTGTCCCTATGGCACATAAATAATACCGCAAGTTTACTTTTAGTATTATAAAAATTATCAGATGATACATGTCTAGTACTAAGATGATAATTGTAATTACTTTACACCTTTTACAGGTAATATTAGGCTAATGACGCACATAAACTAATTTCATGTATTGAAACTGTTAGCAGTTTATAAATTACAAGTTGGAATAAAATAGTGCTTTTGCTGAAGATTCTATCGTAATTTTTACTACTGCACATTATTGGAAACTTAACTAGCTTAATACCTTTAAATTTAAAAATGACTTGTATAGTCAAATTGAGGTTTGAGACAGAATGCCAAACAAAAAGCATAATTTACGTGCATGCTTGATTCGTCTTAATTTTAAATGACAAATTATGGCTTACCTTGGAAAACTGAAATGGGGTAATGCAGCACAATGTCGTTTATCATCATTTCCACATTTCACTGAAGTCGAGCAAATGTTTTTGTGTTATTACCATTTTCTGTCCTCATTTTACTCGCACTATTGTATTGAACAATTCTAGTTCACGAACGCAATCCGACGCACATTAATAACTCTTTGAAATGATCATGCTCAGATTTTATTATCTTTTAACTTATCCGAATAACTTTAATCAAATCAACTTTCCCTGCCAAAAAACTGTCATGTCAACACGTTTACAAAAAGAGAAGAAATGTTGTCTTTTTATACTTTCTTCTTGATTTCAGAGTTTTACAAATATTCACAAATTATATTTGTTTTAGTATTAAATGTTTTTGGAGTTCCACCAAGCTCGTCTAATATTTTGTTGTCACCATTAACCTCCAGTACACAAGCTCAAATAAATTTAACAATGAACTAAATTGCCAATATCCGAATGAATGCTTTTTATCACATCCACTTTCCGTAACTAAAAACTGCCATGTCAACACTTTCAGAAAAAGCAGGGATTTGTGTTTTTTGCACTTGCTAGATCTCAAAGCTTTACAAACAGTTTACACCACTAACGAATAATATTCAATTAAATTACATTTCACATAATTAAACAGAAAACTCGTTCAGGCTAAAAAATCCGTTTTCTTTGGTGTGCTTCAACAAGCAGATTTTAGCCAACAAGCATGGGGTAACTTGAGAACTGTGTTGTTGCTTCATCTGCTTACGTCTTTTGTATCAAACAATTTTCAACAGTGTTTAAGCAGTGGATTTTATTAACAAGTATTTTATGCTTTTTCCACCTTGAATTGGTCAAAATTAGGAGAAATTAAAGCAACAAAAATTTCTTTAGGTAAAAAATTATTCAAAACTGTCTCCCTTTATATTTTAGTCCTGACGCATAGTCTTGTCACGCACAAAGACCAACGCCTTACTGGAAGGGTTAACAGAATATCATTTCTTATAAGTATCCCCATATATTGTTTCTCCATTTTCAGCAAAAATCCAGCACAATATTCTTCAATGTATAGAGAATACGTTTCTCACAGCTTAAAAATTCTTCATAAAATAACAGCAACAAAATAATATAATGGTTTGACCAGTGACAACATTGAACACAGAGAGGATCATCAGAAAAGGAAATAACATTGAACTTCGTGTCATCATAATACAAACGAGACATTGAATTCACTTTCTTTCGTCCACGCTTATCCTGTCCTGTCAATGATCACTTGAGTAGGTATATAAACCCCGTAAGAGAACAAACCAGTTAAGGCTCACATTGGTCAACATTTACTCGGGGCATATAGATTTGTCTGCCCGTTTCTCACTCCGTCCGTCCGTCCGTAAGCACGCTTACTCGTCAACGGATCAACATTGTAAAATTTAGTTTTCGGATATGAGTACAACAAGTCTTAAACAGATTCTTATTAATTTTGAAGGTCATTTCGATGATTGAAAGGTAACTTTTTAATGTACGTATTTTAATTCTGCATCATTTACATGCTCTATGGTTGTAAATTTTTTATATGGACGTACAATTAGTACCAACAAAAACTACCAGTGTACAATATACAACTAAGGGTAACCAGGGGTACCCAACAACAATAGAGGTTACCTACATGGGTGACCAAGCGTAAGCAACAGTAACAAAGCACAGATACGTGACCCTTACTTCACCCTTACCAGGATATTTTTTACAAGAGGAACGTTAAGCCAATTCCATGTATTATTATTCGGAAAGATACATGTAATGCTTTTTGAAAACTCATAAGAAGCATCATGAGTTTCCCAACAATAGAAATATTATCTACTATCCTGGGTCTCAGACAACAGAATTTGTGTAGACATTAGGTATCATAAAATAAAAAAATCGATTTTATTTTGCGTCGTCTGATTGTTTCAGGTTCATGGTTCATCAGTCTGTTTTTTGCTGTGCGTTGTATATATAGTAACAGTAGTGGAATAGACATTCTGCTATCAATTAAAAATGAGTGTTTGAGCAATCTCTCTTGTCGAACAAAACACTTTCTATTGACCATCTGTTCACTATTTAATGCCGGGTTTTTGGTCGCTTGCCCATCAGTGTATGGCTTGAATACAACCTTTGGTCTGGAAGTTAGCATGTATGTTTTCACGTTCTTGTTTTACCTTGTTTCGTGTCTGCTCGTGGAAAATCCCAAGGGAGAATGTTCATCCTATGCCTACAGGAATATACGGTTGGCACGCAGTTCATTTTTAATACTATAAAACATTTTATGCAATATATTTTTAGGCAGCTTATTCCGAATGCAGAAAATTATTTAAAAAACTAATATATATTCCAGTCCAATGGCTGATGTTGGATGGATAATGGGAAAGCGCATGTAAAATTCAATTATTCGATACGCTTTTCTGAAATAGGTTTTGCATGCTTTAGACCTACTGCCAGAAAGACCTACTGACAATAGCTTCAGCACAAACCGAGTAATTTTAATAAATGAGAAATATCATCATGTTGGTGGAATAACAATGAAAGCCAACGCACAGAGAGCACATAGTAGCTTCCAGCTCACTTTCTTCTTATAATGATTTTTGGCATTTCATTTTTCATCCACGGTAAAGTCATTTTTCTGTCATGAGCAGGCTTAATGCTTAATACACACTGACAAAGGTATGTGGGTTATCTCTTACTGCTAGTCATATTTTCACAAAGACGTAATTCATCTTTTTACCTGAGTATAATATTTTGTTGATACCTACATATTATTTATTATACAACTTATTCACTACTCTTTTTTATATGCCTTATGACTTGCCAAATTTCCAAAACATATTTTAGTACAAGTATCATTTTTTCCGCAAATACCATTGTATTTAACACACGTGGCATCGTGACCGAATTAAACTTAAATATTATGAAAAAATGTATATTTGTGGAAACATAAGTGATCCGTATTTTTCCCAAAAGCAGACTGCGTTCACTGAGTTTAATAGATTGAAATTTTTGGAAGTTGTTGCTATTTTTTAAAAATGTACCAGCTACCTTAGAAAATGAAATGCATTACTTTTCCTTTTTGAAAATAATTGAACGACTTCAGAATACTTTAGCATATTTTAGAATTTGTTTCACTTTTTTACTCTTAGAAACCAAGATTCTGCTTAGGCTTTTCTCTTGGCTAGATAATCACCACGCCTACTTAGACAGTTATATGCGTAATCTTAATCCAACTCAATCTTGTATCTAAACAATTGCATTATCAAGGTTGTCTGAAAAAAACTCAGCTGATTATGTAAGCTTTGATTTGGAGTTTTCCAAAATTAAATGCAATAGTATTAAGAGTTTTGGCGCACATATAAAATGATAATTTATAAAGATATGTTACATTGACACCTGTCGCAGTTTTTAAATGACTTCCAAGTTCATCTAATCCAGTTCAATCAGTATCCTTAATTTTCTTGCGAAGAGAATTTGAGTAACGTTTTTACTAAATCAGCTACCGCAATTGCGCTTAGTAACTGTTCCTAACCACATAGCTTTTTAAAAAGAGCGGAAAACTTCAGAGCATTTCTTATTCTTATAAAATATACAAGTGCTTCTAATTTACAGCGCTTCCTATATCCCAAAATCTTTTAAACTATTGCAGTCTAGCCATGAAACTCATCAACTGAGTTAAATTATTGGATTTTTATGCAGGACTTGCGTAGTTTGTTTGGCTAGTGCGGTATAGAAGCGGGCGTTCTTGCAGTGTAATTCCGGGTGTTTTTGGCCAATGTTCACACAATTCAGGCGGAAAAGGTAGTTCTTGTTGAAGGAAAAACCCTTCAATCCATAGAAAACAGGTTTGTTGCTCTAGCTTGCATTGTGTTTTTGTGGCCGCAACGCCAACCCATGAAAAAGAAAAAAAGGATTGTTCTTAACAGCGGTTCACGTATGCGCTAGCTAGGTTTCTACGCTAGTGCTCTGTTTACTGGATTCAGAACTACGTACTAAGCCATCACTGGCAAATGAAATTGTGTTCTAGTGATTGCGTGCAGGGATGTTTGTAATCAGACGCACGCCACGCCACAAATTGACTTGGTAGGTCTTCAGTTTGTTTTGTGTCTGTTAGTAATTGACGTCCATACAAGATGTAAATCAGCAGTGTAAGAAAGATTTTATGGCTTAAAGTTATCCCGCAAACTAAAAGAAACACATTTTAAATTCTTCTAAACCATTCATCAATACATATCCAGGTTCGAAAACGAAAAAATCATAAACATAAATGCAAAACCATTCGTGAAAACTCTAAAACTCGAGTTTTACTCCTCTTCTGTGTAAAAAACCTATTTTTTGTGCATGGCGTCTTATTTTTGCTGTTAGGATAGTTTATTGATTATTTAGGGAAAAGTAATGATATCTTGATGACAACAAAATATTGCTAAAAACTAATCTCAACCAATTCAGAATATGTCAGTCCGTGAGAATTAGCTTGATCGATGACACTACAAGTTGAAGAAATTAAATTATTCAAAAAAAATCGTCAATTACAGTTTTCATTATTAATTACTATCTGTTACATCCGTGCGCATTTTTAATCAAAGCATGTTAAAACGTGTCGGTTGGTACAAAAAGAGTATTTGTTGTTTGCTAATATATTCCTAACCCATGTTACACTATTGTTACCAAAATATTTACACGTTTTATCATTTTTAATTGATTTCACTATACTTTTCTGTATGTTTGCGTTCTACCATCAATGTTGTCAGCTTAAGTTCGCAAAATAAATAGAAATATTCTAATGCGATTAAGTAGGTTCTTAACCATTTGCTGGCCAAACAGAAAAATAATCAATTTTGCCATTTAGAATGTCACGGCATTTTATTCCTATTCGAACAAAAGTTTTTTTCTTATTTCTTATTTAAGTAGCTTGGTAAATATTCAGTGCATAATTTAACGATTGTACATACCTATGCAGTATGATAGAATAAAATAGAAAACATATTTTCAATTTATTTGATCTGTGTTCATGGCCAACTGTTTTCGCGTGCTAATCGATTGAATTATTTTTATCCCGCAAAATAATTCTAGTTGATTCTACATGTAGTCATATAAGTGTATGTATAGTTGGATATTTTTTTGATGTGACATATGAATCTTTTTAAATATTTTAGTACGGTTGTGTTTAACACATCTACGACTCGGTGTATAAATGGAAGCGCCTAAATAATTTATTATGATGGCTTCATCAAGCTTGACATTTTGAGTTCCACAAACGAACAACATTATGAAAATGAAAAAAATGCTTTATTTTACTGCATTTCTGTGTCTCCTAGCTCTCCCGATCTTTGAAATGTCTCAACTCACACATTTTCTTGATGACAAATGACAATACTACAAGATGATTTACTTTCTAGAATATTTTATAAACTTTCATATGCAATTCCTTTCGATCTTTTATTATTTAATTGTCTCAGTTCTCACAACCCTGGAACCAAGTGAACAGTTTATCAAAAATATAAAGCCAATAATATGTACTAATTATGTATTCAACTGGCACAAAAAATAACATTCTTACACATATTTTGACAATCTAAAATTTGTTCGGGTCTCCAAAACATGCACAACCTCACATTTCTCACGTTTCTAAAAAAGTCAGCTGACGAAATCTGCTTTGGTCTGGTCTATTCTATATAGCTAGTGAGCCTGCAACAACAACGCTATTTTGTTTACTATATTTATTATCGATTCACAAAAATGAGCAGTCGCTTATTGAAGACGTGAAACTCACACAAAGTAGGTATCTCAAAAGACACTTAAATTCAGTTGATTAACGATGATTAAAAGCATTTAGAAATAAAAAGACTACATAGTTTTTATATCTGCCAAAAGAATGGCATGTTACATTTCAAAAGTGCTAATTGTTCATCTATACAGAAAGCTCTTAAAATGGCTCATTTGAAGGATACTACAATTTCTAAGATAATTTTATTTCAATTCTGATTGACAGCTATTACCTGGTTGCAAACAATACAAGATTTTAATGAAAACACGACATCATCCTAAAAACATTTTAGGATGCTGGAAACAAAGATAAGAATTCAATACTTACTCAAATAACTGAATTCATCAGAAACAGGTCAGAACTGACACGAAAGCAACAATTAAAATTCTTATTAAAACATTTTGTGAAATGCAAAACAGCCTTATTTCGTCTTTTCACTGCAAGAGTCGATCGATAGGAATAATCACAACAGATACATCAGATTACATTAGGGTTTTATAATGCTTGTGGATATTCTTTCAAGTGTATCAACCACACAGACACTGTGTATCAAACATACATATGATAAGTAGAAATTATCTGTGCCGGAAAAATGATTTTTTTGTTTCTGGCATGCAACTTTTGCGTGCTCATTTTGATAGCAGTGTAAATTATGCTGTTAATGAGTGTAGTTTATCCTCTTTCATTTTTTTCAATTTTCATGGCTAAGTCTCGAACATACAGCACTAGGCAAAATAGTGTTTTGTTTTGTAAAGATTCTAGAATGTTTGATTGTGAATGTGCGCAATAAAGTGAACAAATGTTCTATGATTTATTCCGGCTTTGCAATACAAAATGAATTGCACATGTTCGTGCTACCATTTTATACATTCTTTCTTTTAATTAATGCTAGTTCACCTAACCAGACTTTTAGGTTTTGTGTTCCTCTAAACCGACAAAACCTCCGCTTTACTCCAATTCTTTCGCCGTCCATTAATACCAATGACTTTTCTTATTTGCAGTGTTACCTCATTTAATCCCGTGAATGCTGGATTGGAAAAAGTACTTAAATAAGCATAACCAATGTACACTTTGGCAGGACAAGCAATTAAAAACCTTGTCGGAATAAAATCCAACGTTGGTATTTCCCATAACAAAAGTTACTATTTGACGGTAAACCTTGTAACAATATATTTCTTGAAATCACTTTAAACTTTAGTAACTGATTACTACTGAGGATTGATGAAGCGCCAGATCAACATTTCTCCATGTACAAAATTGAAGGATCTAAGTATATTAAAAATTTTAAATGTTCTGACTTTGGAAAAGAGGACGTTTAACTTTTTTAGCCAAACAGTTAGAACCACGATTTTCTTTGTTTTTCGGTGACTCAGAAACTCATAGTGCGTAAGTTTATTTAACATTCTCAGTATTCAATATCAGGTAGAATTTCTACTCATACTACCGTAGAAATACTAATCATCGATTTTATGAATCTATTTAGATCCAAGATTCAGCAGATTGACCAGGCTCTGCTTCTACTTATCCAGCGTTTACAGTAATGACACCAAGCGTTCCGGAGCTGTAACACATCCGGTTTGTTGTACGTGTCAATCTCAATAAATATTATGACAAAATATTTTAAAATATTTATCACAACAGAAATACTCCTAGAAAGCTCCAATAAAAATATTTTTACATAATATATGAAACCAAAGCATAAATGTACAATTTATTATGTATCACTCACTAAAACATAATTGTAAACTGACTGTTGTTAAGATATGCAATTAAAATGCATAATAATTAATATTTTTATGCATGATTTTGGTCCAGTGCTTCTTAACCTCTTGCGTTTATCCATATTATGCTAGACAAGTTTCTCAACAAGTTATCGTCTTTTAGGCAATTCCTGACAACGTAAGCCAAAAATATATTCCAGAACGACATTTCTTGAAATGTTTGTGACTATGAAATCCTTTGATTGCTATTATATTTCAGGAGTAAAAGAAATAAACCTATCATGAAATCTTCATTTATTTTCAAGCCGACAAAGACTGCATAGCTACTCAGCTAAAATTGTAGTCAACAAAAAACTGAAAGGAGGATCTGAGAATCGTCTCCGCGAACTCAGTAAAACAAAGTGATGCATTCAGGTTTACGCTAACTTGCCTCACTTGTAAAAGACGCAAGACTTTTCTAGAGGTAAGCTTATAGCCTAAATTTGCTCTACAAAGCTATTCAATGCCCAACCGTATCAACTTGCTGGATATATTGCATAAAGCATGTGAGGTGGAGTATAAAAAAAGATAACATATTTGGACTTACGTGTTATTCCGGAGAATGAGCCGTGTCCTATCCGGTCAAGAAAGAGAAAGCTCCACAGAAGAACCAACATTGTCTCATTTCCGGTTTCGGGATAAAGCTCACATTGAAAGATAGTACGTATCTTCATTTAGACCAACATGATGTTTTCGGGAGGTGGAGACCGGCCAAGTTTTGGATGTGATGACAAGAAGATTAAACTGACGGAGATACAGGCTCATTTGAAAGAGAGGAATGGCGTTCTGAAGATTGTAAAATGGTAGTTCTGGAAAAAAATATAAATATATTTGGTAAATTGGCAAATTTGCAGTTTAAAAGATATACACATAAAATCATTCTGTGTTTGTAAAGAAATCTGCGTGCCAAATAACAACTCTACTCCTTGAAGCTAGACGTATAGTTTAATGACCAATTTTCTATACATTCTCATATCTTGGATGGATTTGAAGCTCGCCCACGTTTAAATTTGGGTTTCTTAGGAAGCAAAATTATTAGCCTAAAGATATTTGCGTTACATAATGCGAATCTTCGTATATATAAAAGCCAATGGACATTTTTTCTGTTTTGATTTTGATCCGATTTTCTAAAATTGGTTTGATAAAAAGTTTTAGTTCAGATTCATCTTTAACCCTCGTACATTTGGGCCATTTACCCTTGATCACTTGTGCTGGAAAAATAATTACTTTCTTAATGTTTAGGCTAAACGGAAAACAAGTTTGTGAAAATGTTTGAAAGCTTTTATAAAGATGTTTGTCAAATTGTTAAAGTAAACTGTAGTTAGTTTAAATGCTAATATAGGTATTAAGCTTATGCACAGCTGAAAAGCCCCGCAGTGGTTTAGTGGTTTTCAATGATGTTTTAATATATCCTATTTGATTACTAACAAATAGACATATCACCAGCACGCTAATAACTGTTTTTTCATTTCTCAGTACCTCAATTTACCTGACTTTAGATTTCTGTCCAATTTCTAATATAGTCATCAGAATGAAAGTAAAGTATTTTAATACCTAAATGCTTCATCTTCACTCAAAGGCATCCTGCTAAACTGGCAGATTTCCTAGAAAGTGTTTCTTTCCGTCCACATAACGAGTCGTTCTTAACAAATACTCAAATATTGACATCTATAAACCAGCAAAGAAGAGGCAATAGAATGTGGGCAGGTAATTAGAACTCTATTTTTCACAACTGTCAAAATTCCTTATGACAAACTTACTAACTGCACATTTGTATGGTTTTTACGCCGCTGAACTGTTCCGTTTTTCAGGCACTTGCATGCAGTAGTTGACATTCCCGTCCATTAACACCTTATCATGTCAATTATAATCTTGAATCAGGTTACTTTCACCTTCAACCTGCAAAATCATCAAAATTTGTCTCAGTTGCCTCCTTACAGTTATAAACAGTAATTGATGGTTGACATTTATTCAAATACGTATCTTATAACAAACAGTTAAGTCAATTGTTTCCCCTCATCCTATGAGCTAATTCATCATATGCCAACTTTTAATGGCAAATAGTATCGGTACGTAATTTTCACACAAATTTCGTATTACAACTAGCTATGGTATAAACAGACTTACAACTTAAGTGCCAATGACGTAATTTCTCCGATATCCGTACTCCATGTCAAGTCTTTGGAATGTCGCCGGTTTCCATTGCATTAGCACGAAAATAGTTTTCATACCAAACTTGTACTGCCCTCAGTAAAATATCTCGTAGTTTAATCCATTTTCTCCCAAGTGAATCTGTATTTTTTGTAAATAAATACATTTTTGTAACGTGTACTATAGAGAGGTTAATAATTGTGAAATATAATTACTTAAAATATTTAAATGTTACACGTGAAATGTGTTACTCTTACTCAGCAAGATTATTGAGGGAAATATCCATACAATAGGTAAAACACTTTCAAATTTTGGAAATGTTTTCTGGGATGAAGATTCACTGCCGTATGCAATTTTCTGTGCAAAAATCCAAAACATACAACAGCAATTTATTAATGGTACAAAAATTGAATAATTTTAATGGAAAGTATTGTCTTTTCCCAACTTACCTACCTCCTTTAAAGGTATTATATTTCTAATACTGGAAACATTGTAAATGAAACAACGGACTATTTGTCTTTTCCCAACTGAATGATATCTCCAAAATTGTTAATATAGTCACGCAAATGTGACTTGGTTTTATCAGTATTATTAGACACTAAAAAGTCTCAGAAACAGAATTATCAAAGTGAACAAAAAAACAGATGGTTATAAATATCCCACGAAACACTTGGGCAATGTAGTTACTTTCTATGATATTCCGATGCAAGGTACAATTTCTAAGTGAACAAAGGACGCAAAATTTGCATTACGTGCATTGCAAATGCACGCGTTTTTTGTATAGTAATGCCTGGCTTACGGTGAAAGCTGCTTTGGTGTAAAATAAGTAAAAATAAAATAGGTGTGTCAACTTATAATCACAAATGAAATAGCAAAATTTAAAGATTTTACACAAACTTGTTATACAAAACTTATAAGGCAAGGGGACTAAAAACAGATGAAAATTCCATTAAGCTGATGATGATGACGGATTGGTATGCTTTGTAAGTTTTACTAGTACGCAAATTTATATTTGAGTTCTCAAATAAACGCAGAAAGTCTTAATATATTCAAGCTTAAATTGATTCCACGAACCATTAAATTATACTAGCTAAATAACAAAAAGCTTGAAATGTGGTTTGAGTGCATTCCATGAAAATATGTCGAAGACAAATATAAAAATCAAATCTTATTTTGCTACAGTATAAACTACACGTTTTGCTAACACATAAAACACCGGCGTCAAACCCACTGGAAACTATCATCGGACCCACTGAACATAAATCAAGATTTTGACAGCAAGGTTTGTTAAGATGTACGTTTTCTGTACATAAGACACAGTTCAAGCTCCCTTTTGCAAAAGCACGCCGCAACTTTACTTCCGAAGGTTTCTAAACCAGTTATTTGTAAAAAATAGTCATAACTTCACTCCAATTTTCATTTTTGCATAATAATTTTGGCATCTTGAAGTCCAAACTGATCGGTATGGACAGTCTAAAAAACGGCTTCACACATGAACTTGGGGAGAATCCGGTCCATTTTCCTTTCTGGAGATGGATGAAATCCTTCAGGGCAAATTAGTACTGAATTGTCAGTTTCAATAATATGTAGTTTTAAAATAGCTGGACTTGTTCCTACAAATTAAAGTCTCTATAATAGAGTGGAGAAATTTGTAACATTTATTTATTTGGATTTTAATGACGTTCCTTAAATGAGTTTGAATAGATAGAGCCAAGATGTAAACATGTGTGTCTTGCATTGCCCCAATAAATTTGTTTCAAGATAATTAATGCTTTTTATTATTTTTAGTATCTTGCTGCAAAATCACAACAAGTTATAACAAACTTAACTTAATGGCCGTGGGCGTCAATATTTTAGGAAAACTTGAAGGATTTATTGTCACGTGAAATATTAAAAAGGGTAATGAAAAGTTAATTGCCATGCTAAAGACGATTTCATGCAGAAACATGCCTGATTCATTTGAAATACACATTTAGATTAATGGTTGTGTTGTCTCTTCAGAACAATCAGAATAAAAGTTGCTACGAGTCGTTTTACGATGAATTTGCATTTTTGTGAATTAATGATCGTTTTTGCTTCAGAAGTTTTCATTTCATTTCATGAAAAAACTTGGTAAACTAAATCAAATGAAAATCAAATCAAAATTTTGTTGTCTGTTCCACAGTAATTTATTTTATTAAATGTTAATCATCAATTACAGCTTATAACTAATTATTTATAAGGCTGAAAGTTGAATTGTTGTTGCAGGTTTGATGGTAAAGTTATAAATGATTAACATGATCCCATGTTAGTGGATAAGAATGCAAAAGGATGTAGGTGTCAGGTCAGGCAAGTGGAACAGATCAACGCTAAAAAAGGAGTAATAAAAACCGTGAAATTATTTTAAGTTGAATTTTACAAGCTTTAAGATTGGCTTATTGGCTACTAAACCTAAGATCAGTTTTATGCTGATTTTTTCTTAGCCCTTTTCACTGTGTCAACATTATCATCTTGTGGATGGGAAGAAACGCTTGCCAGAAGAGCCGCTAAGAGCAAGATGGCTAGGACGGAGTACCCGAATAATTTCATTTTGATTGATGTCCTTTCCAATGAAATGGCTGAAAAGTGGGGTAAACTGAGCTCCTAGGAAAATTGGCTTACGAAAGTGAAGACAAGATGTTCTGAACAAACCGAATGTCTGATCAGAAGTTAGACAGACATAGCTATTTGTGTCTATGTGTGACGTGACATGTCATAAAAAGTGGACATAAAAATTAATGATAACAGTCTTTTGTCTAGATGGTAAAATATGCAATCATGACGGCATCAACATGACAGCAGTCTTAAAACGCTTTTTTTACGTGTGACGCAATTCAATCAGATCTATTTTACACAACCAGAGCATTACAGAAGTACCCCCATGACCTTGTGAATTGATTTCTAGTCCATTTTTGTCCTTTTTTGTCAAAAAATGATTATGAATAATAACTCAACTTACAAAATTTAATTACTTAATGTTCCATAGATCCTCTAGCTTCGTCCAGCAATAAATCTAAGAGCTTGTCCTTGAATTTAAGATTTACTCTAGAATCACAACCTAAAAAACGAAACCAGATTGACCATACGATTGATCTGTGAAACCAGTAAAAAATCTGGGCTTCTACTGCTTTCAGGAGGTCGAAAGGTTCCACCAGAAGACAAAGACTCCATTGCATCTTCCAATCTTTTGAATGGTTGTCCAATACGGAACGGTTTTACTGACGATTATCTTGTCCAGACAGAGCTTTCTGGTTTTCAGGCAGATAATCGCCAAACCCAGAGGGCAGCAGAATACACGCTAGAAATCATCAATTATGTTAAAATTAGAAAAAAAGGTTGAATAATTTTCTGTCAGTGAGATTAACGTCAAGTGTCAAGTCATGTTCCATGTCAACCAATTCACACAGGTCACTTCGCCATCAAAACTGTACATTTGGTGGATTGAAGTGCTTTCGTAGTTACCCCGAGCTAGAAAAAATAATGGGGATGTTTGAAAGTTTGAAGCCGTACAAGGTGAAGATGGATTCTACGCTAAAGCTGCCACGGTTTATAAAGTCGCCATTTAAAAGGTTTTTAACATGTTTAACAGATCGTAGTTCTGTCTGTGAATGTCGCCACAGACGGTAAACTCCTTATCGTCGGGAATGGTAATGTCCACCAAAGTGGGCTGCTGTTGGAAGTAGCGCTCGATGTCTATTAGAATCTGGAAAATAAGTAATAAAAATGATTAAAGCATGAAAATAATCGTGATTGAGGTTTTTTTAAAGATGAATAGTTACCTTGTAGGCGAATTTACGATGAAGCACTTTCTGATTTTTGTACCATTCCATTAGCTCCTTCATGAATTGGACCGTAACCTTACCCTCCTCCAGTCTGGGGCCGGTGTAGCTATCCTCCAGGGCTGGAAATCAATCCAAAAGAACAAAATACGTGAAAAATTAGTTCCAAAGTCTTTTTCCCTTAAAAATCTCACTTTCCCCCAAAACATTATTTATCAGCAATTCCATCAGATTTTAGTTTACACAGCAGAGCAATGCAGAAGTACCCCTATGACCTTGTGAATTGGTTCCTAGTCCATTCTTGTCCGTTTTTATGTCAAAAACTATTAAGAATAACAGCTCAACTTACAGAATTTCCTACTCAGTTAATTACTTAACTGCTTCCACAGCACAGTGTGGAGACTCTCCAGTGGAGAGACAGATCCAGGATCTGGGATTATCCTCCAGCTTCATCCGGCAATAAATCTAAGAGCTTATCCTTTCAGCTTTAAGATTCTACTCTAGAAGCACAACCTAAAACGAAAACTAGATTACAATCTGCTGTAGAAAAATCCCAGGCTACTTCCGGTTCCAGGAGAAGGTGGAAATCTTCAAATGGATTCCCTTCCTTGCAGTGCAAGGCTTGCACAGAAATTACTTCCGAAGAAGATTCTGTGAGGCGGACACTAGTGTCCACTGCTTTCTCTGGTCCTTAGACTTAAGAAAGATGCTCCCCGGTCCGGGGACGCCGGGAGCAGCTCCCGGAAACAGAACTCGCTCGCTAAAACAGATCATTTGTCAAAATTACAAAAAAAGTTAAATAAATTGTCACTAAGGTCAACAGTGTCAAGTGTCATGTTCATTGTCAACCAATTCAGCAAGGTCACAGGAACTCTGCTCTGCTGAAAAATCTTCAGAAACTCAGCACATCATTTAATGATTTAATCATTCATTCAAATCCTCTAAAAGTTAGCAGTTAATTACCCATCGACTCAATATCAATCGTATCCACAATCGCCTTTTTGCTATCATCCACCGCAATCGCCTTCTCGAACGCCAACTTCCTCACGATTTTACTACACTCTTGGAGCTTCATTTTGGCATCTTTGTCGCTGGGCCTGGCATTCACAACCTTTAAAAAACCAACCAACTTATCAATCATTTCCACAAGCTTATCATTGTACTTATCTTAATTTCTCACCGCTTCAAAGTCCTTCATAGCCTGTTTAAACTTCCCTAGAGCCATGTAGGCCGCCGCCCTTCTGTAGTACGCCTTCACATAATTCTTATCCAATTCAATGGCCTTGCTGGCGTCAGTCAGGGCATAGCCCACGCTCTCCGTCTTCAAATGGGCGATACTCCGATTGGCGTACAGTACGGCGGTGGGCCAGATGTCAATGGCTTTGCTGTACAGTTCAATGGCCAACGGGTAATCTTGCTCTGTTAAAAAAACCACAAAAAACCCATCAATCCTCCACCTCCAAAAATCCCCTCATCCCCTCCTCAATCCCCTCCAAAATCACCCACTTTTAAACGCCGAGTTAGCCTTATCCTTTGCCTCCTCCGAAGCCTGCTTTTTGGTCGCCTCATCCCCCGCACCATTCTGAGTATTCTCCAGATCCGCCATCCTCCTCCAACACCACCACCTACACAAAAAATACACCGTTTAAACCTCCTCAAATCCCCTCCAAAGTCTCCTCCATCCCCTCCACCTCCACCCACCTTAAAAAATCCCCTTTTTAGTTCCAAATCACTCTCAGGCTTCTCCTCCACCTCCTCCTTCAATTTTAACCTAAAAAACACCAAAAAATCCCCAAAATTAGCCCCAATCCTCCTTCAACCCCCACCGGTGTCCAGTGTCCCACTTCCGGTTCCTTCCCCTCAGCTGTTTCCCACTAACCTATTCCACTTACCCCCACAATTTCCACCTCCTTTTTTCTCCAAAATCCTCCAAAATGCTCCAAAAATCCCCAAAAATCCAAAAATTAACTAATTATTCCTAAAAAAATCCCCAAAAATTAAATCCCTTTTGTCAGTGCTCGGCTTAGCCATTTTCCCATCAGCCCATCAGCCAGCAAGGCTGCTGGATTGCACAACAGCCCTACTGGCTCGTAAGGGGCCCTTCACAGCCCCCGTTCCACCCAAAACCAAGCCAAACGCTTAAAAAACGCGACCATTGCAAGTCAGCTGTTTGGTGTGCACGGCCCCGTAACCCAAAATCTCTGGAAAATTTAAATCTCCAGACTCGCGGGCTTTCTCAGCTTGCTCTATGGCTGGTGTAATGCGTTGAATAATTTCAGGTTTAACTTTTTGGCGTTCCAGGTCACGGAGGATAACCCGGGGTGGGGGTTTGGTGACCTTTTAACCTATTCTAAGTTTTTTAAAGGTTTAAATGGTTTGGTTAGGTTATTTTTTGGGAATGGAGAAATGCTGGTGTTTTGGGGTAAGGTGAGATTAGATTGAGAATTTACAGCTGACAGCAGGAATATTTTTTAGGGGAGTTGGGTGCCGGTCCCGGAGGAGCGAAATTAGGTTATCTTTTTGGTGACATGTGACAGGTGAGGTTTGGAATGGATTAGGGATGAAGAAGGGTTTTGAAGTGGTTAAAGGGTTGTGTGGAGTGTTTAGAGTGTTTTCTGGGGATTTTGGGGGTGTCCGGGTGACAATTTTTGGGGGAGGGGATGGTGGGGCTTGGGGGCAGCCAAGGAGACACCTTTTTGGATGGGTTAACGCTGTGTTTGACCGGTAAGTTGGACAATGGACAGTTTAAAGTGGTTAAAAGTGAAGATAATTGACAGTTTTTAATAATATTTTGGGTTGCCAAGGGTGGACCAGGACAGGATTGGTCAAGTGGGACCTGACAGAGCTTGTGCGGAGTGGTTGCTGAGGCATGGGGCGAAGGTCAAGTTGGACAAAGGTCAGTGGAGACACTTTAATTACTTAAATCTAAGTTTTTAATGGCTTATTTTTTTAAAAGGTGACCACGACAATTGGATTCTTCACCGAAAAGCCCTTCCTGAAGACCCCCATCCAGCTTTAAAGCTTGTAGAAATTGACGCCACGGAGAGTTCAGTGATGCACATGGGATTTGGCTACTTGAGTAAGTACTTTAATTAATTGATTGATTAACTAATTAATAAATTAATTAACTTTTTTATGGTTATGGCTTTTAGAAGGATTAAAACACGTTAAAAAAGCAGTATTTCATCGCTGTGATTACTTAGAATATGGAGCAGTGGTCCAACTGGGTTATCTTAGAAGCTCGTTGGAACACTTGCAAATCTCAAGTTGTCCCAGTGTCAGGGACGATGGTCTTCTGACTTTGGAGCAGTTAAAGTAAGGCAATTAAGTCAATCAATCATAGGTCAACTAAGTAATCATTCATTTTGATTAAATTAATTTTGAAGGAAGTTGAAAACCTTAAGATTATACGACCTTCCGGAAGTACGTGAGCCACAAATGATCTTAACCGTTTTGAAGGAGGCACTACCATCATGTCAGATTGATTTTGAATGGAAGGAGTCACCGGGATAATTATTTTAATTAGTTATAAAAATAGTCAATTTATTTTATGTAACTTTACTTTAAAAGGTTTATAAATCAGTTTTTTGTAAAAAAAATTGTGAATTCAATCAAGTATTCATTTTTACATGATAATTAGTGGTCTTAAGAATAAAGCCCCGTCAAAAAGAATACCCGGTTATTAACCGGAGGTCACCAAAGACTAGCCTTTTTCACAGTGTTAACATTCAACATTAATAATGTTACATTATCATTATCTGGATGGGAAGATACATGGAAATAGTTTTTCTTTAAAAAAATGAAACCAAAGCCAAACATTTACAATTTGTTTTTGTGTCATTAAAAAAATTTAATTTTAACTGTCTTTCTCAAAATATGCAGTTAAAGGACATATTACTTTATATTTTGTAACCGTAATTTTGGTTCAGTGCTTCTTAAGTCCCCTTTTTTAGAACCGGCATTCTACTGTATGAATTGTTTACACAATTTTTTAGCTTTCACAAAAGTAAAAAACTTTCGTTTTCACGCACAAATTTCATTTCTATTACGTTACATCCTATATCTTTGTTTCTTAAATTTCAAAACATTTTCTAATTTTTCAGATTTCCAGATCGCATTTGAATGCATTGCTGCTTTTATCCCTGTGGTAGATCAGGCGGAGTTTTTAAAAAAGCCAACACGAAGTGTTTCGGAAGATGATGACATGAATGTTAAACTGAAGACGATGCAGTTCCATTTGAAGGAGTCCTAGAGAATAGTTTCACGGTAAGTTGGACAATACAGTTCAATCAAATTCACGTTTTGATCCAAATTTCTAAAAATCGGTATAATATAAAAAATGTGCTCAGATTTACCTTTGACCCTCGTGCCCTTATGCCATTTTCCTTGTGGCAGTTAGCTTAGCCTATCTTAATTCAAATTGGTATAGTGCTTGTCAGTAGGTTCCAACGGGATTTGTGGGCCAGCACTGGTTTGACTTCAAACTGGAATTTCAATAGAAAGATATCAATAATAGTATTTCGGATATTGTTTATTTACATATTTTAGTATAAAGTTGTCTAATATTAAGTGTTCAAAATGAAATCAACAACATAGTATGTTTTATCATATAAAGCTGATATAATTGAAGTATTTTGTCAAATGAAATACTTAATCGAGCTCTAAACTAATGCTTAGCTGGAAAGTAGCGTAGACAAATTTAAGGTTAATCTCAAAGTTTATTGCTATGCTAGCAAGTCTGACATTTAAAGATTGCAAACCATTTATGAGGGTATAGTATAGAAAAATTATTAATTTACATACTGTTTGGACTTTGGACAAGTTAAAAAAATGTTTTCAAAGCTTTTATAAAACAAATTTTGTCAAACAACTTTTATTCCCTTCAATTTTTCGATTTTTGGCTTTTTAACCTAACCTAAGGAACCTAACCTAACCACAAAGTAATCATATGTCAGAATCAGGTTAGGTTAGGTTCCTTAGGTTAGGTTGCTCAGTTTTTGATTCTGAATCGATTGATATGCATATCATGAGGGCACCAATACACAGAAACCTCAAAAAATTTCGAAGTCCCGCCGATTTAAAATCTCGAAATTTTGTATTTAAACTTTGAAAACAAACACCGGATGTCGACGTTTCAGACCATTTTGAGTCGATTTATAAATTATTGTCTATAGACAATACTATTTTTTTCCCCATAGGGGCACCCTTGGTTTTACCCCAACCGTGAACAGTGTACACGTCAAAAATTGTGAAATAAAGTTATTCAAGAATCTTGAATCAAGATGTTAAAATTTTACATGTAAAAACGAAGGGGCTGAGAGATACCCGTACAATAGGTAACAAAACCTTTGGAAACTCTGGAAATTTCGGAAATTGAAATTATTTTCTGGGATGAAGATTTATTGTCGTATTGGGTTTCTTGCGCAAAATCCATCAACAATGTATTATTGATGCAAAACTTGAATAATTTTGTCTTTTACCTGCTATTCTTCCTTTTAAAACCATTATACACCAACACTGAAAATATTTCAAATATGGCTATCAAATTCCATTTAATAAACTAGTTTATCCTTAACGGATAACGGAAATTGTAGTTATAGCCGAGCAAACGTGTTTCATTTTATTTTATCAATAATATAGGGCATTAGAAACGTCTTAAAAATATCATCCAGCTGAACAAAAAACCAGATGATTATGAACATCGCAGAATACATAGGGTCAACTTGAGTATTCTCTATGGCGATCAAATTCAAGATACAATTTCCACGTGAACAAAGGATGCACGCTTAAAGTCAACTCGTTCTTTTTGGTTGTATTATGTTTGGCGTACGGTCAAAGCTGCTGAGGATATATCTGCTTTATTTTTACAAAATAGAAAGAGCAAGAAAAAGCAGAGATTATGTAATGGCTGCAGAGGGATGGGCAAGATTAATATATAAGTAGTATAATACATATGCCAAAGTACATAAATATGGACTTTTCAAAATCGAATAATTTGGCATTTTGGTCTAATTTTCGGATACCCCCTTAGAATTTTGAGTTATTTACGTAGGTTAACCTTTTGAATTTCTGGCATGGCGGGAACATGGCTAAAAATCGTTGCATAACTTTATGAACACTTTTTTAATATTGCGTAAATGGAGGTTGGTATTCGATTTCGAAAAGTCCATTTTACCACAGGCGTATATCACTGTTCATAAAGATATGCAACGGAGTTTAACTTTCAAGCAAAGTGACTAGAGAGTAAGGAACATTGCATTGATGATGCTTGATAACACGAATTGGTGTGACTTATTTTCAAAAAAGTAAAATTGACTCGTACGCAAACTTAAATATGTGATAAATTTAATCAAGCTTTTAGTTTTCTTTAAGCTTCTAATAATTCTACGATTATTTATTGCGACTTAATAATAATAAGTCTGAAAAACATTCTAGTTGTTATTTTGGTGGTCGATGTCGCCTTTATGTCTCTTATTATTTTTGGGCGTTATTCCCGGTGGACTTGGGAATTTAAGAGACATCAGGGGAATTGGTGTAGTTTGAGGGGTCTTGTTGGAGGTTCCCATCGATGTAAAATGGTTCCTATCTGATTCCAACCCGCACCTCGAAAGGCCGGCTTCGGAATCAGGTAGGGCCACCTTACATGCACTCTCCTCCCTTACTTCCAGTCTGCACCCGGTTGGGCCGACTTCGGAAGCACCGCCAAGGAGGGTGCTTTGATGGGTTGACCCTACAGGTAGACGCCCATGCCGTAACACGGACACCTCCTGCTCTACACCAACTCCAACACTGCTGACAATGGTGTTAATGTCAGCTGAAGATGAAAGTCTATGCTGCACCATAGACTTCCCCTTCTTATGTTGGTGCATATGCTTTACATCCATAGGCTTCGGTGGGGGCATGGTGAGAAAATAACTCGACGTTTCGGTGCAAGTCACCTTCTTCAGGAAAAGCGTTTCTGGAGATGTTGTCGGTTCAACTTCCAAAAACGCACTGAGGCAAAAGCTGGAGATGCAGGGGTATTTATAGGTTTTTGAACCCTGCTTATGCCTAATTAGCATATGCCTAATTTGCATATCCAATAGATATGCAAAAATTCACAAAGCGAATAACCCAGGGCGGCCAATTGTCTCGGCTTGCTCGTGTCCAACGATGCATATCTCCTCATTTGTGGACCTTTACCTTCAACCGCTGGTACAAACAACGCCAGCCTTTCTGAAGGACACCACAGATTTCCTGCTTGGCATACAGGATATCTCATATAATGAGGAATTTACGCTAGTCACGGGAGACGTTGCCTCGTTATATACCGTGATACCGCATAGGGATGGTCTAGCTGCTCTTAAGCACTTTCTGGATCAACGACCCGACAAAACCATTCCAACGTCCTGCTTGCTTCGTCTAGCAGAACTAGTTCTCACGCTAAATGCGTTTGAGTTTAACGGGGAGTTTTTCCAGCAAGTGTCAGGAGTGGCAATGGGGACGAAGATGGGACCGTCGTATGCCGATCTTTTTATGGCATACCTGGAACACAAGTTGCTCCAGAAAGTCACACCTCCGTCTAACACCAGATATAGAAGGTTCAGAGATGATATATTTATATTTTCTCCAACCAACTCTAATACTATGGAACCATTCCTGGAATCACTAAACTCTATGCATCCTAACATCAAAATAGAGTTTCAACGAGGCAATTCACTTCCTTACTTGGACACGATAGTATCAGCGTCAAATGGACGTCTCCATACGACAATATACTATAAGCCAACAGACTCGCACTCATACCTGCCTTACACTTCCTTCCACCCTCAAACAACACGTGACGCAATTCCATATTCTCAATTTCTACGATTGAGAAGGATTTGCTCAAATGACAACGATTTCGCTAAACGTCGCCAGGAGATGGCAACATTCTTCCGGGGTAGACTTTATCCCGAAAACATCATTCAGAAGGCCTTGTCAAGGGTGTCAGCTGTTTCTAGAGTTGATGCCCTGACTAAATCCTCGGCCAAAAACAGCGAAGTCTTGCCATTTGTCGTCACGTTTAGTAAGGCAGGCCAACAAACAATGAGTGCTATAAAAAGCCTCTTTGGCGAAACGATCTCAAAAACACCGGAGTGTCCTCCTCCTGTTGCAGCCTTTTGCAAGCCGAAAAGCATTCGGGATATTCTAGTCCGAGCACGACTAACATCAGTGCAACCTAGAATATGTCACCCAAATCCGGGTACAATCCCATGCAACGTTGGTAAGTGTTTAACATGTAAACACACCATCTTACAAAAAGAGATCGTGGGACCAAAGGGAAGGCTTAAGGTATGGGAACAATTTCACTGTAAGAGTGAATGCGTGATATATGCCATCGTATGTACGAAATGTTCAAAAATATATATTGGGGAGACGAAGCGTAAGCTTCGTGACCGCTTCAGGGAGCATCTCTATAGCCTATCACATGGAGAGCCCACTGAAGTGAGTGAACATTTCACCAAAGTACATACACGAGATGATATGCGTGTGACAGCTATCCAACTGGCTTCTTCTAACCAGATGAGTCGTCGGGAGCAAGAAGCACGCATTATTCATCGTTTAGGTACTCTGGCACCTATGGGACTTAATACAGAGTTCACTTATATATAGAATGAAAACGGGGCCATTCTATCCTCAAAAGTTCAAAAATCAGGCGTTGCTATAACCTGAGGTGGGAATTTGGGCGAGATCTCATCACCATCGAATTCCTCGTCCAAACTTTACTACCCCCTCTGCTACCCCCACCAGAAAAAATCTCAGACCCTAAAAACATCAGGTTGTCGAGATATTTGGCCCTGAAGGTGGGGTGAACAAAAAAATTTTTGAGGTACTTATATAAGTGAACCTTAGTATAGGCCTCATTTGCATATCTATTGGATATGCAAATTAGGCATATGCTAATTAGGCATAAGCAGGGTTCAAAAACCTATAAATACCCCTGCATCTCCAGCTTTTGCCTCAGTGCGTTTTTGGAAGTTGAACCGACAACATCTCCAGAAACGCTTTTCCTGAAGAAGGTGACTTGCACCGAAACGTCGAGTTATTTTCTCACCATGCCCCCACCGAAGCCTATGGATGTAAAGCATAGGCACCAACATAAGAAGGGGAAGTCTATGGTGCAGCATAGACTTTCATCTTCAGCTGACATTAACACCATTGTCAGCAGTGTTGGAGTTGGTGTAGAGCAGGAGGTGTCCGTGTTACGGCATGGGCGTCTACCTGTAGGGTCTACCCATCAAAGCACCCTCCTTGGCGGTGCTTCCGAAGTCGGCCCAACCGGGTGCAGACTGGAAGTAAGGGAGGAGAGTGCATGTAAGGTGGCCCTACCTGATTCCGAAGCCGGCCTTTCGAGGTGCGGGTTGGAATCAGATAGGAACCATTTTACATCGATGGGAACCTCCAACAAGACCCCTCAAACTACACCAATTCCCCTGATGTCTCTTAAATTCCCAAGTCCACCGGGAATAACGCCCAAAAATAATAAGAGACATAAAGGCGACATCGACCACCAAAATAACAACTATTTTAGTAGTCGCCAGCGCACTCATTCTAACAATTCCTGAAAAACATTCTGTTTGCATTTCATGAAAAACAGTCAATGTCAGTCAGTAAATTGTAAATACAAAATCCTATTTTGTTACAATGCAAACGACATGTTGTGCTGTCGCGCAAAACACCTGCGTCAAAGTCACTGGACCCTATATGGAACAAATCACGATCCTGAAAGTGCAGGTGCACTTATTACCAAATTGTTAAGGTGCATTGTGCGCAATGGAGGATACTGAAGGAAATTTATTAATTCTATAAATTTATAGTAAAACAATAGTAAGCATATTATGTTTAAAGATGACGATGGATTAAAATGTTTTAATAACAATTAAACTCTATTGTCAAAATTTTTTGAAAATAGAGTCCTGAGTCCTTAAAATAAAAATAAAATCAAAGCGACTCTTAACAACTTTTATTCGGGTAGTTCTGATAAACGAACACAGCCGTTAAACTAAATGTGTATTTGAATGAATAAGTTTAATTCCTGCATGAAATCTTCTTCAGAGTATCAATTACGGTTTTTATGCATTTCCATGAGAATAAATTCCGCCAAATTTTCCACATTTAATTCCATCGAGTATGCACTAGCCAGAATTTTAGAAACAGGGTTATTTCACGCTTCACAAAATATTTCTTTAAACCATATTTTAAGCTTTAATCGAATTTACTATATCCGATATCCCAGGTGTTCATTTATTGCCAAAATTATACTCATCGTCACTCCGACTTTGATTACTGGGAATATCAATCCAGAAATATCATTTTTATTCTTTTTGTTTTCGTTGACCGAGAAGCCAATGATCACTGGAAATGAATACCGGTAGAAGAATGTCTATTGATTAAAAATATTCATTGAAATTTGCAATCGATTTAAAATGTAAGCTGTTTACTACGGTTACCAAAATAAACCAAAATATGATAAGCCAAATGTACAACACGAATGATAAGCTTTTCTTTGGTCCCATGGCCACTTTCGATTAGTTCAATGCAATGAAGTTAATTGGTACGATGAAAAATTCCCAGCCGTAAACCCATATAGATATTTTTTTATGATATCAGCTTGACGGAATTACAAGATTAATTAAGTTAGTCATGACTTATTGCGATCTTGCATTAAGACATCAAAAATTGTTAAAAAGGCCAACAATTATGAAACAAGCTTATTGAGGCATTATAGGATGCCTTTTTTCCAACTTGATTGCCTAATAAATCAGAAGTAATTCCCGAAAAGCAGCTGAAAATAAAACGAGACTTAGTATACTCCCAAGGCATTTGGATTTAGCAGAAAATTTTCAGGTATAAAGTAACACTTAAAATGATCAGCACCGGAGAAGAGGACGAAGCATTTAATCAACACAGGCAAAAAATAGACAGGGTAAAACAGTGCGTAACAAAGGTCATTGGCTAGATTGCTACAGTTGTTCTTCAATGCTAATCACTATTTTTCCTGTTGAAATATTTGTGTCTGTGGTGCTTACTTATTTAAAATAATACTTTATTTGCAATATAATTATTCTTATTCAGAAGAGAAAAAACGTAATAACAAATCTGCTGAATACATACTAATAAGGAAACGTTTTCAGGGGCCAGTGCAATCCAGGGGCAAGATATACCGATACTGGTCAAGCTAAGTGAGTCGATTACGAATCTGCATTTTATTTACAGTAAAATAATGTTTTGGTTTCTACAGTAATATTTATGAATCGCGCGCCAGATGTACATTACTTAGTACAGCATAAGCGCAGCAGTCTCTTGCTTTTCTCTTTTTCTGCCTTTTGTTGCTCACGTAAGAGAGAGCACGCGCTGGACCACGTAAATCTTGTTTTCATTTTACAGAAAAAGCAATCAGGAAATTCTTTTGTATACGGGTCCGCGAATTTCGAAATGAAACCTTTACCATTCGAAAGCCCTTACCCTGGGATATCAAATGAAACCACTCCCGGGTGGCGCAGATGAGGGGTTTGTCCCCCAGAAGAAGTTTCAAAATGACCTCAAAATAGCATTCCAACATGCATTCAGTGTGTCTCAATATACTCCAGACGATCGCGGGAAGCTGGTATTACTCCGTGTGAGTCCGAATGTACATGTCATAATGCATGACTCTCATATGCCAAATGCATCCTTGTAATTGGTTAGAAGTGTAATATAAACTCTGATATTACAGGTACAGTTCCACACACATTAGTTTTTAAAGTGCAAAAATGCGCTTTTGCATTTTGGGACGTGTATGCAAACACTACTTCAAGCATACATGTAAACTTGTACCAAAGTCAAGTTGTTGAATTTAGGCTTGTTCTAATTATTGTTTTGAAACGTCATATGTACTCTGTATAAAGAAATAGAAATTTCCGTGCATCAAGTTGTAAAATGCGGTATTGCATCTTTATAGCCCCGCATTTTACTCCAAACTTCCATATAAAATTTAAAAGTTGGGTTGGAAAACCCATTTTAATAATCACCTAAATTTGCGATATGAATTTGAAATTCAAAGAAGAGTTCTAATCCTTGAAGTTGACAAATTCACATAAACCTTGTTCTTGCATAGCAAAAGCAATTCATTCTAATATCAGCAAAAGCAAGTTTTGTTGGATTTTAATACGTGTAAGCAGAACGATGCAATGAGAGGATACACAGGTTTTTTTTACATAGGCATTTGTCAAGTCATCTGGGTACTGCTTTGAGTTCAAATATTTGGTACATACCAAATCTGCTTGTACTCTATGCTAAGACCTTTCAAATAAATTACGTCATAAAGAGTCATATTTTGCGTTTCCTGGAGTTCTCGCTACCAAGTGGAAATAAACTACGTTGCTTCATGAGACAATGGCATAAACGTTTTATTGTACACACGGGGGCAATAATATGCATGACGCTGTCGGCACACAATCAATAAGTGATTATTACAAGAACTCGTCAGCCTTTGTGTATTGCCTTTGTACTTGGCCGATTGACTTGTTCTCAATTACGTCAAGGTCTTGATGTCGATCACATCATTGCTGGTTAGGATTTTTGTAGATGTTACTTGTTCTTCAAGTTGTACGCTATCTATTCGTTAAGAGTCTCAGTACCTTGGTGACCTCGCAGCAAGCCAGACATCATACTATTATATCAGTGAGCAACTTTATTAATAGAGGTAATTTATGCGTACACACATGGAACTTACTGCTCGCCTTATTGCGTAATTCCGTATTGGACATTCATATTTTGAATTTTTTGATGTATTGGCAGAAACACAATGAGAATCCTTATATTCCTTGTATTTTCCTGGCTCTTTTTCGTCGTTGCCTTGGGTGAAGAAAAGGTGCGTACCTCAAAGGAAGAACTTGCTGCCATCAAGGCTTACGAAGCCACTAGGACATCTGGAACATTTGGCTAATCTTTACGATTTTCAACCGGAATCTCGTGTACATTTCACTACGGCAACGGAACGGCTTAGCAATCTTTCAACACATATTCATATATCCTTAGTCAAAATTTAATTTCAATTTAATATTCAATTGACTTTGTAAAAATAAACCCATTTTGATTCGGCAATCTATTTCTCATTTGTTACAAAATGTATTTCTTGAAAACGTTCTGGATAAGCAACTTTAAATGCGTTCAATAAATAACAATAAAGGCAAAACCCGTTTCGTCTATTTTTAAATTACACTCTGCAAGCATTTTGGCTGCATCGGTCTAGTGGCGTTAAATGCTGGAATGGAATCCAACAGTTTTGAAGCTTTATAGCGGAAAGACTTGACAGAAAAAAACTGAACAACATTTTTGCTAATAGATCATAATTCTGAATCTAAAAACAGCAAGTACCTCTAACGAACGTATTCAAATGTTTTAGCGCTAACCACAAAGAACACATTGCATAAAAATTTCATAAAAAGAAGAGCAAAACTGAAATTATTTTAAATGTAAACTTACCCAGCGGCATCAGTTATATACCTACCTTCCAAAAAATTCGAAGGGAATACGTTATTAACCAATGCAGTTCATTAAAAACCAACCAGTCAAAGCTAAACCAAATAAAGATGTATGCTGCTAAGGACGGTATTTTTATAAGGTTTTCTTCTAATAAATCATAGCATAGCCTATATACGCTGTCCTGTAGCCCATTTATGCTGGCTTGTAGCCCATTTATGCTGGCTTGTAGCCCATTTATGCTGGCTTGTAGCCCATTTATGCTGGCTTGTAACCCATATATGCTGGCTTGTAGCCCATTTATGCTGGCTTGTAGCCCATTTATGCTGGCTTGTAGCCCATTTATGCTGGCTTGTAGCCCATTTATGCTGGCTTGTAGCCCATTTATGCTGGCCTGTAGCCCATTTATGCTGGCTTGTAGCCCATTTATGCTGGCTTGTAGCCCATTTATGCTGGCTTGTAGCCCATTTATGCTGGCTTGTAGCCCATTTATGCTGGCTTGTAGCCCATTTATGCTGGCTTGTAGCCCATTTATGCTGGCTTGTAGCCCATTTATGCTGGCCTGTAGCCCATTTATGCTGGCTTGTAGCCCATTTATGCTGGCTTGTAGCCCATTTATGCTGGCTTGTAGCCCATTTATGCTGGCTTGTAGCCCATTTATGCTGGCTTGTAGCCCATTTATGCTGGCTTGTAGCCCATTTATGCTGTACTAAACGGTGCCGGCTTCGGTTTGCCTCGGTTTGTGGAGGCCGTAAATTTGCAATTTACGTTTGTGAGCTTTGCTACAACTTTCATAATATTCTCCGGGGTTTAAAATTACTCGGAGACATTGGAACTTCTACGATTCCATGAATCTTCGTAAAATTTCTGGGGTCGTTCTCTTTCATGTCTGTTCGAACGTTTCCAAATACACGTCCAAAATCAACACTTTCTTTAGAAACAATCGCTGTTGTGAGCAACTACAGCTACCGATGTCCATTGAGCCAGTATATACTTATTAACTGGAGTGTTTTCTATGATTTAATGCATTTTCCATATTCTTTATGTAATTTTTTGATATAGGTTTGGGCCAATCCTGTGGCACAGAAGGATGAAAAGTTGTGAAAAGATTGATAATTGGAATTTTTGAACACGCCTTTGTCCAAATCCTTCCAAACAACTTTCTCTATGTTCGAGCAAAATGCGTTGCATTATTTAGTCGTTGAAATTTGGTTGGGTTCACTTTTCTTCTAGATGAAAAAACTGATTTTAATAATCAATGCCAATTTCCGGTTTTTGGTTCCCTTCACAATTCGTAGCGTAACTTTTCTAGACGCCTTTGCCGAGCGGGCTTTTTAGTCAAAATGGATCACGTTATAAACATGCAAACCTAAAACGTTGATCTTCTTCATCAAATACTTGATTTCAAACTTTCCTGGCTATGAATATGCTTGGAAAGCTAAAATTTGTGTTGGCGTACTTCCGGTGACACCAGCCCATGCATTTGAGTAAAAATATAAATTAAGGCGCATAAAACAAAAATAAAATTCCTGCTCTATAAGACCATGCCAATGAAAGTTGGATACAGTGACAAATAATATGTTTTTTCGAGCACTGAACGGAGGCAAACCCAAGCCGGCGGCCCTGTATGTATTAAATGGAAAAAGTAAAGAAGCTAATGGTTTTCAAATGTGTTTTGAAACCAAAAAACCATTACTGAATCCTTTTGGTTGTAACTCATGCATCGTGAACCATACGAATATAAAGATTATTACAGCTTCTAAATCTAACAAATCCGCCCGCGAAGTTTCAGAACGGGTCCTTGTCTGCGTGTTACAACGACGACTTGAGAATTAAAATGATTTTCTAGCATCATAAAGCTTTACTGGGCAATGCAGATTAGGAGTGAAGTTTTACAACTGCTACGATACGATTTGTAACAAAAAGTTTGCAATGCATTCAATAGGTTTTGTTTGTACAAAGGGTAGAAATCAATTTAGAATTTAAACACCCGTGGTGGTGTTATAAAGTTGATGGTACCGTTTCATTCTGTGTCACACTAGCTTACATTTTTCAAATCTGCAAAGTTAGTGGTACTTTACAAAGCTTGGAAGTTGCAGGAAATTAATTATATAGTTTGAGCAACTAATACATTTTCAAGTTTGATGCTGCAATGCTACATCGAGGTTAACAACTTGATGAATGTATAGTTTTACATTTTCATTCACACGGAAGATACTCACTGCGCAAGTCTTATAATCCAAAAAAAGCGCAATTTTACATCTCCACACCTGCGAAAAAATACAGTCAACTTCAAGCGCAATTTCACAACTTGAAAGTTGCTGTACAAAAACAGTGGACTCGGTTAGCATGTCACAATTTGATAGCTGTACTGCAATGAAAGTCCTTTCAGAGCGCATTTCGCAACAATATCTTGATTTTGGATCATGGATTTGTTATAACATGGTGGAAGCATTTGATGCGTTTGCCTACTAATTTAGTAAAAACGTTTGATATAATGTATTTAGCTGGGTCAACTGTGTAATAGGCGGTGACTTTACGGCAGTATATTTGATGTGTTCTACACAACTAGATGCACGTAAAATGATTAGTTTACCTGTAGACCTTAAAAATATTTTGCGTGTACATGGAAATATGAAATTGCATGTTGCAGGTGATTTCAACTCGGTAGAGTAGCTGTAGGCGTTTATATTGTATCGTATTTAGTTATGTCAGTAAGGAGTAACCTACTAATTTACGTTAGATAGCATTTATGTAAGAATATCTGGAGAATGTTTGTATGAAATAAAATATCGTAAGTACTCGGAAGGTATAAATTTGCAAAATGTTTTATTTTCAAATCTGGAATAAAAGCAGTACAGTAAAACATAAACTGAGCCGTCAATTTGTTAAACATGCAATACCGAAAGAGAAAAATTTATTTTAAAATGAAAGAAATACATCGAAGGAAAGTTTTTAAAAAGAATTAGCAAGGTTTGATTAGTCCGAGTGGTTTGTTGTTTAGCCAGTAACAAGTTGGGATTATAATGCCAGCAGAGAACCTCATCCAAAACGACCGACGGTTCTAGTAGCATCCCTCTCCTTCTTTAGTCTCATCTCCGTTTCTTCGCTATTATTTGTCCACTCCCTCTGAAACATCAATAAACAAAATTCTTGGAAAACTGTTTGGTTTCCTATTTATTCGAAAAGTAGCAGCTTGGTGTGATAATTGCAACCTACCTCCTCCTGGGCCATTGCGAGTACAAACAGTGCCAAGAGCCATAAACAGATGTTAAAAACCTTCATCATGGGGTTGCTCTTTCTGAAAAGTAAGTAAAATTCTGAGAATTAGTACCAGGTCATGTTGAAAATGCACCTGATTCTCCTTTGTTTTATAACTGAAGTTTATATTGCATACAACAATTATGAGCTTACTTTAAAATTTGCAAAAGTGGTTCTTGCTGAATACGTCTGCTCTGATTGCAGAGAAATTGTTTACTGAGAACGTGAAGGTCGTTACACAGTGTAGCAAGTATTCTTCTGCGTGTCCCTCTATTATTGCTGACACATCTACGCTTACGCTAGTAAAGTAAGCCTGACATTATTACACTGACGTGGTTTGGGTGGAACGGAATGCTAGTTTTAATTACTTATTGTTCACACCAGTAACGAGCTCAATATACATATACGTATGTAGAGCAGTTATTTTACTTGCGGTAAATATCAAACGGGCAATTGATGTCACACTTTTTGACAAAATTTCTCGGCATTACGTGTGCATCCTTATCGTACACTGAATTGGTTTGAAAAACAAAAAAATCAGGAATGGATGAAATGTTTCCCGTGGTATTATGCAAAATATATTGTGTGTATTTATTTCACGTAATTATTAATTGAAAAATGTAAAGAAGCTAATGGTTTTCAAATGTGTTTTGAAACCAAAAAACCATTACTGAATCCTTTTGGTTGTAACTCATGCATCGTGAACCATACGAATATAAAGATTATTACAGCTTCTAAATCTAACAAATCCGCCCGCGAAGTTTCAGAACGGGTCCTTGTCTGCGTGTTACAACGACGACTTGAGAATTAAAATGATTTTCTAGCATCATAAAGCATTACTGGGCAATGCACATTTGGAGTGATATTTTACTACTGCTACGATACGATTTGTAACAAAAAGTTTGCAATGCATTCAATAGGTTTTGTTTGTACAAGGGGGGAAATCAAATTAGAATTTAAACACCCGTGGTGGTGTTATAAAGTTGATGGTACCGTTTCATTCTGTCACACTAGCTTACATTTTTCAAATCTGCAAAGTTAGTGGTACTTTACAAAGCTTGGAAGTTGCAGGAAATTAATTATATAGTTTGAGCAACTAATACATTTTCAAGTTTGATGCTGCAATGCTACATCGAGGTTAACAACTTGATGAATGTATAGTTTTACATTTTCATTCACACGGAAGATACTCACTGCGCAAGTCTTATAATCCAAAAAAAGCGCAATTTTACATCTCCACACTTGCGAAAAAATACAGTCAACTTCAAGCGCAATTTCACAACTTGAAAGTTGCTGTACAAAAACAGTCGACTCGGTTAGCATGTCACAATTTGATAGCTGTACTGCAATGAAAGTCCTTTCAGAGCGCATTTTGCAACAAAATCTTGATTTTGGATTAATTTGTCATAACATGGTAGGTTCATTTGATGCGTTTGCCTACTAATTTAGTAAAAATGTTGATATAATGTATTTAGCAGTGTCAACTGTGTAATAGGCGGCGACTTTACGGCAGTATACTTGATGTGCTCTACACAAGTAGATGCATGTAAAATGTTTAGTTTACTTGTAGACCCTTAAAACATTTTTCGTGTACCTGGAGATTTCAGTAAGGAGTAACCTAACAATTTACATTAGATAGCATTTCTGAGGATGATTTTAATTTGTGATTTCCGTTTTTTAAACGTTTCTTTGCTATTAGGTACGAATATCTTGTTGGAAGGTGCACTTTTTTGTTCTTGAAGGGACACAGCTTCCGGGAGGATTGTAAGTTTCTCTCTATAGCATCTTAGTGAAACGTTCTACTTTCGGTTCAAATGTGCGTTCTTTGTGAGGAAGGTCAACTTCCAATCTTCTTTGTAACTGAATCCGGTTGTTGTTCGAAATCTGCTGTGGAAGTCACCGTGTATAAGCAGCTAATAATTTCTGTAACATCATGCAGTCTTGTTGAAGCAGTCAGCCAACAAACAGAAGAAAGTCGGTCTTTGGACTGGAAGCATTTAGCAAAGCAACCGCTACTTGAGTATTATTGCGAAATAATAAAGTGTTACATTCCTAAAGATCCGTTCGTTTTGGTATCTTTATTTAAATGCATTTGTCTGAAATATTTTGACCCAGCATTTAATTTAACTGCGAGTGAAGGGAATAATGAAGTGCAACATCAAACTTGTGTGCTTGAAAAGTCCCGTGGATTTGGATTATGGTAACTTATAAAATGTAAATTGAATATTACGAAGCAGATTGGACCTTTACTTTTGGTAGTGGTAGCGGAGGGAGTATGACTGGTTTACTTTTGGTTTCGGAGGATGACGTGTAAAACATCGCACTAATATTTGCCGTGGTCAATGTGGAAGGCTTGAGTTGGATTTGCCGAGTATTTGTAGTATTTTTTAGTGGAGTCGACTGAGGTAACAAACCTAAGGTGTGAGTGCATATGTGAAGGAGAGATTTGGATTTGTGTGAAATGATATGCCTGAAGACGGAGGAACTTGTTTCGGAAAGTTAATAATTGCAGTTAAAATTAACAGGGCAATTAAAATTATTATTAACTTCTTGATGTTTTTTGTGTCACAAACTGCTCCTCTACTCGTATATGTTTATTTGCAAAAAGCCAATTTTTTTAATTCATCGCTATTGCCTTTTATACGCCGCTAAATATTCAAACACAGTTAAATTTAAAACGTCCATAACTGCCGCACGTTAGCTTTATTCAACATGATTTTTTCTATGTTAGTATTAGCTTGACACTAGTTATTAATCTAGGGACACAGAATCTTATTTTTCCCAATTTCAAAATATGGCTGTCTGGAATCCAGCTGGCGCAGGCCTTAGAGGCTCTAAATTAGAGGAAATTGTAATTTTAATCAGAAATGGAAGATCCGAGTCGAGTGGTTTCTAGGCTGGTTGGTGAATGTTTGAGGTTGATTTTCTAGGTGTCTCAGCAAATCGGCAAATGCTGCTTAGTTTCTGGAGTGTGCCATTTTTGTTACACTTCGGATACTGTAATCAACAAGCATCGTTTAATCAAGAAAAACACGTTATTGCCGCATGATTTATTTCTTTAATTCGACTTTGTATGGAAACAACTTTTCTTTGTTTTTAAGGTACATAGTGTAAACTGCAATATTTTGAGATGACTGGATAAGAATAAGGATGGATCCTGAGCTCTGAAACTAAAATGTTGACAACAAAAGGACAGTAATAATAGTGTAATTAAAAGTAATTAGCTCAACAAATGTCCAGTGCGTTGAAATATTGCGCATTTTGTGTATAAGTTCCTGGAAAGGCTTTAAAAATTTCTGTATAGTTTCTGTATTGTTACACTTAGTAGCACTATAAAATCAATGAATTTTTTGCAAAAACATTTCGTCTACAAGAAACGCCTTGCTATACTGTGTCACTGGATTACAGTTCTTAATATGCAATTTCAAAAGAACTAGTACTTGTAACCATATAACTCAAGGAAGTCACCTGTATTCTTGAGAACTTATTTACGGTTCTTTTTAATTGTGTGTTGTAATTATGTATTTCCTTTATTCACTAAATGTTTGGTGTTTGCGGCATTTTGAGGAATACTAATCTTTGAAGGATTGATCCTCATTTACTCATCAACACCGCTACTCTCTGACAAAGGATCTATCGCAACCAAAATGTATACTATGCTAGCCTGTGGTTTTGGTGGTGGATACAAATGGTATGGCACATAAAGTTTACTAAAAAATTAAATTTGAAATTAGCGACGACGAAAATATTTGGCTACAACAAATTTTGAAGACTATGTTAAAACCAATTTACTATTCTGATATAGTCCGTAGCCAGAGCGTACTGCCTATGCCCTATATAGGAAGATAATCCGCATTGAAAACGCAAGATTAAGCTTAAGAAGTGTTTTTTGTAAATATCAATTACAATTTATCGCAATTACAATTTGCAACCCTAAACGCAAAAGAATACATTATTGCTAATGTGTTACTTCATACGGAAACTCGTTTGTAATTGGTTGTATGGATGTTTTTCAAAGACATCAAGAATTTTGGTTCATTCAATTTGGTCTAATCGTTTGTGAGATAATACGAAAAAAATCTTTTTGAGCATTAATAACATTACAGCTCATTGAAATATAGCGCTTCTTCTAAATGTTTGAGCAAGATGCTGAGAATGTCGAAAAAATTATTTCGTCAAAATTGGTTGAGCTGGCCGCGTGATAATTAAATATAATTGAAATTCGGCGGTGACTTCTTGATAAGCTTATTTTGATTATCAAGGTACTAAGGCAAATTAAAAGCGCTATGTGAATCAATGTGAAGTAACAATAAATGTTTAAACACAATTTTGTTTAATGGTATTCAATTTGTCAGATATAAAAATGACGTTTTCATTTTATTGAAATCATCACATTTGGCTTTAGGTTGTAAGCCATAAACTGCTGCTAATGCTTTTATTGCTAACTAATCAGTATACAGTAATTTGAGACCACGTTTGGAATCCAGAATGCATCTACTACTCCGTATAATGAGAAACACCAAGTCTGAAACAGTCATTGATGCTAAACTTATATTCTCACAAATTCTGAAATTTTAAAAATTAAAATTAAACCACTTGTTTTTATATGTACATGTCTGCTAGCAAAAGATTTCTAAGTGCTCACGTGTTAATTTTTGTTATTGACTGCCGCCGGTTGCTTGTAATATTCAATTCATAAAAGGTAAGCAGTTGGGGAAAACAATCATTGTCTTCCGGTGTACTCAGCTTATGAAAATAAATTTTCATCCTTGTCGTTCCAGGTAATACAACATTATTTCTCGGATGAAATACAACCGTGGAAATTTCTCTACCATCATATTTGTCTGGAGTCAAATTAACGCGGCTGGGATGGCTACATAAAAAAACAATTATTAATATTAATAGATATGCCTGTCTCTATACCATAAAAATATAACCAAAAAGATTAAATCATTCTAAAAAACTTCAACGTTTTTAAAAACAATGTAACAAATAAAATTGTCCTTCTTCGGTTTTCTCATTTTTAAATTTTGTAGTAATATCAATATGATGAATCCTAAAAAGCATCCGCAAAATTCTGGACAACATCTGCCATGACTATGTATTATTACAAATTCGATAAAGCTTAGTCATAACACTTCTTTGTTTCTTTAAGTTCGTTTTATACTTCGTGAATTTTAGTACCTATGTTACACTTTTACGGATAATGATTATCCAAATCATGTACGCTCAAAGTCTAGTTAGAATTTTGAAATTATTTGAACGTCACAAAATCATCTTTATATTACGCAACGGTTTTTGCCAACAAGTATGTAATAAATAAAAACCAAATTGTATAGCCCAGCTAAAGTTAATAAAGTAATTTGCAATTTCTAAAATTATTTTAAAAATCTTGAACCCCTTTCAAGTTGTGGAAAGAGTACTTTTCAAAAATATAGGTGTCAAAATATTTGAGACTACTAAAGAAAATTCCGACAAATTATTAAATTTCCTGTTTGCACTACAAATTACCCTCTTTCATAGTATTTAAGGAACTTTGTTGTACAAGTGTGGGTCATAAATCGTGAAATGTAACACTTTTAATAAGTAAAACCAAGTGTGACAAAGAAACCACAAACTAACTGAATGTGCATTAACATATGTCATTTAAAAACAAAACAGAATATAAATAATCAAGGAAGCAAACTGAGATATTTTGATTGTCTTTTTAAATTCAAAGCGATCTTGTTTAACAGCAAAACGAAGTCATTTTGGAGTTTTATAAACAAGATAATCCTATTCATGAGTTTTATATTATCCTGAAATTTAAAAAGATCATTATATATTTTGAATTCAATTTTTGTTAAGGATGTTCACACTTAGTGTATATATATTTATCTGGCAAATAATCTCAGTATTCCAAAGTCTCACACTATTTTCATTGCCAACTTACATAAAATTTAATGTGTCTGGCACCAAAGTGTAATGACCACTGTTCGATGTTGTTGGCTGAATTTTACTGGTTTCATTGGTCGCAAAATACTCCAGAACAAACCCTTTGCTTTTGACAATTGCGCCCGTCCACAAGATGACAATCAAAACGTTAGCTTGAATAAATAACTCATGATTTTCTTCAAGCCTTAAATTTACAAGACACAATAATTAATTGAAGTACGAGTTCAATATATTATTATTTAAGTTTCAAAATTTATCATCTTACATATTGAAAAACTGAATTGGTTTATCAAAGCTGATTGCCGCAATTTGTAACCCAGCATTATCGTTTGGTGTTAATTTGGTTTGCAGGAAACCCGAATGTGACAGCTTGATACGATATCCAATGCTGTTAGGATAAGAAATTGTCCATGAACATCTGAAATTTCTCGGCATGTGACGAAACACGCTGTGCATCAAAACACCACTTTCACAATTTAATACTGCTCCACATTCTTTGTTTAAATTATTGCTCTGGAGCCCATTACTGAAATTTCTTGAAATCGAAGTTATTGTATTTATAAACAGGAAGAATAGGAGGATCCATGAATAAAAAAATATGTTTAGTTGCATTTTGACATATAGCACACTCGATGAAGTAAATATTTGAAGATGTCAACCGAAAGAAAAAATCAAAGCTCTTATATGCTACTACGGACACTAAATAAATGAAAACAAAGCTAATATTGACTAGTCAAATAAAAGTGTTCCATAACGCCAGTTCTCGTGTAAATCCAATTGTGATAATCGTTGTTTCTCGCACTTTACATTAATATACCAACTACAATTTTAGCGTATTGATTACTAACAAGTTTAAATTACGATGTCTATACTCTCTTCCTGCGCTAGTTTGAATGATAAGAATAGTCCATTCTTATTTCATAATATGATGCTTTTGGTCAGTCGGGATATTATGAAATGAATGCAAACCAGTTTTAGCTCAGCTGTGTGCTCAGCTTTTTTCAAACAATACTGTTTGAACTCGCGACCAGTGCAAGTCTAGAAGAGATTATTTATCCTTTCCAAATGCCGTGATGCCGTGTGAAGAGAACATTATGTTGTAACCCACAACAGGCAACCACGTACCCAACAATAAACCGTTGGCAAATGGAGTAAGTAAAAATCAAAAAAAGGCCAGAAGAAAGTGGGATTTTAACAAATGGACATCATATTTGTAATTCTGGTCAAAGATGGACCGAGAGTCATGTGCCACATGATATGGATCCTATATAAAAACCACTGATGACCGATCACTTCGGATTGGAACTATTGTGCTGAAATTCCATAGGGTTCTGTCCGAGGTCTACAGGTTAGAGTATGGTCTTGGCTTCACACCTTAAAGTTAGTCAAATATGTAAATCATTTTCAAATCTTGTTTTGTTAATTAGAGCTGTAAATGTGTACACAAACACACGCGTGAAAATTGTTTCATGTGCAAATTGTGTTTTTGTGATACAAATTTGCGTGTACACGACACGGATTAAACGCGGTGTTTGCAAATACAAAGCGAAAGCACCTGAAAAACGTGAAATTGAAAACTGTTTTTTGTTGCCAACATAATATGCCAGATACAGTGTACAACACAGAAAACTATACTATTTTTAAACATCATACCTAGTGGTGTCACAAAAAGTGTCCTCTAAACAAAGTCAAATTTCTAACTGTGTATTTTTTATTGAGCCATACAATTTTACATGAACTTGCACAGGTACCATAATTTTTAGAAAATATCATTAAACCTCAAAGTTCCACCCTCTGTCTATCGCACACGCCTTAAGCCTGAGCCACTGTAAGACGTTGATTGGCAAATATATAAACAGTCATAAAGATCATACCAATTTCTGAATGCCGTTATCGCTCTATGAATCCATCCAAAGTTCATAACGTAAAATTTCTATTTTACACTGAATTGTTATGTTTGTATGTAAGATACATTGTTTAGTTAAAACGCTAGATTTTCTTCGTCTCTGGATTAATTTACCATGCGTGGAAATAAAGACGTTTAAATAAAGTCAAGTTTGCTTTTGGGAGTTACTTAAAATATGAGGCCATCATATCGGGTAGGTGGGTCCCTTTCAGAAAGATAGCCTATAATAACTAGGTGGGTGCAAAAATCGGACTTTTTTGATAACGTAATATATGGACGACCCCTTCCTTTCCAATCCTTTTTGTCCTATTTTAGAGGAAGTAGTATCTCACCAAGGCCAGGGCCAGATCACAACACCGACAAGGAAATACGTCTTTGTTATTTTATTTTACCAAAATGGAGGGTGGCTAATAAACTGCTACAAAAACGAGTACACACACAAGCTTCACATAAGTCATTCTACTCTGCCGTGAAGAATGGGAATGAAAGGGAAGAATTTGAAAATAATGGGAATACGACTCGTATTATACGAGAAGTGCATAAAAATATTAATCATTCTGTACAAATGTATTTTTGATTGACTTAATAACCATTTAAAAAATAAGCTCAGTCATACAAAATCACTAAGAGATGAAGTTACAAGAGAGAAGTAAATTGACTCTTTTATCATTATCAAAATCAGTTTAGGATTTACGTGGTTTTTTTTGTATCTGTCAAAAATTATTTATTTTTATGCCATTCCAAAAAATATGGGACACCAACAGTGCGGTATAAAACTATTTTAATCTAGCATTCTTTCCAGTCGAGATATACTTTTCTGCTTTGTGCATTTCATGTTTCCGAATGCAAAATTAATATAATAATAAAAGTGGGTGTATTCTTATGACAGATCTACAACTTATAACGTTTCCACAACAAGCTTGTACAGGCTAATGCGAAATATTTCCTAATTGATCAATTTTCTCCAATTATTCCCCTGTGCATTTCCAAAAGTAAAAATCTTTCAGTTCTTGATGTGAAGAGTGAAGACATCAAAATATGTGAGATAATGTTATTCAAGCTGTTAAATGTTAGTAAAATACCCGTACAATTGATAACAAAATCTTTGGAAACTCTGGAAACACCGGAAATTTATTTTATTTTAAGTTTTATGAAGATTTATTGTCATTGTCGTATTAGGTTCTAAATTATTATTGGCACAGAACTTAAATAATCTGAAATGATAGTTTTATCTTTTACCAGTTGTTTCTTCCTTTTCAAATCATTATACACCAACACTGAAAATATGGCTATCAAATTCCACAATGGAATTTCCATTGGTAGCATCTTATTGCTAGGCGAAAATAAGGAGTTATCTCTCCCAATGACTTTTAGGGGACATTTGGGGTTTTTGTTACCCTCTAACTCAGCAAGCAAGCTTAGCGGAACTTTTGACAAACTTAGCGGACAAAGAATTTTTTTCAAGTTTGTTTCTGTGCATAAAAATGTTTCAAAAGTACATAGACAATTTTATGTGTAACAATGTGGTGGTGAATCAGCACTGCTGATAAGTCTTATCGTTCATCTTGAGCTCCAACAGCCATTACCAATACATATCAGCAATTCATAGTTTGCAAATATTAAGTAAGAAATGAGTGTAAATTTAATGATTAACATTGGCAATATAAAGCTCCCTAATAGTATGCTTTTCAGGTTTAGTCAATCCAAATGGTCCTTCTGTTTCTGAATGGTTGGAGTGATCCATATTATTACTTTTATGCATTGCTCGTATCATCGTTAAATAGTTTAACTTGTGCACTGCACGTACGATAGACTTGTAGACGGCCTAATTACAGTTCCTCCAATTCAATTCGATTTCTTCAGTACTAAGATTATCTATGTGTTTCCAAGATGGCTTTTGTTTATAATTTGACTCTGCCATTTTTGATTATTGCTGCTATTTCCTAAAAATGATATCAAGTGCACAGAAGGTTTTGGAATGGCATTTTGGGTCTAGCTGGTTGGGGTTGTGCTATGTCTTCTAGTACTCAGCATGCAGAAAAAAATCAATAATAGTGAGACTTTATACTGAAATAAATCCATGCAACTTTAAGGAATATTATGTTATACATAATATTCATTCATACGTTTTTGAAACATTTTTAACCTTACAAGTCTTATGCAGAAACAAAGGTTACAGATCATGGATAAAGCTTATTTTTTTAAACACAGAAAACCCTGTAATATCATTTCATGTAGGTTCGCTTCTTACTTAATATTTGCAAACTATAAATTGAACTGCTGTTATGAATTCGTAATGGCTGTTGGAGCTCAAGAAGAACGATAAGACTTATCAGCAGTGCTGATTCACCACCACATTGTTACACATAAAATTGTCTATGTACTTTTGAAACATTTTTATGCACAGAAACAAACTTGAAAAAAATTCTTTGTCCGCTAAGTTAGTCAAAAGTTCCGCTAAGCTTGCTTGCTGAGTTAGAGGGTAACAAAAACCCCAAATGTCCCCTAAAAGTCATTGGGAGAGATAACTCCATATTTTCGCCTAGCAATAAGTACATGCCATTTCCATTTAATAAACTAATTTGTCCTTAACGGCTAACTTGTTATCAACACAAATGAAAACGGTAAAAATGGACTATTTATTTTTTCAATTGAATTATCTCCAAAATTGTACTTATAGATACACAAACGTGTTCCATTTTATTTTATCAATATTATTGGGCATTACAGAAAAAAATTGCATCTGAATCTACAAAAAATGTGCTATTTTCTGACCAATTTGCAAAAAATTCCAACACGAGATTTTTGAGTTATCGAATTTCCAAAATTTCAACATTAAATTTTGCATAGCTATGTAATAACACATGCTACTTTTTTGCAATTGTGACTGAAAAATTTGCAATTTTTTTCTGCATCGAATAAGTATTTTTGCATATTTTTTGGTCAATTAATTAAAAAAATCACTCCTGTGTAAATTTTTGGGAAAAAAATTAATCAGGTAAGGGGGTGAAATTTCACCCCCTCTGTGTATTTTGGGGGGTGAAATTTCACCCCCTGGTACTAGACTGCATTAGAAACGTGTTAAAAATATTTTATTCAGCTGAACAAAAACAGATGATTATGAATATGCGGAATACATAGGAGCAATTTGAGTAATCTCTATGGCGATTAAATGCAAGATACAATTTCTACGTGAACAAAGGATGCACGCTTGAAGTGACCTCGTTCTTTCTGTTTGTATTATATTTGGCTTACGGTCAAAGCTGCTGAGGATATATCTGCTTTATTTAGAAGAAGAAAAAAGCAGAGATTATGTAATGGCTGCGGAGGGAAGGGAAAAACTAATATGTACATTGTATAATACAATTGCCAAAGTCATCACAAATAAAAGAGTAAAATTCAAAGGTTTTATACAAACATGCAATACATAAATTAAAAACAAAGCGACTAGTGATTGAGGAACATTGCATTTATGATGCATGATGACACGAATTAGTATGATTGTTTCGAAAATGTAAAATTGACTTGTACGCAAACCTAAATATTATGTGATAAATTATATCAAGATTTTAGTTTTCCTCAAGTTTATATATAATTCAACGACTAATTAGAGCGAGTTAATAATAATAAGCCTGAAAAGTATTCTGTTTGCAATTGATGAAAAACTTTCAATGTCAGTCAGTAAATTCCATTCGTCCAATTAAAATACACTCTGCAAGCATTTATGATGTATTGGTCTAGAGGCGTTAATTAGTAGATCATAATTCCGAACCTAAAAATAGCAAGTACCTCTAAGGAAAGTATTCAAATGTTTTAGCGCTAACCCCAGAAAACACATTGCATAAAAATTTCATAAAAAACAAAACTGAAATTATTCTAAATGTAAACTTCTCCCATCCGCATTGGTGAAAAGCATATGTTAATTACCTACCTTCCAAAAAGTTCGAACCGAATACATTGTTAACCTATGCACATCATTAAAAACCAGTGAATGGTAAACCAAATAAAGATGTATGCTGCTAAAGACGGTATTTTTATAAAATTTTCTTCTAATTATTCAAAGCATAGCCCATTTATGCTGGCTTGTAGCACATTTATGATGGCTTGTAGCCCATTTATGCTGGCTTGTAGCCCATTTATGCTAGCTTTTAGCCCATTTATGCTGGCTTTTAGCCCATTTATGCCGGCTAGAAGCCCATTTATGCTGGCTTGTAGCCCATTTATGCTGGCTTGTAGCCCATTTATGCTGGCTTGTAGCCCATTTATGCTAGCTTGTAGCCCATTTATGCTGGCTTGTAGCCCATTTAAGCAGGCTTAGTGCCCATTTATGCTGGCTTATGGCCTACAGAATATCTTGCCAGCAAAACTATGAGTTAATAAACAATGTACTTGCTCATCACATTATATCGTCTTCCACTTCGTAAAATAACGAAGCACGCATTTTGTACACTGCTAAATTATAACATGTATTCTGTTTCGACAAGGTCTTTTGTACTTCAGAAGTGAGTAAATATTTCTTTGATTTTATAGAAAAAGCAATACCACTATCATATATCAAAATGCCTAAATTGGCAAATGTAAACGTATGACGGATTTAAATTTATAATACTCGGATTTTAGGAACGCGTGATAAATTCTAAAACGGAATAGTATTTTTTATAGGTGTCAAATTGTATGTTGTATAATACAACTTGTATTGTATTATGTTGCCAAACTCATTGTTGCAAATGGTTAGAAATGTGAAAAAAGCTTATGAACATTTGATTTCGAGCCCTCCTAATGCGCATTTTCAACACAACCAGAAATTTGGAGAAAGAGTAACTATTTGTGACCGTGTACACCCCCAAAATTTTTTTCTTCTGATTTCGAATGTTTGGCTGTTATTAAGTAGTAATAGGCCTACCAAAGTGGTCCAATGAGTTTTGGACTCCACAGCCCCTCTACATAGAAATGGCGGCCTGTTGAATATTGAAAACTGGGGTTCAAGATCTTAATTTTTCTTTCAACCAGGATCAGTTCTCAAGCTGAAATTTTTTACACTAATTAAAAAAAGCAGTACCTAGATGGACATCACAACGACGACTCTGTAAATTACTACTGTGATTTTATGAAAAATTTACAAAAATTGCAAAATTTTAGTTGAAGAGAAAATGTAATAATTTTTGCAATTTAAATTATAATATTATTCTAATCTCACAAAATTGATGCAAATTTACTGACAAACGTTAGGAGTTGCCCATACATGGACTTTGTTGCCGTTTGGAGAAACCTCATGAGGGAACGCGGTGCCAGAAGTTAGAAGTCTCAGTTACCACAAAGAGTACGCATTTTCAGTTTTTGGCAATTCATATACCTTTTTCAATGTATTTGCATCAATTTTGTGAGATTGGAATAATATCATAATTTAAATTGCAAAAATTATTTCATTTTCTCTTTAACCAAAATTTTGCAATTTTTGTAAATTTTTTATAAAATCACAGTAGTAATTTACAGACTCGTCGGTGTGATGTCCATCTACGTACTCCTTTTCTTGATTAGTGTAAAAAATTTCAGCTTCAGAAATGATCCTGGTTGAAAGAAAAATTAAGATCTTGAACCCCAGTTTTCAATATTCAACAGGCCGCCATTTCTATGTAGAGCGGCTGTGGAGTCCAAAACTCATTGGACCACTTTGGTAGGCCTATTACTACTTAATAACAGCCAAACATTCGAAATCAGAAGAAAAAAACTTTTGGGGGTGTACACGGTCACAAATAGTTACTCAAATCTATTATTACATGGTAGCAACAATTGATGCGCTGGCGTACAATTATTTTAAAAGCTGTTTTTAAAACATCATCAAAGGAAATTCATACACCTTCAAGTAATGAAATGAGTTAAAAAACCTGATCTAGGTGCAGTTTTACATATGCATTCAAATGCAGCTTGATGTAATATTTTTTCAGGAGAAATAAAAGGGCTTCACGTATGCAAACATTAAACATAAGTAATAACTAAAGCTATACTTATCCTCTGCATTAGCCTTATAACTCAAAAAGCGCATTTCAAAACTTGATACTTGTGTTACAGTACATATCAACTTAAACGTGACGGTCGTTACACAGTGTAGCAAGGATTTTTCCGCAGGTGCCTCTATTATCGGTGACACATCTACGCTTACGCTAGTAAAGTAAGGCTGACATTATTACACTGACGTAGTTTGGGTGGACGGCAATTTTAATTACTTATTGTTCATAGCAGCATCGATCTTGATATACATGTCTGTATGCAAAGCAGTTATTTTACTTGTGGTAAATATCAAACGGACAATTGATGTCAGACTTTTTGATAATTTTTTTGGCATTACGCGTACATCCTTATCGTACACAGAATTGGTTTAAAAAACAAAAATAAATGTGGAAGGCATGAAATGTTTCCCGTAGTATAAATCAAAATATGGAGTACTAAAGGGTTTATGTATGTGTATTTATTAATCATATTTAGTATTTGAAAAATGGATAGAAGCTAAGGATTGAAATGTCCTGTTAAATCAAAAACCATTACTGTATCTCTTTTCTCGCAGCGGTACGTTTCAAACTTTGTAATTTACAGGAAATTCTTTGTATAGTTTCAGAATACCAAACGTCTCAAACCAAGTACTACTGTACCCACTGTGAAAGTCTTATAACGCAGAAGGTGCATGCGTTAAAGTGTTTAAAGCGCACTCTATGTTAACACAAATAATGACGATTCATGGTCGCTGCTGAAAACGGACTTTATATAAACAAACATAACATAGCACGGACTTTCCGGAATAGCAAAGCCCATTTATGCTAGCTTCTATCCCAATTGCGCAGGTTTAGAAACCAAATTGACCGACGTACATCCTTCTTATTTGTAATTTAAAAATAAACTCTACGGTCAGTTGGAATAGTTAATAGTCCCCGAGCATCAAGTTGTAAAATGCTGTATTACATCTTTATAACCCCGGCGTACTACTGCACACCTGCAACCTAAAATATGAAAGTCGAGTTTGAAAACTCATTTTAATAATCACCCAAAGTTGTGAGTTGTGACATGAATTTAAAATACAAAGTAGAATCATGTTGCTTCAAGTTACTAAATTAACATAAGCCTCCTTCCTGCATAGCAAAAGAAGTCATCCTAATTTAAGTAAGAGCAAATTTTGTCGGATTTGTTTGCGTGTAATTAAAATGATGCATTGAGAGGGTACAATTTTTTTTACAAAAGAATTGGGTAGTTTTCCGGGTACTGCTATGATATCAAGTATTTGCTACACCCCGGATATCCTGTAATTTCCTTGCTAGCAGCTTTCATTTAAATTTCCTAAGAAGGACGCATAGTCATATATCGGGTTTCTTGGAATTCTTGCTCCCAGTTATAATTAAACTATGTTGCTTCATGAGACAACGGAACTAACGATTTATTGTACACACGGGGACAATAAAAAACATGACGCTGTCGGCACACAATCAATAAGTGATTAATGCAAGAAATCGTCAGCCATTGTGCGTTGCCTTTGTATTTGGCCGATTGACGTGTTCTCAATTACGTTGAGGTCTCGATCACATCATCACTCGTTCTTCAAGCTCTATGCAATCTATTCGATAGTAGTCTCAGTACCTTGGTAGACAAGCAGCAACATAGACATCATACTACTTTATCCGTGAGCAACTTTATTGAGAGATGTAAGTTATGCGTACTAACAAAGAACTTATTGTTCGACTTGTTTAATTCCTTATTGGAAATTCATATTTTGAATTTTGTGCTGTATTTTCAGAAACATAATGAGGATCCTTATATTCCTAGTATTTTCATGGCTCTTCCTGGCCGTCGCCATGTGTGAAGAAAAGGTGCGTACCTCAAAGGAAGAACTGGCTGCCATCAAGGCTTACGAGGCTACTAGGACATCCGGAACATTTGGCTAATCTTTACGATTTTCAACCGGAATCTCGTGTACATTTCACCACGGCAACGGAACGGCTCAGCAATCTTTCAACACATATTCATATACCTTTTGTCAAAATTTAATTTCAATTTAATATTCAATTGACTTTGTAAAAATAAAACTATTTTGATTCGGCAATCCATTTCTCATTTGTTACAAAATGTATTCCTTGAAAAATTTCTGGCTAAGCAACTTTAAATGCGTTCAATAAATAACAATAAAAGCAAAATCCATTCGTCCAATTAAAATACACTTGGCGAGCTTTATGCTGTATTGGTCTAGAGGCGTTAAATACCGGAATGGAATCCAACAGTTTTGAAGTTTTATAGCGGAAAGGCTTGACAGAAAAAACCGAACAACATTTTTGCTAATAGATCATAATTCTGAACCTAAAAAAAGCAAGTACATCTAAGGAACTTATTCAAATGTTTTAACCCTAGAGAACACACTGCATAAAAATTTCATAAAAAGAACAAAACTGAAATTAGGTATAAGTAGTAAGCAAGCTTTCTTTATCCACTGCATAAGTCTTATAACTCAAAAAGCGCATTTCAAAACTTGATACTTGTGTTACAGTACAAATCAACTTAAACGTGACGGTCGTTACAGAGTGTAGCAAGGATTTTTCCGCAGGTGCCTCTATTATCGGTGACACATCTACGCCTACGCTAGTAAAGTAAGGCTGACATTATTACACTGACGTAGTTTGGGTGGACCGCAATTTTAATTACTTATTGTTCATAGCAGCATCGATCTCGATATAAAGACGCATATAATCAGCTGTCCTCAGGCCGCGTACCCATTATGAGCATGTTGACAGCCAATCCTGGCCGTCACGTGGTTCAGCTGTTGTTTGGTTGTGAATCACGTGACGGCCAGGATTGGCTGTCAACATGTTCATAATGGGTACGCGGCCTGAGGACAGCTGATTATATGCGTCTGTACATGTCTGTATGCAAAGCAGTTATTTTACTTGTGGTAAATATCAAACGGACAATTGATGTCAGACTTTTTGATAATTTTTTTGGCATTACGCGTACATCCTTATCGTACACAGAATTGGTTTATAAAACAAAAAGAAATGTGGAAGGCATGAAATGTTTCCCGTAGTATAAATCAAAATATGGAGTACTAAAGGGTTTATGTATGTATGTGTATTTATTTATCATATTTAGTATTTGAAAAATGGATAGAAGCTAAGGATTGAAATGTCCTGTTAAATCAAAAACCATTACTGTATCTCTTTTCTCGCAGCGGTACGTTTCAAACTTTGTAATTTACAGGAAATTCTTTGTATAGTTTCAGAATACCAAACGTCTCAAACCAAGTACTGAAAACTGTACCCACTGTGAAAGTATCATAACGCAGAAGGTGCATGCGTTAAAGTGTTTAAAGCGCACTCAATGTTAACACAAATTATGACGATTCATGGTTGCTGCTGAAAACGGACTTTATATAAATAAACATAACATAGCATGGACTTTCCGGAATAGCAAAGCCCATTTATGCTAGCTTCTATCCCAATTGCGCAGGTTTAGAAACCAAATTGACCGACGTACATCCTTCTTATTTGTAATTTAAAAATAAACTCTACGGTCAGTTGGAATAGTTAATAGTCCCCGAGCATCAAGTTGTAAAATGCTGTATTACATCCTTATAACCCCCGCGTAGTACTGCACACCTGCAACCTAAAATATGAAAGTCGAGTTTGAAAACTCATTTTAATAATCACCCAAAGTTGTGAGTTGTGACATGAATTTAAAATACAAAGTAGAATCATGTAGCTTCAAGTTACTAAATTAACATAAGCCTCCTTCCTGCATAGCAAAAGAAGTCATCCTAATTTAAGTAAGAGCAATTTTTTTTGGATTTGTTTGCGTGTAATTAAAATGATGCATTGAGAGGGTACAATTGTTTTTACAAAAGAATTGGGTAGTTTTCCGGGTACTGCTATGATATCAAGTATTTGCTACACCCCGGATATCCTGTAATTTCCTTGCTAGCAGCTTTCATTTAAATTTCCTAAGAAGGACGCATAGTCATTTATCGGGTTTCTTGGAATTCTTGCTCCCAGTTATAATTAAACTATGTTGCTTCATGAGACAACGGCACTAACGATTTATTGTACACACGGGGACAATAAAAAACATGACGCTGTCGGCACACAATCAATAAGTGATTAATGCAAGAAATCGTCAGCCATTGTGCGTTGCCTTTGTATTTGGCCGATTGACGTGTTCTCAATTACGTTGAGGTCTCGATCACATCATCACTCGTTCTTCAAGCTCTATGCAATCTATTCGATAGTAGTCTCAGTACATTGGTAGACAAGCAGCAACCCAGACATCATACTACTTTATCCGTGAGCAACTTTATTAAAAGATGTAAGTTATGCGTACTAACAAAGAACTTATTGTTCGACTTGTTTAATTCCTTATTGGAAATTCATATTTTGAATTTTGTGCTGTATTTTCAGAAACATAATGAGGATCCTTATATTCCTAGTATTTTCATGGCTCTTCCTGGCCGTCGCCATGTGTGAAGAAAAGGTGCGTACCTCAAAGGAAGAACTGGCTGCCATCAAGGCTTACGAGGCTACTAGGACATCCGGAACATTTGGCTAATCTTTACGATTTTCAACCGGAATCTCGTGTACATTTCACCACGGCAACGGAACGGCTCAGCAATCTTTCAACACATATTCATATACCTTTTGTCAAAATTTAATTTCAATTTAATATTCAATTGACTTTGTAAAAATAAAACTATTTTGATTCGGCAATCCATTTCTCATTTGTTACAAAATGTATTCCTTGAAAAATTTCTGGCTAAGCAACTTTAAATGCGTTCAATAAATAACAATAAGTGTGGATTTATGCTAGAGTTGAAATATAATTTTATTCACACTTCAACGGTTTCTTATTTTAAACTTCAAAGATTGAATTTACAAAAGTATAAACGCAAGAATTCAAAAACTGTAAACTGTACTCAATATCATATTTCACTCTCAGTTGTACTTAATGTCGGTGAATTCTTTCAGTCTACATGATGAATTTGTATAGGCGGGTATACCCAAACAAAACATGATTATGAAAAAAATCCTCATGAAGAATTTTAAACCCAAAAGTGGGAATATGAATTGAAATACAATGATAAGTAGGAGAATAGGAATTGAAATACAATTTTGATTATGAAGTCTCAGCCCAAAAGTGAAAATTGAAATGCAAAAATTCCCCATTCCTATTTCATTTAAACTGTAGTATAAACCCAGCTTAAAGGCAAGATTTATTGGTCCTTTGAAATGAAATTTTTCAAGCATTTATGCAGTATTGGTCTAGTGGCGTTGAATGCTGGAGTGGAACGCAGCAGTGTAGAAGAGTTATAACGGCAAAGTTTGGCAGAAAAACCGAGCAACATTTTTGATTTGATTTTGATTGATTTTGTTTTTTGATTTTCGAATTCACCGATTTTTAGCGCTACCAAAGTACGTGTGTAAGAAGTTTGCAACAAAATTTTGATTGTGGAATATTTTGTCATAACATGATAGCAATAAGCGGTGCGTTGGCTAACTAGTTTACTAATAATACTAATAACTATTTCCTAGAACTGTTGGCATATGTTTGTATAACTCGAGCAATTAGTGCATCTACAAGCAAGTACTAAAACGAGTGTATCTTGATTAATGTGCAGTTTTACATCAACATTTACACGTAACTGACCCCCTGCGTAAGTCTTAACCTGGAGAGCGCATTTGACATCATGATGGAAGTGTTAAAGAACCTAAAGTGACTCAACTTAACGATTAATTTTACAATTTTAAAGTTGCGGTACAAAAACAGTCAATTCGGTTTGCATATCACAAATTGATTGATAGCTGTGATTCATTACCAGTCCTCTCAAAGCGCATTTTGCAACAAAATTCTGATTTTGGATAAAATATTACAACATGGTGTCAGCAACTGTTGCGTTTGCTGTTTAATTTAATATAAACGATTGATATAATATATTTAACGGTGTCAACTGTGTAATACTTGACTTGACTTGACAAGACTTGACCCTTAAAATAACTGTAATTTCCCTTAAAAAATTTATACATGCAAGTAAAAGTTGCTTTTGTAAATGAATGTTGTAGGTACCTGATATATATGCTGATAATATGCATTAAAAGTGTGCGTGTTTTTATTTTTTAAAGAAAATATACATTATATTTATTATACTAATGAAACGTACTTTTAACACTTTATCACCTTAACCTCCTATTTGCATGAAATGAATCGAATTTTTGGTTGGTTACAAGGTTACACATTTTTGGTTACATCCTGATAAACCGGGAAAAATTTCTGGACGAAGTAAAATCTAAATTTCCCAAATTTTTCCTGTCCGTTCCTAATTTCTTCCCCCTCGTTTCCCTTTCTTCCCCCTCGTTTCCCTTTCTTCCCCCTCGTTTCCCTTTCTTCCCCCTCGTTTCCCTTTCTTCCCCCTCGTTTCCCTTTCTTCCCCCTCGTTTCCCTTTCTTCCCCCTCGTTTCCCTTTCTTCCCCCTCGTTTCCCTTTCTTCCCCCTCGTTTCCCTTTCTTCCCTCCCGTTTCCTCCATTTCCCGGTCCAAAATTCGAAAAAACTAAAAATTTGGCCGCGAGTAAATTTCCCAGTATCCTAGATACCCAAGTTCGAAGTTTTTTCCACCGACGCATTTTTTATGCTGAAATTGTCAAAGAAAATGAGAAAGTTTATCGCAAAAGTATCCACTGCATATTATGCAATGCTCTACAAATACAAATGTTGTAATACGCTATTGCTCAAATTATACATGAATCTTTTGCATAGTGAAAGCAACATAGGTTATATACAAAGAACGGTGCTAGGATATCTAGTGAGATTTTTTAAAACTTGCTACACAGCCTACTCCTCAATACAAAAGCTTTTATTTTTGTTGTGAAGATGGTAAAGGATTCTAATGCTTTATAGGGCATAGCTCGGCAAAGTAGTATTCACGTATTTAGCTTCTTCTCAGGCAACTCAACCTTACTCTGCACTGACTATAGTGTAGGTTTCACAAAAAACACAACAACACAAATGGAAAAAGACATGCCGAGCATATATGGATCGGATCAACAGGTATACCGGCCACATGCATTTAATCATTGCCCATCTGTGAGACGTGAGAGGTGTAGCAATTTCATGAAAATACTTACTGTTTGTGTAAATATTACAAGTAGAAAATTATCTATTATATCAGTATTAACAAACTAGTGAAGAGTTGCTACTACCCAAACTTAAAAGCAAAACCTTGATTAATTTTCATGAAAAGCTTCCACGACTCCGTGTTTTGTTTTGGATTATATTAGTAATAAATTTATAATCAGTAATCGCTTATCGGAAAATGATAACCCTATAACACATACCAGAACAGCCTGGGCTACTGGAAGATTATCAAAAGTGTTAGAATAAACAGTATACCAAATGTAATATATTTGCGGTTTTCTCCTCAAAGTTGAAATAGTGTAGTTAAAATTTACAGGTTTTAAATCTTTAACTAAATAAGATCATAAAATGCGTGCAGAAGTGAACGCCAGTAGAAACGCTAATGATTATCTGTAAAATAGAATTTGAATTTGAATTTGATCTTTATTGTCTAGCCTTTTCAGTACTATGCACCAATACAAACACAAAGCATAAATCAAAGTATAAGTAAACAGTACAATCGTTCTGTTCTCCATAAGGTAAATAAAAAGTAGTTTTGGCTCACACCATCTCAACACATGATTTCTTGCCTTGCGAGGGTTATAATCACTTCACTTTTAGGTATTTGCATTTCACAACTCATCTTACAATATTTTTGTTTTTACAGTTTAATTAATTTAGATATTTTGTGTATAGTCACTCAAACGAAGTAAAAAAGCGATCGCAAAATCAGCAGAGTAAGGCACCATACAAATATGCTGTTTTGCGTGTAGCGATGGATTAATGCAATATATGAGTAAATGCTGAACAAAAACATCGCTAAATAATTGGGTGTACAGATCCGGGCATTTCATCTCAACCACTGTAAGACTTCAAGCATTTTTATCCAAATATTAGAATAATTTGCAAAACTTTATGTTTGAAATTCTGCTCATTTTTTTAGAACTCAAGAAAATATTCAGAGATGAAGCCGTGCTTATACTTTGGAGTGGATTACAACCCCACAATAATTTAAACCATATCAAGCAGTTGTATTTTGAATCTTATGAAACTGAAGAGTAATGAGAGATTAATACAATATTGAGCGTCAACATGACAGCAAGAATATTCTGTGTATCTTCCTTATTTTGCCGCCGGCTTTGCAAGATGAGGAGTTGTCACAGTGGTTAATCCTTTGGAACTGATAGGAAAAAACTGCAAGTCGAAACCGTTAACTATGCGGAATTACAAGATTGTTTAGTTTAACTGTACAAAACACTGGGCATTCGCGGTTTTTGGACTGGGTATGTATCCACTATAGCTAGAGATACGAGAATTATTCGAGTCAAATAAAAAATATTTTCTGAAGTTTTGATGGCTAATGAGATGAAATGTTTGTAGCTATGTATGTTTGGGGATGTTATGAAGCACAAAAGAAATCAATTTGTGACAGCAGTTATTGCAGGATCAGTGAAACGTCAAAACATTTAGCAGTTTCAAATTTGAAAATGTATCACTTTGAAAGAGCTACTTTCGTATACGGTTTTGTTATGCAGATTGCAGGCACAATTACACTTAAATACTTTGATATCGTTAAAACTCGTAAACAAGAGAAAGCAGGTGAAGCTGATTTTAACAAAATAAAAGCTAGCCTGTAAAAATTTCTGTGCAATATTAGATTTTAGCAATGACTGAGAATCACTTGCTGAAAGATTGAAAGTTTCTTGTAAAATTAATAACGTAATTAGTGGCTAGATCTGATTGAGCAGGTAGAAAAGTAGTAATGATTGCTACGTTTGAATGTATAAAATACGAATTTTGTATAGTACAATCAGAGAAAGTATGGTGCTGAAATTGAGGAATGAAAAAGTTGACAAGCTATTAACAAATTAAAATGAAGTTATTCGCTTTTAAAGTGAAAATTACAGAAAATTGTACTTGAGCAAATAGAAAATTAAACATACGTGTATTATATGCTAATATTCAATTTTGTGAAAACTGGTGAATTGGTGGATTTCAAGTGCAACATAAATTTTTGTGCCTTTAAATCATATACAAAACTGCACGCTCCGTTCTTTCAGGTTTTGTTTTTTGAAAGTGTATATTATATTGTTAACTGAGCAATTGAAAATGTTAAAATGTAAAATCTGAACAAAGTTCTTAAAGGGTACTATAACTTTAGTAATTGCACCATTTGCTCACTTTATAATGATTATTCATTTTAGTAACCCTATTTAGTACAGTTTGCTTTCTTTGGAAATACGTACTAACATTTTTTCAGAGAATCTGTATGTCTATCATGTATGATATGTATGTATTCCATTAGCTTAGGTTATTGCTCATCCTAATCCAAAGTCATTTTTCAATTGGATTTTATCAGTTTCATCAGTAACTACTGCAAGAATAGCACAGATGTACTAGCAGCAGTACTATTGAAAATACATAAGGCTAAAGTAGAATGCAGGGGTGAAAAGGAAGGCATGATGTAGTAAGGAGTTGACTTTTTATCTTATTTGGTTTTGGATCAAGGGTGGAGGGGGTTCTCGGTTAGGGTACTCTGAGATTGTTACGTTAGTCAAAACAAACACACGTTTGTAGCAAAATGGTATTTTAAAAGACAATTGAGTAAATCAATCTGACATCTTTCGGTGAGCCCGCAAGCCCAACTATTGTAACCACTCGTTGTAAAAACTTCTGCTGCCAAACTCCCAAGGCGATTGTTCCACGATTGTAGGTTTAGAAGATAACAGTATAAAATTATTAACTGCATTCCAGTTTTTGTAGCAATGTAAAAAATGCATTTAGTAGTTATCTCTATCATTTTCAATTGGCACGCAGCGTAATCCACTACTGTGCATTTTATGGCTGGGTGGGCATTGAGAATTCTAAATTTTGACATTTAAAGTAGATTGAAAAAATTAATAGATGTGCGCAATTTATCACAAGTTACTAAATGATTTTTCTATGTACAATTTGAACCGAGAAAGCCCATCTGCGGCATCTTATCCAATCCAAGTGCGGAAGACTTCCAAAATTTGAGTTGGATGGGCGAAGAAAAGTGGCCAGGAGAATTTGGAACACGATGCATGATTGCAATTAACAAATTCAGTTACTAGAAACAAATGTAAAAACCAATTGGTGTGATAAAAGTGCAATTCGGTCCGATTCCGAAAATGAAAATACCGGGGCATTGCGCAACAGATTGATATTCAGCAAATACAAAATTTGGTTCATCATTGGTTCACGTTAATTTTAACTGTTTTATAAAGCAATTGAAACTTTGGAATGGATAGAGCACACCAGAACTGTAGATTTCCCCATATTGACCAAAATATTATTGGCGTTTTATTTTAACTTGACTTGAACTCAGAAAGCCTCACTGGTTTGTTATAAGGTACACACATGTAATAGATATTAATGGTGGTGTACGTATCACCCAAAAAATTTCAAGAAGGGATTTACAAGTGCAAACACATGCTTTGAAAAATTGGATTTTAAATACCAAATACACTATTTGCATTTGAAAAGTACAGAACCCTTTCTAAAGAGTCTGTCGACACACCTGTGCTTCCCAGTTTTTCTTCGCGATAAGAACAATGAAATTTTGGAAAAGCTGAAAATTGCATTATTGCTGCGGTAGGATGAAAGGGCATAGCATAATGAAAATGTGTACACATACCGTGTTCTAATGTACCTGAAAATCCACTAGAAAGTAAACTTGCAAATGGTAAAAGCATAGATTAGTGGAGTGCTGGAGTTCCAACAGTGTAAAAATGTATCAGGCATAGGAATATTTCAAACTTTTGCCTATCAAATGCCAAATTATCTTTGTTGTAGCAACAACGCATACCAAAAATTCCAAATTTTTGATTAGAAACTGAAAACGCTATACCCTGGACCTCAAATGCCAAATTATCAACCTTCGAACAAACAACTCTCCAAAAAGACAAGTAAGTGAGATTTATTATGCTTTAACACCTGAATTCAGGCATTGTAATTAAAATATTATTTATTTGCAGAAACAATGGTGTAGAAGCCAAACCTTGCGTTGCTCCGGGCCGTAAAGCAGCCAAAGCACAACACTGGACTATTTTCTATTCTGATTTTTACACCTTCAATTATTAATAAGTTAGAAACTGAAAAATGTCATTTATATAATTTTGGTAGTTTTAGACTTATTGAACTCTTCTAAGAGTTGTTATGTTAGCCATAATAATAGCAGTACAATTTCATTTCACCCCACTCTATTGCACGTGACGTATATTTGAAAATGCATAGTATGTTGCATTCAGCATTAACATCCCACACGGGAAAAGCTAAATATACTTATGCATAAGTTACTGATTAGAAGATTGAAATAGTAAATAAATTCTTAAAGAAATTGATGCAAGTTTTTTACATTGAAATCATTTAGACAAAACTTTGCTTGTCATTTAGAAAAGGACAAATACTGCAATGTACATATAGAGATATTTTTTATAGTAAAAATAAATATTTGCATTTCTTTTCAGCTATAATAACACTGAATGTTGTGTGCATGAACCAGTTAACTGCAGGGGAATTCAAAGTTGTTTTTTGTTGTTATTTTTGCAAAAAGAGAAAAAATATGCCGCAAATACTAAAACAGTTTGAACGCTATTATTTGAATTTTAGAAACATTGGTTTATTGTGAAGAACAGAGTTTTCGTTATTGCATAAACATGATTTGTAAGCATCTAAGCAATAATATGATATATTTTCTTGTAATATTAGTAATCATCCGTATAAATGCTAAAACTGGCTTTCTAGACAGTCGTTATCTAAAAGATGCATTGATGTCATAAAGATCAGATATTTAATCGTATTTAACCGAAACAATTGGCACACTCAGACACAACCATTTGTGCAAAAGCATTAAGGTTTTTTATTAGTATCCATTTATAGCGCGTCACACACAGACAAAGGCATTTGTTTGCGTCATTTAATTGCACAGAAACAGGCATTTATGTAAAAGCGTTAAGTTTATAGTCGATCTTGTGTACCACGTCATACATAGACACATAATCAGCACACAAAAAGCTATTTGTCTCCCTTCAGCTCTGAGTTCCACCTGCTCAGACCTGCTTGTTTTTGTCTTCTCTTTGGTAAATAATTTTTGCTCAATTCGTCTGACTTTAGATATCAGCCCACTTCAGTCTTTCTGGTTCGGAAACGACATCCATCATAATGAAAGTATTCGACTACGTTGCTATGGCCATCCTACTCCTGGCGGCTATTCTGGGAAGTGTCTCTTCCAATTCAGAAACCGACTATTCAACTGTTGACTCCTATAAACCAGCAAAGAAAAAGCAATAAAGTGTAGCCAGGTAATTAAAAATCTATATTTTACAACTGCCAAATTCCATACAACTAATTTTACGGTTTTATTGTTTCTTTAGCGTTGATCTGTTCCACTTGCAAGACACTAACATCCAGTCTTTTGTATCCTTATCCACCAACATCGGATCATGTTTATCATATTAACCGGGTTACTTTCACCATCAACCTGCAGAAACGTCCAAAGATGTTTCCATTTTAAACTTTATAATAAACTATGTAAAAGCAATTATGATTTATTAAAATAAATATCAGTGGAACAGACAAAAATTAATCGTTTGAATTGACAATATTGATTTAATGTCACTCAATGTTCTCATACCCATCTAATACGTGAAATTATGCAAAATAAAGCCTATATTGTATATAGAGAATGTGGTCCAAAAGCATTCGAAACAAATTTGCAGGATTTACAACACTACATAAAATTCATTCACCTTTTTAAAAGCTCATTTAATCTATGCAAATTCAGTATACTATGAATGTAAAAATGACGTCTCAATACTCATTTATATTTCTACGTTTTGCTTTAACACGAGAGATTATTGATGTATTGAGATGTATTGAGAACCAAAGAGAGTTCAAAACTTTTTTTGCGAAAATCAAAGCATCATTAAACTGAGCAGGTTTTTTAAAATGTTTGGCTTTAAAAGCTGTGATTGTTGAGGTTATTTAATCTTTTTCTGTCTTACTTAGCTACACACACAGTTTGTGGTGTGTGTAATTTGCCAAAACATTTGTAAAATTCAGAATATTATACACTTTGAAAACGTATTCATGGGAATAATTTGTGATTTGTGCTGATTTGTAGGCAAACAACAATTAAGGTGACATAGTATTTGACAACATGAGTAGATTTGCATTTCAGAAACGGAAAATGGTTCTTGAAATGGGTAGCCTTTTTACTACAGGCTATTAAAATTTAGATAAAAGTAAGAACCCAGAAATGTTTTATGAAAGAATGTTTTTATCTGAACTCTAGTTCCAATTTAGGAGCAAATTGTGCTTGTTGGATTCTCAGTTTCACCTTGATATTTGCTTACGTTATAAAGGCATGAGAATATATTTCGAGTAACTAAACTCTTTTTATATGACTGTCATCCACCAGATATATTGTTACCACCATGACTACACATGTTTCCTTTAACACAAAACCCAGTTAGTGGATGCACATTTAAATACAATCATTAAAATGTTATGTTCATCTATTACAACTTGCCACACACAAATATCAACAACAAAAACCACTATAGCATAATTATCCTATTGACTTTAGATTTATATTTGTTTATACGTTTGCAATAGTATTTTATTCAGCACGCCATACAAAAACCAAACACCAAAATAATAAATACGTTTTTTCCGTTTCAGATGATGTTGAAGAACTGGAATTTGATTTTGAATTGCAGGATGCTTGTGAATTCCGGTCATTGTTATTAACACAACAATCGTCCGAATGTCCACTATCTCTGGCACTATAATCCTTTTTTGTTTAATCATCCTGGTCGTCTTCCGTTTCTCTAGGTTCTACTAGAGAGTTTCTGCTTTCTTCTGTAACTTTCAACTGGTTTCCTTTTAGGTATGTGTCGTTTGCTGGATGAGGAGGATGACTTTTTTCTTGGAAGAAAAACTTGATGATGATGATTGTGTCCACTATTCCCCTGCGGCAAGAATAAAAGTGGTGGTCATCTTTAGTACACAGTTGAAGAAGTTACACAGGTAACCAAAGTAGACTAGTTCCAAACACTGTCAAACAAACAGTCAATAAATATTATAGTAACATTAGTAACATACACATTAAATTTTGTCTCACAAATGGTTGTAATACTAAGCGACCAGGCTTTTCCTGTGGCTTTCGTTTTCTGGCCGTACTGCAGTGCCTCACAACATGCATCTTCCACGCATCACGGCCGCGACCTGTGCTATGCATATTTATATTAGCAGCCAGGGCCGACAGGACCTGCACACAGGGCCCACAACATGCTGGTCTCATAAACCTGCATGCAGGCAAGGAGACCTCGGCCGTGATGAGAAGAATATGCATAATGTGAGACACTGCAGTACGGCCAGAAAACGAAAGCCACAGGAAAAGCCTGTAAGCGACTTACAATTAATGTAAAAATAAGTGACAGTCATGCATATAGTCAGGAAATCCGGGTGTTCCAAACATTGGCAGTTTTCATTTAAACCAATAAACTTCACCAATGCCGTATGCTAAACGATTAGTTTCTTGTGTGACATATTCTTTAGGTGCCTCATTTCCTCTAAAACTGGATACATTTCTGAAAAATTCATAATTCTCATGATTACTTGAGACTTAAGGTTGTGGACTGTGTCTTAACAACAATTGCCCTTGTTTACCATGTATTTTTGACGCCAAACACTGCTTGGAAGGTGACTACCCTGTAAGAATCCATTTTAAATACGGTTTTTGCACAAAAATTAAAGAAGTCTAAACGCTTGTCTTTTTTAAAATGCTTAAAGTATAAGACATCGTTTGAATCAAGTTGATATGTCATAGCTTCCAATCATAGCTTAGTACTTAGCTTAATTACTCAAGCACAACTTGACATATCAACTTGATTCAAACGATATCTTATACTTTAAGCATTTTAAAAAAGACAAGCGTTTAGACTTCTTTAATTTTTGTGCAAAAACCGTATTTAAAATGGATTCTTACAGGGTAGTCACCTTCATAACAGTGCAAATTGTTGTTAAGACACAGTCCACAACCTTAAGTAATTATAAGTTGAAAATATTTAGGCCGTTCACCACACAAATGAACAAGGTTGAAGCACGTACTCATAAAATTTGTGAAACATTTCAAACTCGTTTTGAAATTTTGAGTGCTCTGAATATTGTTTGGACGATGAACACTACTTAACTTCCTATCAACGTAATAGAATTCCTTAAAAATGTAAAATTGAATAGATAATTATTATAAATACAGAAACTCTAAGGAAATTGAATAATGTGAAAACGCATTTTGGTTTCTTACGAGAAAACAATTAATTTTTGTTTTGAAAATTTTTATATTTTCAAACTGGAAATACTTTTGCCAAACACAACAAATTGATATAGCAATACAATATTCTCTAAATGATGTTTGTGCTTTACACAATTGTAAACAAGATCAAGAACTATATTTACAGCTTTCTCCAAAAACTTGTGTGAATAACCAAGTGTGTTTATCATTGTATTTTGCATAGTTCAATTGACATTAGAATCGTCTCAGAAACTGCACTACTCAGCTGAACAAGAACAGGTGGCTATGAAATTGGCACTAGTCACTGGGGAAAATTACTTGATTTCTATGACAAGCGCAAATGCACGATACATTCTACGTGAACAAAGGATTGCTTAGTAAGGCTGCACGCTACAATAAATCCAACAAACTGTTCACTTTGCTGATGCTTTTTTGCATACACGCTTTCCTTTTTACGCTTCATAGCAATAGTGATTCTAGACCAGGTTTTTTACACTAGAGAAGCGCTGCACTCACCAACAAGAAACGAGCAGCTTTTACGGCATAATATCCAACTCTGGCTGGTAGAAAAAGTGCATGAAATTCCTGTGTTAACTTATGAACACAGCAGAAACACTTTTGGTCCTGTCAAGAAACTGAGGCGAACATAGAATGCAGGCACAATAATAACCGAGAAAAGTAAACCAGCGAAAAATTCTGAGACTTATCCGGGCATATTGCAATGAAAAAAGCCTTTTTTTAAAGTTTGCTTTGCTTTGCATACGCTAAAAAGCACGTTTTCTTACTAATGCTCAGTTGACATAAATTTCTGTTTTAATTCTCTTGGTTTTTAACATGAAATGTTATGCAAAGGAATTTGACAAAATTGTAGGTGATATGTTTGTTCACGGGGCATGCATACTAGTAAAAATGCATTTTTATTAAATACAAAAAGCAAATACGGCCCAATTTTTAAGTTTGATTTTGAATCAATTAAATTCTAGCCGAATAAACATTCATTTTTGGTGCGAAATTATGTACGTGCCGTAAAATGTATCTTAAACTAACTGTATGCAGTGTTGTGTTGGTGTTGTTAAGGCATAACAAACAATTCCGGGTACAAAGACAAGGAAGCTTTTAGTGTAGTCTTTTTTCATATTCCATTTTTTTGGAATTGTGCTTGGGACTCGTGCTAGAGCCAAGAGCTTGAGCTTGCTCTCATGTTTTCTCCCGAAACAGAGTGAATTGTTATGCAGGTTGGCGTGCGAGGCGAAATAGAAAGTGGAAGGTTTTCACATGCGTACAGTTCCCGGACTTATTTCGTTGAAAAAAAAGTTGGCATTCTAAAAATATTCTGGAATAGTAAGCCATGTATCGTTCACACTAGTCACTATGTACACTTGCTTTGTCTCTTTTGTAAAAAAACGTAAGCTTGTGATACACAGCAAAAACAGCAGAACAGAGACAGCGAATAGCATTTTTCACAGTTTGCCTCATATTTTCTCGTGAGCTTTCACCGTTTCAGCCACACATCATGTGTGACACATGCAATCCTCTTTTTTGCCAATCTTGCTTTCTTTCCAATTACAATTTTTCTGTACTCTTAAAAACTGACTATGAGTTGAAATTCAATAATTATTAGGTAAAATGTATGTATAATAAATTATATGTGTGTTTATTAAAAATCTTGCAAATTCCAATGTTTTAAGGAAACTATATTATTTTGCTATTTATTTCAAACTCAAATTCTAGTAATAGCTTGAATACAAAAAAAAGCTTTTGTTGAAGATGTAGAGTTGAATGTGTCCCCAGATTCCAAGGCTAACTATCTTTCACTTTGACAAATTATTTCAAAAAAATAAAAATGGGTTGCTGCACATTCTACCGTCATTTTCCAGTCAGACAAACTATTTATAAAGAATGCATTAACGCCTTTAAAACCATTTCCATTATCTCATGGTAGTTTTTGGTTCATTATCACATTAAAGTGTAGATTTGAAATAGCCATGTTTTCGATATAGTTTTTCCCGGAATGTTAAAAAATGCATGAAATTTTTTCAAAGACTGTTTTGCTCATATATCATTGTTAAAATTTTAAAAAATACAGAAAACAAAAGAACCGAAAATTAAATAAAAGGTCTGTCACGAAGGAAACAAAAAATCTGATTCAAAGAAAATTTTAAGCAAACAAAACAAGCTTTCTTTCCGATAATATAATGCATTGTATATGCACAAGCGTGAGAGCTCATTCAACTTAGGAAGATTTTTATCATAGTCTAATCTCCGAGTCGCTATAGCAGAAAATGTGCATGGTATTCCTGTGTGAGCTTATGAGCACAGCCCTAGCTCAAGCTCATGAAAAAAAACTTGTTCTGTAGGAGATGAGAATTAGATATTATGCTCAAAGTGTTATGCAAGTTTGCGTGTAAAGCAAAGTGAAAAATGGGAAGATTTTGAGTGAATACTGATTCCTGATGCCAACTCAAAAACAGCTTGGCATTCTATTGCCATTCCGTAAAGGAGATCAACTTGAATCTGTAGCAAATATACTAGATGAATCTCAGTCCATGCGTTCATCGAATATAATCATTTTTATAGTTCAACTGCACGATATTAAAACCCTATATTATACCTTTCAGTTGCAAAACGGGATAGAAGCAGAATCAGTTTTCTTATGAATAGCCTTTCACGTGCCAGAGTCATTTATAATAATTCATTCTTTAAATCTCCATCGTTTTTGGTGACGGAATGCCCATCTTATTCAGTGTGTAGCAATGAAATTGAAAAGTATGATGTTGCTATCCTGTGCAATTTTTCTACAAAGGCTATTCATCATGGTAGTATAAAAATTAAATTGGTAGAATAAAATCTAGCTAACAATTTAAAGTTGAATTGTCTTTATCATTTCAAGGGTACATCATACGCAAAAACCAAGAAATACACAGGATATGAAAACTGCAGTTCAAAAGGATCTGTTGTTACACTTCGACCAAAATCGAAATTGTTAAAGTTGGAATACGTTAAAAAAATTACTGCAGTACCCTATACCATCTAATAGATATTATTGGAACATTGAAACTGACCATTGAGTGCTTCGGAAGATCCTTTCACAGATTTATAATATCTTTTGATTGGTTTCATACCACATGTTGCATGTTTTATCTATCCACTGAAAAATATTCTAATATTTGGTCTAATAATTAATTTTAACAGATTTTGCATAAAAATTACAATTTGAGAATAAGTTTTACTATAAATCATTTCACTGCTTTACTACGAATATAAAAGGAATATCAGCACATTATAATGTTTTAAGCACTTGTCAACTTTCTTTGTTCCTCAAATTCAGAACCATACTTTCTCTGATTGTACTCTACAAAATAGGACTTTCCATATTCAAACGTAGATATCATTATAGCACACGCTGGAGCAATTTTCATAACTCGAGGAAGCAATCCAGCAAAAAGCCCACCAATTCCGTTTTGTCTATAGATTAGCCTAAGTACATCCATTTTAAGTTGCTACTTTCTTATATGTCAGTCAAACAAAGCAAACAAAAACATGCTTAATTTCCCAAAATCTTTTTTATACTTTAGAAATTGATTTCTTGAAACTCTAAGAATTCCAAATATTACAGGAATTTGTATTGGCATACGTTTTATGTTGAAATCCGCTTCACCAATTTCTACCTGTTTACGAGTTTCGACGACATCTAACGGAAGTGTAATTGTGCCCGCAATCTGCATAATAAAAAATTATATGAAATGGTTTAATTTTATCACTGAGAATATATTTCACATTTTGAAATCCTACCGATCCAGCAATAGCTCCCGAAGCAAAACTAAATGCCGGTGGTATAGGCTCTTGCTGCATATTAAATAGTTTCTTTTGTGCTTCATAACATCCCCAATACATTGCTGCAAAAACTTCATCTCATTAACCACCAAACGTAACAAAATAGTTAAACTTTTTCACCCAAATCTTAAATTCTCACCTGAAAAAGGCACATCTCTAGCTTTAGTGGACACATACCCAATCCAAAATCCACGAATTCCTCTAGCTTTATACAATTCGGCACAAGCAACTTTTAACTCCGCATAGCTAATTTTCTTAGCTTACATTTTCGTTCTTATCAGTTCCAGAGGATTATCCACTGTGACAACACCCCATCTTGCAAAGCCTCCGGCCATAAGTGGAAGATATACGGGATATTCTTGTTGACCTGTTGTAGCTCTGTATTGGTCGATTAATTTAACTCTTAGGGTTTCGTAAGAGACAAAATACATAACTGTTGCAGGAATGGCCATAATTAAAGTAGGTGGTAGGCCGCTCCAAAGGGAAAGTAGGCCTTCATTTCTCACTATTTTCTTAAAAGCATGCTAACAAATAACGTCAAAATTTATACATAAAGTTTTGCAAATTAATTCTGAATTTGAATATAAATGTTTGAAATTTTTACAGCAGTGGAGCTAAAATGCCCGGGTCTATTAACCCAAATATTTAGCGGTGTTTTTGGACAACATTTACTGATATCGTCCATTAGTCCATTGCAATACGCAAAACAGCGTTTTGGTGGTGCTTTGCTCTGCTGGCTTTGCAAACGAATTTTCACTACATCTAACGGAGTGACTATTTGTTTAAAAAATACTTGAATAATTACAACTGTAATAATATGTTAGAAGTAATATAGGATGAGTTATAAAATGCAAGTACCTAGAAGTGAAGTTATTATGGCTCCGGTACAGGAAGAGATCATTTGTTGAGATGGCGTGACCCGAAACCGTTTTGTGTTTTCTAGGTCATTAAAGTTTTTACTGGTGTTCACTTGTGCGCACATTTTGTATTTTTGGCTGATAACAAACTTAAAATGTTGTAAATGTTATCGCACCAACCTACTATTGACTATATCAAAATATTTACGATGCAAATTATTGTAATTTTGGGAAATTAAGAAGCCAGTAGCAAATTGATGTCATTTGCTATTGTGCTGATTGTGAGATTTTTTGGTGTCCCATCTACAGCAACAGCCACTGGGCTGATTTCGTTTATGTTGCTGGCTTATCATATCATTTTCTGATGAATGATAAGCCTCTTACAGATAATAGGTTTATAATGAGGATTCAATATTACAAAATACAACGTGGTGGAGGCTGCTAATGAAAATTAACCAAGCTAAACACTTATCAGTTATTTTGACACGGTTTTCATTTCAGCCTCGACTAGTAACAGCTCCGAGCTGACTGATAAAATGTATAATTTTCTATTTGTTTGTGAATTATACATTAACAAAAATATTCTGAGGAAATTTTAGATGATGTAATGCTACAGACAGAGGGATAATGTTTGAGTACATGTATACCGGTTTTATGCCTGTTGATGCCACATGCTCAGCTCATCTGTTTACCAATGTTTTTGCTTTTTTGTTATGAAACCTACCCTTTGGTTAGAGTAAGGTTGTTTGAAAAGAAAGAAAACGAGAATACTGCTTTGTTGAGTTCGACCCTAAACAACACCAAAGGCCTTTATGCACCATCTTCACATTAAAAGTGTAAGCTTTAGTGTTGGGTTTACGCTGTGTACCAAGTTTATTAAAACGTCACTAGATATATTTGTTGCATTCTTTGTGCATTATGTGGCTTTCACCATGCAAAAATTACGTATACAATTTAGACGCGTACAATAGGCACATTAAAAATTTCGTCTAACACAGCAAGTTTAAAAAATATTCGTAAAAACATTACATAATTCCTGTGTTAACTTATAAATTTAACAAAAGCCCAAGCTTCGCAGAAACACTTGGTCCAGTCAGAAAGCTTATATAAAATGCGTAGCACAGCACAGTAATAATAATAACCGAGAAAAGTAAACCATATGAATATTCTGAGAACGTACATTAGCAGGACATATTGCCATGAGAATAGGTTTGCTATTCTTTGCATACGCAAGAAAAGAACATACTCTTACCGACGCTCAGTTTACATAATATGCTGTGTTAATACTCGTTGTTATTACTATGATATTATGCAAATAAATTTGATAAAATTGTGGGTGATCTGTGTGTTCATAATTTATTATGCACGTGTCAAGTATTAATGCAAAAAGAAAATACTGCGCAATTTTAGAAAGTTTTGTTTCAGCATTTTGAGTTAATTGGAGATTTTACAGCTGACAATAATACTATAATTAAATCTATAAAACGGGATTTATAGTGGCAAACGTTTATTAACTATAATATTATAACTATGTTTAGCAATCTTTGAAACCAGAAACGAATTTGCAAAAGAATCTTTTTCAAATCTGATACCTAATTACAACTGTCACATGGCTTGTGTCTGAATAGTCATTTTTTTTAAATTTGTTTTTGTTTAAAGGAATCAGGAGATACTTTTGCATCAAAGAAGGGCAGTCTGCCACTTTAGATCAGCATACTATAAGTTGACATTGTTTGCCCAGTTCCATTTCATTATTTTACGAATGAAAAGTCAGCCTGGTAACTTTTCGCCGAATAAATTACCATTTTAATGCAAAAATATGAAAGTAAAAAAATCTAACAAACTGTTTAAAAAAGCGCTATTTACGCAAGCGCCAAAAACGGCAGAATAAACTGGTTTCGTAGACAAGGTCATTTTTTGGGTTGCCTCATTTTGTGTTCTATGCTTTCACTAATATCATGCAAAAGTCAACATCTCATATTTGCTAACGCTGTTTGTGTAGTACAATGCTGTACACTCTGTCCAGTTAATGAAGCAACGATCTACCATTTCAGTGTTGCTCCTAAACGGTTCTAGGGATTTACTCGAAACTCACAGTGAATGTTAGTCAGCTTTCAGTGATAATACAGGCTAAGTTTCAGGAAATTTGGTTTGATCGTATAGAAGTTATAGCAAAAGTTTGAAGGTCATCAAAAATTAGGTGTCCAGAAAATAAAGCAACGACTTTAGACCCTCTGTATTTTTGTTCACATTTCCGCTCCAATTGTATCCAAGTTGGCTTTGCGGTGTTTACTAGTTACCAAGCTGGCGGAATAACTGCAGTGAACGACTATAATTGAAAAAATATTAAAGAAAATAGCAAATAACTGAAGGTCACTCCCACCAAGGGAAAACTGATGAATTCTTCGGTGTACTAAATTCACGCTTTTCGATCAAAATAAAGTTTTTCAAGCCCAAAGCATCTAGAATGTATGCAAAATTGTATTTAAAATGTTACTATGACAAACCATCTTCATGTTTGTGGCTTGCTGCCTGCTTAGGCCTAAACTTTTAGCAAAGGGTTTTATGTTTTTCACAAAAGTACATTTCAAAACATTTGAAAACAAGACACATTTCCACAATTAAATGAGTTTTAGTAAAACCACATTGCAACAATTTCAACCTGTTGGAGTTTCGCTTGTTGAATATAAATTTTGACCACCTAATCAAGTTTGCAAGTCATCATAAGCTTAGTGGATGCTTGATTAGTTCAGATAATCAGATTGTGTATGTCCCAATTTTTAAATGTGTGCAAGGTTTGGGCTTGTAATGTTGTGAAGAGTGTAGTTCAATGCTTACAAATCCTCAGTAGCCATAGTGATGCTCACGTAAACATGAAAACCTGTAAAGTATTTTTGTATCAAAATAGGTGCATTTACAACCCTACCTCATTCACTCTTAATTTAATGTAGAAGTCGGAATTCATGAAGTTTTTGATTAAAGTTGCTGTTGGACTAACGCTTGGTTAAAAAATGATAAAATATCGCAAGTTATTGATAACAATATGAGTCAATATTCAAAAATTATATAAGAATCGTGAATACTTCACAAAATCCTGAGTGACGAAGAATCCATCAATTTCCCTTAGGATTCAAACTAGAAGATGGTTTGTCATAGTAACATTTTAAATACAATTTTGCATACATTCTAGATGCTTTGGGCTTGAAAAACTTTATTTTGATCGAAAAGCGTGAATTTAGTACACCGAAGAATTCATCAGTTTTCCCTTGGTGGGAGTGACCTTCAGTTATTTGCTATTTTCTTTAATATTTTTTCAATTATAGTCGTTCACTGCAGTTATTCCGCCAGCTTGGTAACTAGTAAACACCGCAAAGCCAACTTGGATACAATTGGAGCGGAAATGTGAACAAAAATACAGAGGGTCTAAAGTCGTTGCTTTATTTTCTGGACACCTAATTTTTGATGACCTTCAAACTTTTGCTATAACTTCTATACGATCAAACCAAATTTCCTGAAACTTAGCCTGTATTATCACTGAAAGCTGACTAACATTCACTGTGAGTTTCGAGTAAATCCCTAGAACCGTTTAGGAGCAACACTGAAATGGTAGATCGTTGCTTCATTAACTGGACACAGTGTATGCAATCTAGTCCTTTTTATTTCAGAAAAGATGAACTTTGTAAACAAATTTGCTGTATGAATGAATTTTTGAAAACGCTTATTTCTGTCGGCCATATTTCAAATTAGGTGAATAAAAATTTAGTTTGCTCTTTATATTTTCGATTAAATTTACACGGAATATAAGTGCGTCAAACCCTGCACATTACAATCTGCATGACAAAGAGCAATAAATGCTTGTTGAAACAATTGGCACTTAAGTTATCATAGTGAATGAATGCACATATTATCACAAAGCTTTAGTTCGGAGTAAAATATTTCTCTTCCTTTTGGATCAATTATACTTCAACAATTTCAAGCGATTAAACTTCATCCATTTTTATTCAAAGTGTAATTTCCGTATAAGGAGTGTCAAAAGCAGTGATTTAGTTAAGATGAACGTGTTTATTCATGTTGTCAGATTTATTTTCTCGGTTTTTATCATGTCTATATTAGAGCTGGTAAGACAAGTAAATAATTACATATTTTACTTGAATTGCATTTACAATGAAACCATACTCAGGCATGCTAATTCTAAAAAACATTTATCTATATATTGATGCATTTTAGCCACAATGTGATGCTAAGGGAAGGCCCATTCCAAAGGAAACTGAAACAGCAAGAGGCTAATGGACCGTATCTGGATGGAAATGGAAACACTAAATTTTATTAAGACAAAAAACATGAATTATATCTTTCAAATTAAACTGAATATTAAATTATGGCAATATTCAATAAATTCAATTTCTAATTAACCGCACACATCAAAAAATGGGAGCAAGCTTTACCCCAAATTAACAATACTGCTATATTCATGACCATTGTGAATATATGTGAATATATTCATGAGTCATGACTCTTGGCAACTAGTGAGAATGTGTCGTAAAATTGAGTATAATATAGTAGGCAATTAAACTTCAGCATAATAGTTTATAGGGCGGTGTAGTCTAGCCAGGCATATCATTCTGCTAGAATTTTTCTACCATCCGTGCAAGTCGCTATTAGTAATTATATTACACAAATTCAGCTATGAGCAATTTTGGAATATTCCTCAAGTTTATAATGGTTATTTTGGTACTGCTTGGTTGGGTGGTAAGCAATAACTCGTTTTTTGTTATTCGAACTGCAAATTGTTTTGCTACTAATGAACTTATTCAAATTCAAATTTCAAATAGGGACGATGTGAAGCCAAGACAAAGCGACCAAGCAAAGTGGACAAAGAAACTGAGAAAATTACCAAGCATGGATAAAATTGACGTTGACACATGTATATATCCTTCAATTAAAATGCATATAATTGTAAAATTTATACAATAAAATAAAAACATAATTCGTGTTAATAATTTTTCTGATTGATGGACCACTTCTTGGTTTGTAATACTGATTGTTTAGTTTTAAAACACAAGCTAGTTATAATTATTGGTTTCTTAACAGATTTTAAAACACAATATTGAACTCAAACAGATATCATATCCAAAACCAAATTTTAGATAGATGTATTAGAAACTATACGTGATACGACGATACGAGAACTTTAAATTCAGTATTATCAACTGTTGTGCAAGATTTTGTCATTTGCGGAATACAAATTATTCTAAAACTTCATTCCTGCTTTTCTAAAACACAACCAGTTACATTGTGTTAACAGCACAAGCCAAAATGGGTGAAATAAACTGTTGCTCCATGAAAGCCATTGGTTGGTTTGCATTATTTCTCCAGCATTTTACCATAGTCATTCTAGTATAATACAAACAAAACCTATGTGAACATTCGTCAGTAATAAATACTGCACTTATTTCCCCTGCTTTCTTAACATTAAAAGCAATACATGTACTTAGATACAAAGAAAAGTAGGCAGAATAAAATATTGTCATTGGTTGGCATGCCTCAGTTTATCTTCAGTGCTTTCACTTTGACTAGGCTCAAACATAACCTTTGTGTTTGTTGTCGTTTTTTGTTACGCTGGTCATTTTTACTTTTTGATGGGCGCACAACATAACAGATTTCCTAAGGCAGTGCTAATAGCTGGGTGGTTATATGTGCAATGCTCTTGCACTTTTACGTCTTATACTGTTCCAATGTAAGTTTCCTAACAATACTAACAATATATAATGTCCAATGTCTCTGTATATATCTGACTTTGTTGTAAACGAAACAGTTTTCTAATCCTATTTTTATTATTCTAGTAGAACTAAACCGTTCATTTTAAAAGTGACCTACAAGCATGAAATTTTGATGATACGGGGGTTGAGCTAAGGGTGTAAAAAGTTACTATATACTTTCTCCACGTCATAACATTACACAGTAGGAGTGGCAACTCAAAAGTAGGTAGTACTGAATTGTATGTTATCTTAGCAAATGGTTGGCTTGCCTCATTTTTTCTCCAATGCATTCACCAAGTTTCTCTAGTCAACAAAAAATATCCATACGTGCTAACATTTCTCTTGAGTTTTGTAGTGTATGCTATGTACTCAGTTGTACATTTGGAATGGGTGAAAGGTGAAATCAAAAAGCATACCACACATGTTGAATATTGCACTGCTTTGAAAACTTCCACTGAGACTTTCTCGCATATTTTTGTACACTTACGTCGTTTCCCGAATGTGTTTCTGTAATTTGTCAACAATTCGCTTTCGTGTTCTGCTTGTTCTTGTAATAATGAGTGAAAAAAGTAGACAGACAAGAGCCAAAACGCTACAACCGAAGAAATTCAAGCGATCGGGTTTTACACATCTTCAAAGATTCTATTCACCAAGATGCCAACTGTCACACATCAATCCACGGGAGTTCCGCTGTCTGTCTGTCTGACTAATCGTGATCTGGAGATAGTACCGTTCTAGCACCAAGAAAAAAACAAAATTTAAGTGTTATACTTTATGCTTATAAGTAAAACTACAAAAATTACAACTCAGTTTTGTACGGAAACCTGTGTAAGCTACTGTTTTTATCGTTATCGTATGCATCACGTTTCATATAATAATATACGCCCTTCTTTTTGTGTGGGTAAGACTAGAGAAAAAACAGTATACATAGTGTGGGTAGGTATTTTATACGCAAAACCGGGTTATTTATTTACACTTATTGAAGGTCAGTTCCAGTTGGAATCTACAAAAGCGGTTCGCACACAACTTGAACCGCATTTTTTCATTTCTTCTATACTATTACATTTTCATGAGTAAAACTGTTTTAGTGCAAATTCCCCCATTTATTTTTATATTGCTAGCATGCATTAATATTATTAACACTGGAACCTTTCTTTGCTGAGATAAAATAAGTTGGGACTTCCAAATCGATATCGATTTTTCTTTTTTAGCTCACTACTCTTTCTGTTCAAGTAATACATGGTTATGGTTTTAACGGTATTGCTCGCACTCTAGTACACTTACACTTGAAGCACAAATTTTTATGAAATGAGAAAAAGGTCCAAAGCTGTAAGCTAAAGTACACACTGCTTTGGATTTTCATATAACACACAGATGCTTGGTTTACCCGTTAGGTTTTTTCTAAGAAACATTTTCCACTGAAATAGCATTAAACACATACAGTCTGTCCCACAATTTTTCGAACAATGGGCAAAATTGCAATATCTCATGAGTACTAAGACCATTTCGTCTGAAACTTTATGGGACTAATACTTATTGTGTTCTAACATAATACACACAATTTAGTCAAAATCAGGCAAGTCTTTTAAAAACTCACACACAAAACTTTGGACGCCCATGTGTAGGAAATCGCTTTTCTGATCGTTTTAGTGCATATCGTGATGGTCTTGTTGAAACATTTATCCGCAAACCCAAAATGAAACTGATCCTCCGAATAATTTTGGGACAGCCATTCTTGAAATACTTTGTGTAATTTTTCATAATTTTTAAAAGACTTGCCTGATTTTGACTAAATTGTGTGTATTATGTTAGAACACAATAAGTATTAACCCCATAAAGTTTCAGACGAAATGGTCTTAGTACTCATGAGATATTGTAATTTTGACCATCGTTCGAAAAATTGTGGGACAGACTGTATATAGAAAGCTTTCAGTACAGTCTAATTTCCGAGTTGGGTTTGTTGGAATTACATTTGGAACTTGGGTTGCCAACAACAGTAATCAGCTTGCAGTAAAGGTTACTTGTGAAAAAAATCTGTAAGGTAAAATGAATGTTTCTTCATGTGTACAGTTTTCGGGTTTATTTCTTTCTTTCGGGTAAGTTTCTTTTTTGCAGTGCAATTAGGACTTAAAATCTAAAGTAAAAAGGGGTTTATAGAATCTCAGCTTTACGAATTTTACATGCGAGTACATATAAGATATTCTCTATGTACAAATATTTACCAAAAGCTCAAAACTCCATTGAGTATACATTACCGATTATATCTATTACTAATATTTATTATTATTACGCACTAAAAATAATAATTATAGGTGCAAAATTGTAATTTATTTAATTATTGTTTCAACTCAAATCAGACAGCAATATTTTTAAAATTTTAACGTGACATGCATTCACAAAACTTTCTTGACACGGGGTTGAGCTAAGGGTGTACAAAAATTCGGCATACTTTCTCAACATCATGCGGAAAGTAGGCGAGGCAACCAACACGTAGGCAGGATGGAATGGGATGTTTCCATATATAGTCATTGGTTGGTGTGCCTCATTTTTTCTCCAATGCTTTCACCACAGTTGTTTCTCTTTACATGCGCTAACGGTTCGTTTTTAGTATGCTATATAGAGAAATGTGCTTTCTGGCGGGGTGAAGTATTGACACTTTAATGCTGATATAATGCATATCTATTTTTTCAAGTAATTTTGATTATTGAATTGTGTAAGTTAGACACCAAATAGATAAAATTGGCAAATTTTGATTCATAAACATTAAATCATATTATATAGCAATAATTAACATCAATGTACTTGCCATTTTATGATAAGCCTGGAAAATAATCATAACTTTCTTCAGAAAATATTTCTATATGAGTCATGTATAATTTTTGAAATTACAAAGAATTAGTGTTATCAGATTTGGTTAAATATTAGGTATTTAACTTAACTTAAGAAATAAGAAATCTTTTGCCTAGCGCAGAGCAGCCTTCTCCTATACTTTTATCAACACCGTATTTGTTTTGTACAGTAAACAACGTTAGAATGGAAGGGTAAGCTGGTAGAATATTTTCATGGAAAACAAACAAGTGTTTGCTTGCTGTGTAGCACGTTACCCCTATCAGAAAAGTGAAGTCGGTTTACCTTCTATGCACCGTTTCTCCCAATATATATCAACTTTATGGGAAGAAGAACAAAACCTCCTCCACTTTATTATCGACCGATAATAATTTATTAAATCATTTCATACAGGCGAACATACATGCTGCTTTCCTTCACAGGATGTTTACTATTATTGCTTACTTACAGTTTATGTTGCAAAAAGCTTGAAAGGCCAGCTTGTATAATACAAATTGTATTACGCACACAGATGAATTATAGAAAAAATGAAATACCTTATGGAATACAGAAAAATGTAAAATGACGCAAATGATTCTAGCCATCGCTTGTATTTTCCATATATTTTATTCCAGAAGAGATTGTCCCGTATAGGGTAAGCAGTATTGCTATTCCTGGAAACCGAACCAATTATTTTTATTATAAAACTATAACTAGTCATCCACGCAAATGTATTGGCGTGTATTTGTTTATTTTTTACTATTGAAAGATATAATATCCTAAACCGAGTTAATATCTGTAAGGTATTCTGTGTTGTCTTTAGCTTCACTATGCGATGTGTAGCTTAGCTTCTTTGCAAATACGAATATAAAAGCATACAACTTTCCCCTATCCTGCCAGGGTGGCTTGTCTGGATGATTTTTTGTTGTTGCTTAAAACCGTGCATATGATTTTTGCAAACAAAACCAACTCTGAATAATTTACGCATACTGGAAGAACAAATATTTTGGAACGGTGAGTATTACCCGTGCTCATCCGCTTTCACTCCTGGGTATATTTGGCTCCAACGTATCCAGTTTTCTAAACATCGTTTATGCTATTATTGTTTTTTTACTACAAGTGTAATTCCAGTACTCAGGGTATCTTACTTTTAAGTTTGTATTTTTGCAACATTGAACAGAAGCTCTGAATATAGCTTCTATAATATTATGCATTGCATTATCAAGTACCCAATATTATTTTTATTTTGGTTGTAAATACATGTAATGTTATTCAAAACACATACTGGACAGGGTATATGAAATTGTCACAAATTATTACACTTGTACACCCGAGTAAATAAAAATAGTAATAACCATATCGTGTACTTTTGCAAGCTTCTTCTAAAATAAAAATTCGTACATACATTCTCATATTCGTTATGGTCACTTGTGTACAAGGTCATTATCATTTTTGAATGTAACAAGATATCGCTTTCACCTACATTAGTGTACCGATAAAGAAATACCCATACACCAGAAACAAAAAAAATGCCAGTATATCCTTCCGTACATTTAATACCATCACAACTTTCCAACGCATACCCATCCATTCTGAAAGTAATAATTGCATAAACCAGCTAATCAGTTTTAGTTAAAGTATCAGGTTGTCGTCTTGAAGTTATTTTCACTTTGCCTTTCTCTTCTTTCTAAGCTTGACTTTTATTTTCCAGAAGTGTCTTTGAAAGTTATTATATTTTAGTTTTTATAAAAACAGTTAAAGTAAGTAGTTAGGAACTTTCCAATTTATTTTAAGTTTAGTATTTAAAAAACTAATCAAGTTCTGGTGATACCCCCGACCATGGCCAGTGCTTGGCACTGGCTGAAGGTCTCCCCCTTACCCCCATCAAATGATTGTGCTGTTTCCATAGATAGTTCATCGACTCGCGACCTTAGTACTAGTAGTGATGAATTGGAAGCAAAAAGCATAAGCCCTTCTCCCAAGTTTTTTACAGTGTATTTCACTCCACGTGAGAATGACGCTAGTAATAATAATTGCACAGGTAGTGAAAATAGAGCAAATAATGAAGGCTTGTCCGGTGAAAGTAACCCAAATGAAAATGACTTGCTTGCCGTGAAATCGCACATACCAATTTTTCCGACCTCAGAAACATCCCTAGGGAACGTTATTACTGATCCACATACTACCACCAAAACAGCAAAGTTGGAAAATATTACTGAAGCAACAGCCACCAACCGTTCCTGGATAAAAGCAGTGAAAATGTACTTTAGCCAAAATGTGGTATATAATGCAGTGGACGCAATGCAGGGTGAGGTACTCATGGAACAAGGCAGAAAACTACAACCTAAGGACGTGTTCGTTGTACCAGAGCATGATGGCCTTGAGAAAGAAGAGGGCGGACTGGAGGTTGCCCAGCATGATGCACCTGCAAATCAAGTGGAAGAAATTCCGAAATATCTTGACCACTTTTTTCAATTCATGTACTACCTAGGGCTAAGTACATTTGATCCCAGCAGAGACCAAACCAGACCTGTAAAATGGATGAAAACGTGCTGTGTGTTCCTACAAAAGGTTAGCTTTTTTGGTATAAAAGTGCATGCAATTTTAACGTGCCCACAAATAGTTTGGATTGTCAATTTTATGCGTTTAATGCCGTACTTTTTAGATTGACATCGTCTTTAAACTTAGCTATTGTAAGCTTGTTATTGCTTGCTGAAATTCATAGCTTGTCAGTTTTCTTTCAGATATTGATTTACTTCAACTACTTAGATATAAACACTTTATTATATCTGCTACATACATATTGCCATCTACGCTACGTTAATATATCCACAACGTTTCAAACTATCGGAACATCCACGTCCAGAATAATGTTGATTTCCAGGGTATGACGCATTAGAATGAGTCGATAAGTCTTGTTCAAGACTGCCTTGCTTTACAAAATACATAGCGGTGGTGTTTATTACGTATTTGAACATTTTATACCAAAACAGAAAAGGATGAAACAAATGATTTGAATGCATGTATAACTTACTAACGCACATGAATATTATAACGTATTTCTGCGTGCCTGCATGCACAGAGTTAGTAAGCCTATTCCAGCATACATATATTTATGCATATACATTTCTAAATATTTATCCGGGTTTGTGACAAAATACAGGCTCTTGTGGGAAAGTAACCTAAAGCTGCATACCCTATGCGTGACTACCTTTACTATAATGGAGTAAAAAATACGGAAAAATACAAGCGATAGCAAAGCAACTACTTACGTGTGTGTGTTATTGTGTTCTTCGAATCTTCATTTAGGCTTTAGTGTCTATGGCTTTTCAGCAAGTTTCATTCTTTATTCTTCATTGCAATTCAACCGTGAGTCATATGTGATGGTGAACACTTGGCAAATAGCAACAATAACCAATATACATTCACTTGTCGCAACACATAGAGTCAACTTTGGGCAAAATAATGTATTCTCTGATCAACTCATTTTCCAAAAGCATGCTGTTCTTAAACAAAATGAAGCAGCACTAAGTGGTTTTTAATTCCCTTTCGGATTAAGATTCCAATATAATAGTACTACCCTGTTTTCCAACGATTCATGTGTGCAATACAAAGAGAAAGTCAAAACGTTATGCCATACGCTTATGAAATCTGAATGCAAATAACAAGAAATGTCTTAAATTATGGCCAATCATACCAGATTATTTTTTATCTTTGTCGTTTTAAAGAGAAAAACTTTGTTCCCCGTGGGAGCTATGTAGCTTTGGCATTTATTTGATGATTTTTGCTGAATCGCTCAAAATTAAAAAAAAATCAAACAGTATTTTGAATATTATTAAGCTGCAACAAAACTTATCTGGTATTTTTCTTGTTACTAATGAAATAAATTTATGGCAGTTTGAAAATTCAATACGAAGTAAATTTAATTGCCTTTGTACAACAGTACGAAGTTTGGTTACCTTGGTTACCTTAATTTGTTGTTGGGTACTCTTGATACCTTTATTTGTTCGATGGTAGTCTTTGCTGGTGATATGTATTTGATGATGACGTAGATGTAAAAACTAGGAAGCCCTGTGTGTACTTTGCATCGATATGTATAGTATTAATGTTTTGAATGTTACAAAATCATGAAATTGAACGCTAATTATCCTAGTTGAATATTTGGTTGAAACGTAACTAAGTTTAGATTTTTTAGATTTTTGGGTGAGACCGCAAACGCTAGCCTAGCGGTAACCTTGCCGTAATACTTGCAATACATATTGGGTACCCGGTACCGCTACGTCAACTCAAAATCGACTTATTTCGAAATCGCCAAGAACCAAAAATCTCAATGCTTGTTTCCATAGCTATTATCAAGCTGATACTAACACAACAAATTACGCGCAAAATAAATCTAAAGTAAGGTAATTATAGGCGCTTGAAATTTACTGCTTTTTTAACATTTAGTACTGTAAAATTACCATTTCGATAAATTTCAAATTTCGGCTATCTTCGACGACATAATAAAAGTAGTCGAACAATTTCGGACCAAAAAAGTTTGAAAAAGTTAATGATTTTAATTGCCAAGTTAACTTTAACTGCAATTATCTTTTTTCCACCACCACTACTAGACCTAATAATAAAGCCGTCATTAAAATCAGCACCTTCGAAAGTACCAAACGCAGTTAAATTCGGGTTTAGTACTGGTGGCCGAAAAAAGATAATTGCTGTTAAAACTAACACGACAATAAAAAGATTAATTAATTGTTTCAAAAAAATTTTGTCTGAAATTGTTCGGCTGCATATTTTATTTATGTTATTTGAGAATAGCCCAAGTTTTTAATTAATCGAGATTACACTTTTATTGCACTAAACGTTCAAAATCATTTAAATTTTAAATGTTTATTCTATTACTGCCTTACGTCAACTTTATTTAGCCGTTACTATTAGCTTGGCACTAGTTATCTATGTAAGCATGCAATTCCTTATTTTAGAGAATTTTGAAAATTATGACTTCACAAAAATTCTGTTTTGGCGTAGCGATAGTCATTGTATTTACCTGAATCTCACCAGTATTACTCAGTTCATCACATTACTCTAAATACTTAACCACGAAACACAATGATAAAAATATGAATGTTTTTCACACCTTTTTTGTTTTAGATACTGTTCTATTGCATTTCCGTGCTTGCATTGTTTCATTCTGCCAACTTGCTGAAGCTAAACTGGTTGATTTTTGTGGAAAAGGGGGAGATCGTCAATTTGGTAGACGTAGGATTCTGGCTTGTGCCAGTAATGATTGAAATATACGTCATCCACCTCTTTGCTTTCAAGCATGAAAAAGCTAAGCAGATGCTAGAAAACCTGTCCACCTATTGCACCGGCTGGCTTGAGGCTAGCAGAATGAATCCAACAACCAACTCCTACGGCGGAAAGCAAACCAAGAAAAAAGTCTATCGCATGATCACCGTTCTTGTCGTAACATCTGTATTAATCTGCCTTTGCAAAGCCGGAACAAACGACGGTATGCAAAACTGGTCTCTGAAACAAAAGACGCTGACCAAGTCAAAGGATTTGGGCTCTCGATTGTTTGCTTGGAATACAGACGATGTGTTTGACACAAACAGAACACAATACTTCAGGGAAAAATACGGAACTCACTTAACACCTTTGACCATCATCATGGGAGTAGTCATGACGATTATCGAGTTCTTTAGCTATCTCAAAATGGAAATGATAATCAACCTTGTCATTGTCACTGGATACTGCCTAAAGGACGTTATCGGCCGACAGGCAGAGAAAATCAGCAGAGTTGACTGGCAAGCCTACTGCGCAGACGGAAATGACTGCGCAAAACTGACCGATCCCAACGGTCTGTGGATGGAGTACCAAAAACTGAAGAGGGCAAACAAGGCAATTAATGCATTATTCGGTGTTATGCTGAAATTCCTGCATGTATACAACATCATGCAATGTGCCTTTTTCATGATGCACCTACTGGACAACAATGTGACCAGCATGAGGTTTGCGTTTCTACTTTACAACATCCTTCGACTTTCCTTTGCCTACTACATTGCTAAGCAGTCTCATGCTTACGTAAGTCCGTTTTTCATAAAACGTTTTTACATGAGGAACTTTTATTTTTGTTTTTAAAATGTACATTTCTAACATTCTAACATACTTTGGTATAATATTCACCACTAATTATAGGTAGTTATTTTTGAAACCATTTTTTAAAAGCAAATCAAACGTGCTTTAAAGATACATAAACCATTATGTCAATTTTACAAATCATTGCTGCATGATTAAAGTATTAATTTTTGCTGACTTCCTAACAAGTAAACCAACTGGTATGCAAATGTTTTTCCCATTTTCTCGAAATTAATGTTTTTGTACTTTGTATCTCTTTTCTCCGTACATGCTGGCAAGCACATCCTTTTCCGTTTTGAAATTTGGGCGGCACTTATATTTGTCCGTTTTTGAACTGCCTTTATTCTTTTTGCTTTCATACTGATTATTGTATGGATTCTAAATTTTAGTTGGGGATTCTTACGTTGGATCTTTTTACGTGCCCCGAATACAACAAACAGACATACAGCAAAAAAGCAATTTTAAATTTAGAAATTTTTAAAAACTAATTACAACATAAAATAATTTGCTCACCAATTTTACTGGGCTGTACGTACAGTCTAAATTAAGCAGGATTTATTTCAATGAGCAATTTGTAACTTGACATCACTGACAACGTGAATCTTAATTTTAGAATTTGCTATGCTTTAACGTTTAAACGGTTATTTTATTGTGATGATTGTTGTAACAGAACGAATTGTTTCATGGGTGGATTCGCGACTGGGCTATGCATAGCACTGATGTAGTGTTTCTTGTAAAGACAACCGCCATGCTTGACGAGGTAAAATCTGAGCCACTGGGATTGGGAAATGGAGAATTCATCATTGGCGAAACATTCATTCTGAAGGTAATATCGGTATATTTCAATTCATTAAATGGATTAACCTTTTGTGTACAACAAATGCTGTCAGATTTTTTAGGTTACGTTTCAAACTTTTGCATGATTGCGGAAATATACACATAAATCGTAGAACATTAAAAGATGCTCGCTGATATAATTGAATACACATTAACAATGAGACATTATGATTAGTAAGTTGGAAGAGTATTTGCGAGAAATTGAAGAACCCTATTTTTTGCACACTGACAGATTCTTACACAACAACATGTCAGCTTTTCAGATACTTTTATGATTCAAAAAGTATTTGTGAGAAGTTTCCAGAGCACTGATTTTTGCAAACTACCATTCAAATACATAATAAAAAACATTATTTCAAAAACATATATGATGCAAAAGTTGAAAAAGTACATACTTGCAAATATTGCAAAGAATCAGTATAGTTTTACAAAATACATAAGATACATACTAGTATATATGTAGTAGTATGTATGTAGTGCAAAAATTATTTGCCAGGTGTAGAAAATATAGTAGACGGACACACTGCACCTTAAATAGCTCCACTGCGAAGCAGTAAGACATTTATCCATATTTTGCCTTTTCAGTTTGTTGGCTTGGTTGGCTCTTTGGTCATGTTGCAAGTGGACAACAGCAAAACCGAGTAACTTCATCGCTTTGAAGTGTGTTTGGGAAAAATAATCACATAATCAATCAAAGTACCTATTCCTTCCCTGAAAGATGGTCATCCAGAACGTAAGTAAACTTTAATCGTTTAAAATGTATAATACATTTTCTTCATACATTATGGGACATGTCTTGTAGAGTACGATAAGCAAAAATGAAAGATGGGTTCATTCCCACCAAACCGTATCGATTATCTGCAAATTTTACTTGTCGAGTGTAAAAAATGTGAAAACTCTAACACAAGATATTATTCGATCTAAATTTTTTAAAAAGGTTCACCATAATATTGGGATTTTTTTGATAATTTTTCTGGGCATTAAAAACATGTATGTTTGAAAGGAACGGTAGAAGAGTTCATTTTAAAGATAACTTTAATGTCGAGCTTACATTATTGTAATGTCAAATTATTATAATGTCAAACATGTTGTATATTTACATGTATAAAGAGTTTTCCTGTGTGATGACGATAGAAATAAGAACAGTTGTAGTTTTTTGTCGAAGCGTTAGCGTAATGTAAACTTTGTCTACCATAGCAAACGAACTAGTCTTGACATGCCCAAATAAAATTGTTGTAGATTAATTTAACGTAAATTTTAGCATTCAAGCCATATTAGCATTACATGTGCAGTCAAAATGGATTAATTAGGATACATTTTAAAAGTAGTTTTAATCATACCGGTGAAAGAGCTATATATATATTTTAAAATGCAATAGTACAACATTATTAATGCATGGCACACGGATGGATTAATTATTTGACTCAATGAATTGTCAATATTTGTACTCTTGCTTTGCTTTGGTAATCTAATAGTTGTCGTTTTAGCGCCGCCTTTTTCCCTTTTCCTTTGTGTACCTAAATACTGATTCCGCAAAACGATAAATCATTCCTTCTTCCTCCATCTCTACATCCATTATTTTCATACTATATCCGGCATTTAAACCCAGAAAAATTTATTCTCTAAAAATGACAAAAGGAGAAGGTGACTAATTAGCATAATCCAACGTACCAAGTTGTTGCATTGTACGCTGAAAGTGTGTTCAAACGCTTACATATTAGATATTACCGTAGTCAAAGAACGAATGGTCTGAGCCCATGCCTTATTTTTGTTATTTGACGCTGGTTGGTTACTGTTCATAGCTCATTTGAAAGGACATTATTTGTGTACTAAAACAAAATAGTCGTTTAGACTATGACTTGCTGCACACTTTTGTTTTTTCTAGAAACATTATACAAAAATGCACTACTTACTGTGTGTACCTAGGTGCATATTATAGCAACTCTATCATGACAGATCGGATGGTTACAGCTTATGGCTCATTCATTCCAGCAGTTTACGGAGAATAAAACGATGTGTTGATATAGCCCGCAACTGCTTGCACAAATACAATTTTGGATATGTAATTGAAAACAACAATGTATAAGATGTAAACCAAGGTATTGTCCATGGTAATCTATATCCAAAAATGGTATTTGTACAAGCAGTTGTGGGCTATATCAACACATCGTTGTATTCTCCGTAAAATGCTGAATTGAATGAGCCATAAACTGTAACCATCCGATCTGTCATGATAGAGTTGCTACAATATTCACATAGGTGCACATGGTAAGTATTGCGTTTTTGTAAAATGTTTCTGCATAAAACAAAAAGTGTGCAGCAAGTCATAGTCTAAACGACTATGATGTTTTAGTAAACAAATAATGCTCTTTCTAATGGGCCATGAGCTGTAACCATCCAGTGCCTTATAACAAAAATAAGGCATGGGCCGAGACCATTCGTTCTTTGAATTTGGCCCTTTGCATACAGTGTACCTCGTGGTGTGAACTTTTCTTTTTGTTTTGTTTGTTTCGTTTTTTATAAACATTTGCTTTATAGTTGCCAGAAAAGGAAAGTTTACAAATTTGGTATACTGCATGTTTGAGTTTGGACATTAGTTTGGTTTAGTTTAAATTCACTTTCAGTTTCCACGCACGCATCTACCAAGAACCAACATGGTGATTTTGACTGTGCTAATCAAACACCTCCTTTCGTATTCATTCTTTTCAAGAGCTCTATTGTTCACGGTTTATAAACCGGATATAAACCTTGGCAAAGTTGGTACAGTACTGTAGGCAGAATGAGTGACTGACTCACTCTCTGGTAGATTACAAATTGTAAGTATTTACTAAATGTTCGTTCTTATTTAATGCTTCTCAAAAGAAATTAATAAAATTAGAAAGCTTAGAAAACATAAACCGATAAGCATCCAGTTAGCCCATAAAACGCACACGTTTTAAAATTTAGTTAGACTGAACATTATAAGTAATAGTTATTGTATTATTAAGTTTACAGTATATTTTGTGAGAATTCTTGTAAAATCTTGCACTAAGATTATTTTTCCGGGGTTAAAATTTATGCATTGTCCAGGAATAGTTGTTTTTGAGTATGCGCAGTGAAAACGTTTCCTAGAAAGTTAGATTAATTTCGTAAAACCCGACTTTAAAATATAAAAAAGTATTGAGTAGTAGTAATAGGTAAAAGCCAGCAGTTTCTGCATTTGAATCAATTTTTTTACTATCAATTCCTTTGTACAAATCATAAAATTCCTGACACTGATAAAGTTTGAATGAAATTATTAAAATATGGTTGCAATGAAGTAATTATTATATACCCATCGTTAAAATACGACAGATATTTAAACTCAATAATACATAAGGATTATTCTCCAGCAGTGAAATCAATTTGCATAGTTAACTAAGATGTGTTTTTCTATATCTCTGTGTGATTCTATATACATTTGCAAATAAGTGAAAGTTCTGTTTTATTGTATTAGTATTATTGTTATTAAAATACCATGGGTTAGTTAAATTAGTGCGCAATTAATTACTAGGGCTTGTTATAAGTAAATAATTGCAATTTTATAAACACAAACTTTAGGTTGAATTTAAAAAAATAGTTTTGGTGGTTTGTTTGATAAATAAAAACAATCATATTTTCTTTGATTTCTGTAGAAAGAAACAAGTAAATACTTCTTAAAAATATTTTCATCCAGAATACTTTAACAGAATTATTTAATATGTTATACAAACATTGTGAATTCTTCTCTTCCACTTGCATCTCTCAGCTGTGCCACTGATTAAATTTTTTTCACGCGCGGTTACTAGTTGTTAAAGTAAACTCACAATCACTTTGATCTAATTTGTCCAAAAGCTTTTTCTTTCATTTCGATAATAAAACTCCGTTAGTTCGTACTTGCTGCTTTGAGATAGTATAACAACTATAATACCTGCGCTAAAATTAGATTTCTGAAGAACCATTTTCATTTTCATTTCATATTTAGTACTATTGTTTACTTAAAATTGTTACACTTGTACGAAAAAACGAAAGAAATTGGAAGAAATATAGTGAACGAGAGAAATTAAGTACTTTATAACAGCTTCCCAATGATTCGTTGAAATTTTAATCTCTGAAAATATTTTCTTGTCAGTAGGTCAGCAGGGGGATAAAAATGAAAGAGGAGAAATCAAAATTACTAATCGATATTTTTAATCTACTAGTAAAAACTAAATTCATGTATTAAGATTAACAATTTTAAAGGCTTAAAATTAAATTTCAAAACATTGGATTACTACAAATTATAGTCACATTTGATATTAAAATTTGTTTTGGCTTCATATTTGCAAACGTTTCCAAATTAATTTGAAACATTTATAAACAAAAATGCCGAATATTAATATTGTGAAATGAATTGGTTTAATTGGTACATCAAATTTTGAGTAAAATTTTTTTAAATAAAATTTTTAAAACACCAACTCATTGTCTATGAATTCGTATAATTGTCTTATGTAACAATCAAATAGCATTCACAATACATTGCACAGTACATTTGATCATTTTATGTGACATTGATGCATCATTCGACAGAGATAAAACAAACGCACGGCAAATCAGTGCGTCATAAACAAGCATTCCTAGTACATTTAATCGTATTCTTCATACTGTTTTCCAGCTTTGGTTATTAGCTCGCTGCTTCTGCACAGGAGCTACGTGCGTCTGCCCGTCTGTCCTTATTCTATTACGCCTATTATTTTCTAAACTACTCAAACATTTTTGAAGTCAAGCTATTTCAAATCAGATAATATTTTCTAAAGCGGACAGGCATCAACAGTTAGAAAACTAATATGACTACAGCAGAGAGCAAGTTTTAATGGTTTACTATGGATGTTTATTGCTTATAACTTGTTGAATAGAACAATGAACAATAAAACCAAGGACAAGTAAGGTGGCAGACGGGTTTGTTTCTGATATCTGAGTTACATATACTTGAGTCATTCATTCTAAGATTTTACTCCGCATCTATCGTTTTTGGTGCACTAATTTGGAAATTCCGAGAAATTTCAATATTTTTCCATTATGAAAATTGCGATAATTGCAAAGCTACTGTTCTTGATATTTGCACTAATGGAATTGGTAAGATAAATTTAAACCCTAAATCTTGAAGTGAGCATTAATCGTACATTTACAGAATTTTAAAAAATCATTGTAAATATTCGTTTCTATCTTTAGCCTCTGTGCCATGCCAAAGGCAGACCTGTTCCAAAAGATATGGAAACGGCACGAGGAGGGTAACTTTCAGCTTGAGAGTGGAGCATGATATATGGGCTTGTTTTAAAATGAATAAAAATATTTGTCTAAAACCTTCAATAAAAAATCCTTTTTCTTGGCTTGCAAATTTAACGTACCATTTTGTTTCAGGTTAACATGAAGGATCAGCTGTAAAATAAAGAACAACACTAGCTGACTTCCATCATTCGTTACGCATTTTCATCATAAAAAATTTAATACAACGAATCTCGCATATTCATTTGAATTACAATGTATTTTTATTTCCAACCAAACACCAACTTACTGCGTATTTATTCTACGTAAAACATTTGCTATCGGCTAATCTATTATGCCACGTCAGATGTAGAAGCAAAATTACGTTAGAATGATTGCATTTAGCATTTTTAGCAGCACAAAACATTCTCATTTTTGCACCTGCATTTTTCAGAATTGAATTATTGTGTATGGTGCTATAAACACACTATATTTGTTTTATAGAATTTGTCTGCATTTACATAACCAAATATTATTTACGAGTCAACAGCACATGTCATGCAATCTTTAAAGGCCCATGCTCATCCTTTAAGAGATCCGCAGAACTTGTATTCTTACTGGGAAAAATTATCCGTCGTGCTAAAGAACAGAATATGCTATAATGTCATCCATATCGTATGCAAGCTGCAAATATGGTGATAGAAGATAATACATTCGTTTTTGCACTTTAGAAAAAATAAGTTGAATAAAACGTAGTACAGAGTTCGCTACACATATGACTCTATGCAGGTTATTTTGAAGATTCGTAAAACATGCCGTTCTATTTTCTACGTTTGTTTTATTTCAAAGAAAATACGTTATAGCATGTGGTATATAATAACATCCCATGTTTTGTTTAGAGCCGCATGGATCTGCTAAAATTGTTGTTGCGTGTAATTATAAAATTCATATTTGCTGAGCATGCATCAAATATCACATGCATGTAGCAGCATGCGTTCACCGTATTATTATTACCACATCTCTTTCCAGCCAGTCTTTTGACGTCACCACTGCAGACACCTTTGCTCACATACTGCTGAAGGTAATAACTCTGATTGGACGTCTAAAAATCTGAAAGTCGCACATTTTCAATACATTATGTATATCAGCGATTAAAAGAATTTATCAGTTTGCACAATATCAAAGATTTATTGCAAAAATGCTGAAACTTGTGAGGGTGAAAATACGAGTAGAATCAACAATGTTGCTTCTTTGAGCGAACATAATTCCTGGAATTGCATCTTGGAGTTTCACATAGTACATTTTCAACATAACGTGTTCAGTTAATTATTCTGGCTCACTGCCTAAAACACAAACTTTATGTAATATGGGGGATTGCATAGCAACAAATTCGTACTCCACATTGAACATTATTTACTTCACCCAGGTCAACGTCAATGTCCATCTAGCGTAAATGGCCCCATGTGGTTTTTTAAAGATTTTGTTCTACAGCTTCCTTTATTATTACTGGGTATATCATGCAATATAATATTATATAATCTATAAATCGTTTTTTTTGCTGCGGCATGTATGTCTAATCGTTCATCTTTCAAGCCGTGTTTTTGTAGAAAGTATATTTCTTACTGCTTCTGAAAAGGAAATGTGTGCGCTGTTTACCAAAAGTACAATAGAAATGCATGTTTAAAATTTTCTTGAAACGATTATTCTATTATAACTGCAGAAAATTATACGATACATGACCGTGTTGCCAAAGCAATTGAAGGGTATACAGTACAATCAAGATTTTACGCAAAAGCCTGCCTGGTATTTGTTCCCAATTGGCCGCAAAGCAATATTGAAGCTTGTAATAGTTAGTAATCCAAATAAAAAGTTATCTTTCCAATAGAACAGGATTTAAAAGATGACTCAAGCTTTGCCCAGCTCAGCTCAACATTGTCTCATATCTCCAGCTGCAGCTTTGATGATCCTCAAATTATAAGTCACCTTCATTAAGAGTTTTCGTGGTTTATGAAATGATTTCTATAGCTCTACAGCTAACCGGAACGTGATTTCACGACATTTTTTGAAAAAATCAAAATATGCGCAATCAAAAGCGCACACAAATATTAGTTAACAGCCAAAATGTTTTGGCGCTGTTACCTCAATCAGCTGAGATATAGGTAATTTAATATTCTAAATTTGTGTTCCGTAATAGCGCCTAAACCAAAAAAGATAATTCAATAAATCTTTCTTTAAACATAACAAAAGAAGCATTTTAAGGTAGACTTTTTCGAATTTTTAAAGTATCATGTTCCATTTTGGATAAAATTGCAAAAAGCCGTTGACCTCTTACACGAGTCAAACCTGACAGCGGTTTTTCGGTCATAACTCCTTATGGAAGGGTGCTAGACAAAAACGGTTTTCATAATTAGAATCTACGCTTAAACATACTTCTAGACTTTTCCTTTGATTTTAATTTATTTACTTTAAATCTGCAAACATTACCTATAACAAAAGCAGTTGCTTCCGCGGCAACAGTAACGTTAAAATTACGACTTAGGAAAAAGACTAGATGTATTTTAAGCGTAGATTCTAATTGTGAAAACTGTTTTTGTCTAGCACCCTTTCATAACGAGTTATGACCGAAAAACTGCTGTCAAGTTTGACTCGAGTAAGAGGTCAACGGCTTTTTGCAATTTTTTCCAAAGTGGAGCAAGATATTTCAAAAATTCGAAAAAGTCTACCTTAAAATGCTTTTTCTGTTATGTTTAAAGAAAGATTTACTGATTTATCTCTTTTCGTTTAGTCACTATGACGGAACAAAAATTTCGAAATTTTTAATCTTAAATGACCTATATCTCAGCTGATTGAGGTCACAGCGCCAAAAATTTTTGGCTGTTAACTAGTATTTGTGTGCGCTTTTGATTTCGCATATTTTTGATTTTTTCAAAAAATGTCGTGAAATCACGTTCTGGTTGGCTGTAGAGCTACTGCAAAATAGTACGCCAAAATAAAATAAATAAGTAAATGAGGTTGTAACTAATTATAATTATTTTTAAGGCTTTAAAGTTTCATTACACTTTTGCGTTTTTAAATCAAAACTTTTAATTTTGTAAAAACACTTTTGATACTTAATTTTGTATGCATAATCAATTTTATTTATCACAGGATTTTTAAAGCTGAAAAATGCATGATATTTGCACTTGAATTTGCATCTTGAAAAGGAACAGGTGGATGCATAACAACAAGTTTTTACTTCACTTTTTACACGTAACAATTTACCCATATCAATGTCATTCAAGCGTAAAGGACCCCATGCGGTTTTCTAAATGGATTTAAAAGGTGTTCTGAAGTTTGTTTGTGTTTTTATTACTCGGTTTATCATGCAATATAACATTATATAATTTGTAATCTTGTTTGATGCTGCATGCATACGAAAACATTTGTCCTTCAACCCAGGAGTGTATTTTTACTGACTCTGAAGAAGACATGTATGCACTTCGCCCCAAACTGTTTTAAAACCAGTAATCTCTCTCAACTGCAAAATATATGATCCATGCACATGTAGCCACGATATTGCGTATTTTGTTCTGAATCACAAAAGCTCCACATTTCAACGTCAAATGGAACTGCAAAAAAGTATCCAAAAATAAGCACGCAATAATGGCTAGTGTGTGGTGTTGTGGAGTTGGTATACTCACTCAAGGCATAAAAAAGGGTTCTTCGGGTACCAAGACATGGAAGCTTTTAGTGTAGTCTTTTCTCCTAGTCCGATTTTTTGGAATGGGCTTGGAAGTCTTGCTAGCTTTAGTCAAGAGCTTGAGCTCGTATTCACGTTTTCTCCCGAGTAAATTGTTATGCAAGCCGGCGTGCGAGGCAAACCAGGGAGTGGAAGGTTTTCACGTACGTACAGTTCCCGGACATATTTCGTTGAAAAAAAAGTTGGCATTCTAAAAATATTCTCTGGAATATTAGCCATGTATCTTTTACCTATTAGTGACTCCGTACACTTATTTTGTTTGCTTTGTATATAAAAAATGTAAGCTCGTGACATGCAGCAAAAAGGGAGAAAAAAAGACAGTGAATGGCTTTTTTGCACAGTTTGCCTCATTTTTTCTCGTATGCTTTCACCGTTCCAACCACACAGTAACCCAAGCAATCGTTTTTTACAAACCTTGCTCTTTTTGTGTTACACTTTTGCACTTTCCGTACTCTTAAAGCTGACTGATGCTCATTAATTCTAAGACCAAACATCGGAATATTTCACAAAACATTGTAGTTACAATTAATGCATAACTTTTCATTCCATCTTTTTATTGTATATAATATTTGTCAGTGTTTTTTTTTTTCAAAAATACCTATCGGTCTGTATTATGTATTTCTCGCTCACGTTTTACAATATACGTGAGTGTTAAAATGCAGACTAATAAAAACTTATTCAGGTACTAAGCACCAATTGGCTAGGTGGCGAAAACAATGGCAAATAAAATTTTACATAATTAATACCGCGTCAAACGACCTTTTTTGATGTCATCGTCATTGTAATATATGCGTTTGCGCTTCAAACACGATACAATATTATTCTCCAAGAAGTAGTTTTTTCAAAATTCAATCTAAAAACAGTCTTATCCATTAAAAGTATTTTAGTATGTTTCAATCATCAAAATTGTTAACCAAGCAGCAAGTACTTTGGCATGCGTTTTAATTTTCTATATTACAGTCGTGAGCATTTGTGCTTTATCCATCCAGAACCCAAAATCTACATGCGGAGAACAATAGAAAGGGCAAGGTCCACCGACGCGAACAATGGAAAGGGTAGTTATACTTTGTCCTTTCCATTGTTCTCCGCATGTAGATTTGGGTTCTGGCTGGATAAAGCACAAGTGCTTACGACTGTATGTTGGGAATTGTAAGAATTTGAAATTTGGAATTGAATAAGACGAAATTAAAAATTGGAAATATTTTGAAAGCAAATATTTTATATCATCCTTTTATCATCAGATAAAATTACTAAACTCCATTATATATACTACAACAATAATCTTAATATACAAGTTTGTTAAAACAATGAACACTAAAACCTCCATTAATCAAGACAAAGCAAAATTACTATCGTCATTTTGGATACCAAGTTGATATTTTTCATTTGAGATATATTCATAAGTGTTTTTTCTTGACTTAGATTTAATCTAAATATTAACACCACAGTTCTTCAGAAAAAAAGTCCTCCTAAATCTCTTTCAATCATGAGGATAATCAATCGAATTGTTAAAGCTCTGGTTGCAGCATGCCTGTTGTTTCACTTGGAAATGGTAAAGTTATACAGATACATGCATTTTCATAAGGTTTTATTGCCCTTTTGACTACTGCATTTAAAAAATTATTTAGCCACATTGTGAAGCCAAGGGCAGAGCCGTTCCAAAGGATGTAGAGGGAGCAAGAGGTGGCTAAGTTGGTAATCCGAAGCTAATCAAGAAAATAAACTGCAATTTGGAATAATAAGATTATGAAAAAACACTGAATAAAAATCAACTTTGGTAAAACTTCTCAATTTATTTGGTTTTGTTTTCTTTGAAAGATAGCACTACGCATATATTTTACATTAAAATGAGCATCATTTGTGATTTTTAAAATTTTCTGCTAATCATGTGAAAGTCTTCTTGGTTTACATTTCAAATTGCTTGCAGAAATAATATTGAAACTTTATTTAAAAAACTCATCACTCATAAGTAAATTCAATGCCACATTTTCACTTTTTCTGCATCACACGGCTAGCCAGATAAAGTAGCTTCATTTCATTTGAATAGGGAAACGTGCAATGTATGTTTTTAGTGAACGTAGGAGCACAGCTCTAGTTCCAACTGACAACAGAAGTTGTTCTGTATGAAAGTTATGATGCTGGTTTGTGTGCGTGGAGAAAATGGGAAGATTTTCAGTGCATACCAACTCCTGATGAAAATTCAGAAACAGCTTGTCATTCTTGACACGTTGCTTTTCCATTAAGTAGTTCAACCAGAATCTGAAGTTGAATGATCATCACATAAGATAATTTGCAGTTTATGAAAAGACTTGAAAATTGTAATTCAAAAGAATATGTTTTTTTGTTGTTTGTAATAGCTGGAAGTCGAAATATTCTTTTGTTGCAAATGTGGTATTCAGTAATTTCCCAGATTACATGTTTTGCTCGATTTTATTTTGAAACATTTAAAAAATATTAAAAATGCGTTACTGCACACTCTTCCGCCATAATAAAACATTACCAGTCAGAATGAGTATTTCCAAAGAATGTAAATATTACAAGCTTTGAATCAACTAACGTTTTCTGATGGTAGTTTTAAGCACTGGTTAGTCCAAAAATCTGTCACGATAGAAAAGAAAATCTGACTCTAAGGGAATTAAAGTATACACAGGAAACTTTCTTTTGGAGAATGCATTTTATTTGGATCAGTGTAAGAGCGCAAACAAACCAGGAAGATTTTGATCATAGTCTAATCTCCGTGTGGTTATAACAGAAAAGATGCATGGTATTTCTGTGTAAGCTTATGAGCTCAGTTCTAGCTCTAGCTCGAGCTCATAAAAAACTTGTTTTGTATAAGATAAGAATTATTATGCTTAACGGGTTATGCAAGTTTGCGTGCAACGCAAGGGGAAAAATGGGAAGATTTTCTGTGAATACTGACTCCTGATGCAAACTCAAAAACAGCTTGGCACCCCTGACATCAGCTATTGGTAATCTATACAGATGAACAACCTGAATCTGTAGCAAATGTACAAGATTAATCTTGTTTCATGCGCTAGTCAAATTTTGCATTTATTTTTATAGTTCAGATGCACAAAATTAAAACCCTGCATTACCTTAATACCTTTCAGTTTTGCAGAAATGTGATAAAAGCCACATCAGGTTTCTTATAAATAACCTTTCATATTCCTGTCATTTTTAACAATTTGTTACTTTCATCAACATTCCAGCGTTATTGGTATCGACATGTATATCTTATTTAGTGTGTAGCAATGCAGCTTAAAAGTACGCTATTTATATCTCGTGTAATTATTCTCTTGTGGCTCTTGATCATGGTAATATAAACATAAATTGGTGGAATAAAAACTAGCTAACAATTAAAAATGAAAATGTCTTTTGTTTGAAGGGCACATCATATGCAAGAACCAAGAAATACACAGGATGCAAAACCTGCGGCTCAAAAGGATCTGTTATTACACTGTGACCAAAATGGAATTGGTGAAAGTTGGAACACGTCAGAAAAATTTGCGGCAGTACCAAAAGCTTATTTTTCAAATAGTTACCTTTTCATCCTATTGATTGTGCGTGTAGATGCAATATACATACATATTTGGAAGAATCTTTCGCGTATTTATGGTTACATACCACGCGTTACATGTTTTTTTCTGTCAAGTGAAAAATATCCTATTATACGTTCCATTAATATGGGATATTCGTTTGACGGACATGTTATAGCAACTATTTGCGAGTTTTTAGTATCAAAGTACAATGACACATTAAAATGGTTAATCTTGATTGCGTCACGTTACGAATTTTCTAGAACGTGATTTGATGATTTAGCACATTCATAGGGGCTTATATTGTTCTCATTTCATTCATATAACAAGTTCTGCCACTGAAGGTTGATCGAGATCTGTAAAGAACATTCAAGAGACAATAGACTGGCACGTGTCCATTATACTACCTTGTGAAGTTGACAAACAACGATGAAGGTTAAAGCTGGTTTGGCCAAGTCTTTGTGCCTGTGGGTGCTTCTCTTTATAATGATTATGGTAACTGATTACTTTTTTTCAAACTTATTGTGAATTTTAGATTTCAACGAGATAACTTAAATTGTATGTACCTTTAGGGAAACGCAGATGCGAAAAAGGAGAAAGGAGCCAAGAACAAAAACAAAATTTCAGGATGTGATAACTGCAATCCGGAAGCAGCATTAATTTCACAATAAATTAAGAAAGAACTATTTAAAATGTGCACCCGGATAGAAATCACGCGGATTTAAAAACAAAAGTGGAATCTGGAGAATTGGGATAAATACAAACTGAATAATGGAAATTTCCGTTTAATAAATAGTTATACATGTAGTTTAATAAATTTCTAGTAGATTTTCCGTAACGATTACAATTTGGGAATAGGTTTTACTACAAATTATCTCTACTTTTTATTCACTTCACGTTATTATTTTGAATAAAAAACGATTATCCAGATATTTTAATTTTTAAGCACTTATCAACTTTCTTTGTTCCTCAATTTCAGCACCATACTTTCTTTCATTGTACTTTACAAAATAGGACTTTCCATATTCAAACGTAGAAATCATTATGGCACAAGCTGGAGCAATTTTCATAACCCTGGGCAGTAATCCTGCAAAAAGCCCACCAATTCCGTTTTGTCTATAGATAAGCCTAAGTACGTCCATTGTTGTTGCTACTTTCTTATCTGTATACAACAAGCAAACAAAAACTTTCATTGATATCGACTGACTCTTGGACACTGGACAGATTTTCGAATATTACAGAAATTAGTATATTAGCATACCTTTTATGTTGAAATCGACTTCACCAATTTCTACCTGTTTACGAGTCTTAACAACATCAAATGGAAGTGTAATTGTGCCTGCAATCTACATAATAAATATTTATATGAAACAATTGTATTTTCACATTAAAAATATATTTCACATTTTCAAATCTTACCGATCCTGCAATAGCTCCAGCCGCAAAGCTAAACGCCGGTGGGGTTGGTTCTTGCTGCATATTAAATAGTTTCTTTTGTGCTTCATAGCATCCCCAATACATTGCTACAAATATTTTCATCGCATTAACCACCAAACTGTACAAAATAGTTTTAACTTTTTTATCCAACTCTGAAATTCTCACCTGAAAAAGGCACATCTCTGGCTATAGTTGACACATACCCTATCCAAAATCCGCGAATTCCTCTTGCTTTATACAATTCAGCACAAGCAACTTTTAACTCCGCATAGCTAATTTTTTTAGCTTGCATTTTTGTTCTAATAAGTTCCAAAGGATTAACTACCGTGACAACGCCCCATCTTGCAAAACCTCCTGCCATAAGAGGAAGATACACGGGATATTCTTGTAGGCCTGTTGAAGCTCTGTATTGATCTATCATTTTAACTCTTAGAGTTTCGTAAGACACAAAATACATAACTGTTGCGGGAATGGCCATGATTAAGGTGGGAGGTAGACCGCTCCAAAGTGAAAGTAGGCCTTCATTTCTCACTATTTTCTTGAAAGCGTCCTAACAAAAAAGGGTGCAAAATTTCAAACAAAGGTTTGCAAATTGATTCAGAATTCGGATGTCTAGATTCTTACGGCGGTGGAGCTAAAATGCCCGGGCCTGTTAACCCAAGTATTCAATGGTGTTTTTGGACAACATTTACTAATATGGTCCATTAGCCCATTACAATAAACAAAACAGCGTTTTGGTGGTGCTTTGCTTTGCTGACTTTGCAATCGAATTTTTACTACATCTAACGGAGTTACTATTTGAAAAAAATAATACTTACATGAATGCAACTGTAAAATCTTTGAAATATTTAAAGATGGTTTATAAAATGCAAATACCTAGAAGTGAAGTGATTATGGCCCCGGTACAGGAAGAGATCATTTGTTGAGATGGCGTGACACGAAACCGTTTTGTGTTTTCCAGGTGATCATTAACGTTTTTACTGGTGTTTACTTGTGCGCACATTTTGCAAATTTTAGTAAATGGTAGATTTTTACGACACTATTTTAATTTGGAGGAGAAAACTGTGAATTGATTACATTTGCTATACTACTGATTGTAACAATTTTGGTGTTCTGTCAGTGGCCCAGCCTGTTCATGGATCTTGTCAGTGTTACAAGGTTATCATTTTCTGATAAAGGTTTACTGATTACGGATTTTTAATGTGAAAACTGTAAAACAAATCACGGAGTGGTGGAGGCTGCTAATGAAGATTGCCTATCAAGCTAAACGCTTATCAGCTTGTCTGACAGTTTTCATTTTAGTTTTGTGTAGTAGCAGCTCTTCACTAGCAATTTATATACTGTTGAAATAGATAATTTTCTTCTTGTTGTAAACATTTACATTAACCAAAAATATTCTGAGGAAATTTTAGATGATGTAATGCTACACACAGATGGATAATGTTTGAGTACATGTACACCGGTATAATGCCTGTTGATGCCACATGCTCAGCTCATCTGTTTTTCAGTGCGAGTGTTGTTGTTTGTTATGAAACCTACACTTTAGTAAGAGTAAAGCTCCATGAGAAGAAACCAAACGAGAATACTGCTTTGTTGAGTTCTACTCTATAAAATACCAGAAGCCTTTGCGCACCATCTTCACAATAAAAGGGTAAGCTTTAGTAATGGATTTACGCTATACAGCGGGTTATGTATAATGTCACTAGATATCCTTATATCGTTCTTCGTGTTTATATTATGTAGCTTTCTCCATGCAAAAATTATATAGCTATACAATTTATACGCGTGCAATAAACATTTAAAGAAATTATTTTATTAAAGTAAGTTTGAAGAATACATTCACAAAATATTACGCATTATTTTCAGTAGATGTTTTAGCAATGAACTTTCTCATCTTCTTTGGCAGTTTTAGCATGGACACCGTAAAGCCTTGCGAGTTACCATCAAAATTGCTACCCAATTAAAAACAAAATTAAAGCAAATTAGTTATCACAAATAGGAATCAATGAAAGTTGTGTAAAGTTATTATAAGTAAAATAGTTTACTCGTTTCTTATCACATTTCCAACCAATAAAGATTTTAGTAAGCGTTTATATCCAAATCTTTGAAGAAGACTTATTAACCTGTCGTTGGTTAAAATTTGTTCCGCCAAATTAATCACTTCTAGACGAGCAGCCAAATGGTTGGCTAAAGCTTTTTTCCTTAGTTTCTATTAAAAATGAATCATTGTTTAGAAATTTCAGAAATGCAAATTTTATAGCTTATGGTTTTATATTTACATCGATATCACTGATTGTCAAACCCAGCAACAGATTTTGCAACACAATCGTCACCGACACAACAAAAAAGAAAAATACAACTTTTGCTGGTACCCAATGAATATAGGATTCTACTTCGTCACTAGAAAATAGGTCGTCATAATTAAGTTCGCCTGTCATCATGGCAAGTACTTTGTTAATTCCAAGGCCCCATTCGTGATGAAATTGCTGCTTCTACAAATAAAACGAACAAAGTTAGGCAAATGTCACCACGCTTTTAAATTTAGTTTTCAAGTAGCTTTATTACGGCACCTGTTGGGGTATCAATCTATAGAACAAAACCAAGAAAGCAACAAGCTTTGGCAAAAAGGCAATAAAAAATTTGATGAACTTCAAGAACACCTGTGTATATAAAATATGCATGTTTTATCTATTGAAATTGGCTTGGAATTAAAAAAGACGTTAATGTCACCTTCACTAGCATTTGATTGTAAATTCCAAGATGGTCAGATTTGGTGGCTTGCCCTTGTATCAGTAGCAATGCAATGCCAATTCCAATCTTTGGAAGGTCAAACATTTAACATTAAAATCTGATTTAAAACTGTGAATTCAAATTTGTACACGTGATTTGAGATTTCAAGTTACCTACCGTGTTTAAAATAAACGAAATGTGCCTAAGGACAGTTTCTTCTGAACCGGTCTCAGTCTCTTTTTTCTGAACTATGACAGTTATTATCGTAGATACCGGTACCATTGTTAGAACAATGATCTGACCCCAATTCTCAAATTGATAAAGATAAAACTTCACACTGGGACTGATTTTGAATTCAAAGCATTCTTTAGCAAAGGTGATAACCCAAAGGGCTAATATAAGATAAAAATAAAAATATGTGGACAGCCCGGTATCAGCGGAATACACAACATAGGGTCCCCAGTAGCATGTTTCCTTTTCTCTTTCTTTAACTATAATCTTCAAAATTCCCTCTGGAGTGATATTGTTTTCAACTGTATCAATTTGCTCAACATTCTCCCCAAGTTCATCAAAATTGCAGGCTATGTATGCAGATACCAGCAATGACCACAAAACCTGTTTCAACTTTTTGAGTTAATAATAATTTGACATTAAAATTTTCATGCATTATTCAACTTACATGATAAATGATGGATAACCAAATAAAGTATCTCATTTTCTTTCCCTTATGATACAAAAATATTTGTACTAAAGGATGCCGTAGAATCCGACTACGTTTTATATGCTGCTGTTGTAGAACTTCTGCCAACAGTGTGGTTTCACGGAAGTGAGCATTTTGGTACCCTTTGTCTTCTTTTCGGTAGTCATTTGGAATTCCAGAAATTGAACTGTACAATGAATTATAAAATGTTGATTGGTTAAATACAAGTACCTATTTATCAAGTAAAATGTATGATTTGACTTACGTAAAGTCACATTCAATTTGCCACAATAATTCATTTTCCGGATCGTATTTGTCCTTCACTATGGTATAGCCTTGGTCAAACAGCTTTACCATGACTACGTGTAAACGGTCATAAATTAGTCCCAGGGCATCTTTTTTTCCGTCAGTGGTTCTAAGATATTTTTAGTTTGAAACATAAAGTAAACTGATACATAAATAAAATGGTTAAAGTATTACTAACCTTAAATTGACATCAGCTCCGTGCAACATTAAAAATTCTACCATTTGCTTATTTTTATTTTCAATTGCATAATGCAATGCAGCATACTGCTTGTCTAACGTCTGAACATTTATAAACTCCTGCCATTCGCAAGCATCATATTCAAACTTGTCAATCCGTTCCACAATTTTTCCAATAACCTCCATGCTAAGATCGTCTTTCCCTAAAATTATAATTTGTATATTAATTTAGTAAATTGGAACGATTTTGTAAATCCTTACCTTCTGGCAATGCACAAACATAGTGCAAAATAGTTTTGTTGCTGTCACTATCATTCTGCTGTGCAAAGTATGCAAAATCTTTGGCTTTGTCGTCTAGCTCCCAATAAACCGTTTCCCAGTCGCCGTTTTTACATGCGGTAAAAATTGGTAGTTCCTCCTGGCTGTTATTAGCCAGCATAGGAATAATGCTAGTGTCCAGTGGTTGCAATTCCATCATGAAATCGCTTCTGATGCTTACAAAATTATGTATTTATAAGCATGCTTGGGAAAAGTGAATTCCAAATGATACGGCTTATCAGCCAGACCCAAATAAATTGGTAATAAAACGTGACCCGAATTTCATATGGACAATTTTCAATTGTCGTTATCAGTATTTACGTATACTGCGATTATCGCACGACCTACTGATCAAATTGAAACAGTGACCTACATGCATTTATGAAGCTTTGAATTGAAAAAATAAAATCCTGGCTCAAAGATCTCACTGCAAAATTAACAAAACAAAAAATGTCAGGTAAATTTCTATATATTAAAATAGTAAACTAATCTAAAAATACCTTAAAATCAAGCTGTGGTAAGAATATTAATTGTGTTTAGGTCGTACTCAGAAAGATTCCTTAGTATCATTTGGAAAAAGGAATGTTCCAAGAGTGAAATGGGAGACGCCAATAGCAGGTAATCTGCCAGGTGGGGCATATTCTTACCTAAACGGAGAATACATTGTTCGAGAAGATTTGCAAAATGGAGAATCTATAGTGCGAATTTGGAACTCAAATTCTGAAGAATTGTTATCATATCAAGACAACCAGGTAAGTAAAATTGCAGCATTACTGAATCAGTAGAATGTCGTTTTGGGAGATCAATATGTATAAACATTATGTTGTCTTATTTTAGCTGAAGTTTCTAGTGGCTAATGAAAATGATTTGTGCTGGAAGCAAGCAGAGACAAGTAGATCTCTACCTTCAAAAGCGGTTCATGTTGATACAAGTACACAACCTAATATCTACGTTGGGCGAAACGGCAAACTGGATGTTGGCACAGTTGTCAAAAACGCTGAAACGGGACTATACGAATTCTTCATATATTCAAAATCGACTATGACAAAAACAGGTTTAATATCTGAGAATTATGAGGTGCTTTGTACAAAATAGTCAATTATAATTTTCATTATTTTAAGAATCATTTGTATTGAATTTACTCTATTTACCCCTTGTTTGCACATGTTGAGAGCAAAAATAAACGTTTTAAATGCACGCTGTCAGAAATTTTTGAAAACGTCAAACAGTAGTTTATTGTATGAAATTCAGCTTGCTGTATGCAAGCATGTTGACAAAAGTTTACAAAACACAAACATATTATTTATGAGATATTCCCGAACTACTTAACAACATTGCATTTAAACTATTTATTTATTTCTGCTTTTTTGAAGAATTATAACTACTAATTTAGTTTTATTTGTTGTGTACTTTTTACATTTTTTTATAATATATACATCTAAAATTTAATTCAAGAAAGAAATGAAAACTGTTAACTCCGATACCGTTCGCTTAAGCAATGTGGTCATTGTAATATTCAGAGAGACCCTTTTCCTCCCTAAACATTTTGAAAGCCACTTTCGTGTAATGAACTAAATTTGGAAAAAGGTTTAACCAAAAGTTTAAGAATTCATTCGGCATTTCTCCCAATTGTTCTTTGATCTCATTTCTAACATTTCCACTCTCGTAATGATTTTGCATGTTTCGGATAACACGAATTAAATTAGTTACAGTATTTCCTCGATTTTTAGTAAATTTGTCAGTTTTTAGATATGATTTAACTGGTTCTGGAACTACTTCAAACCAACCTTCATTCGAATTTCCAGATATGGATTCATAGTACAATGCTTCAAGTCTCTTTATGCATTGTATCTTAAGTTTTATTTTTGACAAATCGCGCTCGTTTTGTGTCGTTTTTGAATGGCATTTCACTTGCACGTCTTCAACAAAATTACTTATATCAACCAGAAACTGCAATTTGCGTTTACTGGACCAAAAAATTTCGTTTGCCAAAACACGAGAAACCGGTGGACGCTTTTTTGACTCATGAGCTAACATATTATGAATCAATGGTTTGTTACATCTTATATCAAACATTTCAGTCCCAATTTCATTTCCAAGTGTAGTTTGGTCATACAAAATATTTTGATTTCGTAACCAGGGATTTTGGCCGAATGGGTGTTGGCCGTTGGTAAGAACGTAGTAAAATATGCATCCTAGTGCAAATACGTCCGACTTGGTTGTCTGGAATAAAAAAATATTTAAATATTAAAAAAAATTTAATTAGTTAACAGTTTACTGTTAAATATCTCACCATTTTGATTTTGCGTGTACCATCATTCTGCTCGGAATCCATAGCAATAAATTCAAGAACTTCAGAAGCCATCCATCCATCGCTTCCGCCATATGACGTTATGGTTTGGCTAGTTTGCTCATCCTCAACGGTTCTACTAATACCAAAGTCTGATATTCTAATACAACAATTTTGTACATCTCCAATACCAAAGAGAATATTTTTTGGTTTCAAGTCTCTGTGAAGAATTTTTTTATTGTGAAGGTGATTTAATCCATTGGAAATTTGTTGCAAAATATTTAGCCTTTTACAACTGCCTGACTTGCTACCGGATTCTGTAATCCATTGATCTAGCGTCTGACCACAGAGTTCTAGAGCAATTAACAGCTCATTTCCTTGGGTGTTACTGTGGTAATACTTAACGATGTTTGTGTGTACGTCGCACTTTTGAAGTACGTGTATTTCTCGGGTCAAATCTTTGAAGGCTTTCTTGTTGTATAATCCTACTGCAACTACTTTAACGGCTACTTCTCGTTCGCCAAACGTACCTCTATAAACATTTGTACCTCCAGAGCCTGATCCAATTAATTCATCTCTGTTGTAATCTGCTCATCATGCAAAAAAATAAAGTCAATATTTAAGCTTTCAAGTTTTAGATTTTCTAGTAGTGCATTAAAAGAAATGTCATAATATATTTGTCAAATCATGGATATCTGACTGTCCACACCAATTAATGAGACTTTGCGTTGGGTTGCATCCTTGGTTTGGGATTGGTCAACAGAATACTTATCTTCGTACAAACGGTGGTCATCATATTGATCGTACTGATCTTGGCCGTCATACTGATTGTACTGATCTTGGTCGTCATACTGGTCGTACTGATCATGGTCGTCATGCTGATCGTACTGATCTTGGTCGTCATGCTGATCATACTGATCTTGGTCGTCATACTGATCGTACTGATCTTGGTCGTCATACTGATCGTACTGATCATGGTCGTCATGCTGATCGTACTGATCTTGGTCGTCATGCTGATCATACTGATCTTGGTCGTCATACTGATCGTACTGATCTTGGTCGTCATGCTGATCGTACTGATCTTGGTCGTCATACTGATCGTACTGATCTTGGTCGTCATGCTGATCGTACTGATCTTGGTCGTCATACTGATCGTACTGATCTTGGCCGTCATACTGATCGTACTGATCTTGGTCGTCATACTGGTCGTACTGATCATGGTCGTCATGCTGATCGTACTGATCTTGGTCGTCATGCTGATCATACTGATCTTGGTCGTCATACTGATCGTACTGATCTTGGTCGTCATGCTGATCGTACTGATCTTGGTCGTCATACTGATCGTACTGATCTTGGTCGTCATGCTGATCGTACTGATCTTGGTCGTCATGCTGATCGTACTGATCTTGGTCGTCATACTGATCGTACTGATCTAGATCATCATGATGAGAACTGCAACTCTCGTCGACTCGATCCTCTTCATGCTCCCGTTGCAATTGTTCCTGTTCAAACTGTTCATCTAGCCAATCTTGTCGGGCTTGTTCAGCTTGATCTTCTTGATGCTCCCGTTGCAATTGTTCCTGTTCGAACTGTTCATCTAACCAATCTTGTCTGTCTTGTTCCGCTTGATCCATTTCACATTGATAGTAACCATTATTATAGGAAATATGGTTGTGTCGGATAAATTCATGACGTTGATTGGGATTAACATAATCAAGAGTATCTACGTCAATTTTGAATTTTTCACAAGCAGATTCAAGCTGCGTTAGCATTTCCTTTATTGTGTCGGCGTAGCTTAAGTCCAGACTTTTCTCTTTAAGAGTAACGTCAACCTTGTTGTACCAAAAACCATCCAAAAGCAGCTTTAAAGCTGCAAATTGTTTGCTGACATATAATGCGTTCATGATGTTTACATAGCCATTGGAATGTTTGGCTAAAATCTGGTAAAGTACAGCAGCTTCTTCAGAAAGGCCAGATTTTTTCCGTGCAATCACCTGCAAACAAACGCAATTTTTACCGTACAAAGCGCCTAGATTACTGAACTTACGACTAATGAGTTTATATCAAAGTTTAGTAAAGTATAGTTTTCTAGTATTCCTGCACCACTTCAACCATGTGACTAAAACTAAACTGTAGTAATTAACAGTAATATTTACAGTTCACATACATGGCAATATTTTCCACGGAGAGAGCCCCAATATACGTAAATATATGCTTAATATAACAAAACAAACGTGATACTTACCAGCGTATTTTTATCCTCGCTTGATAGGGCATCTTCTGCAGAAAGCACTAATTTAAAAGAATCTGTACAAGTTGTAATTAGTTTCAGAATGCACATATTCTGCTGAACAAACTTATGTTGCCACTCAAGCATTCTAAAGCCGAAAAATCACTTAGATGTATCAAATGAAAAGTAAAATGTCAAGCGCTAGGGACAAATTTGAGGAAAATTGGAATGTTAAGCTTAAAACACGAAATAACACTACAAGTTTTATGGCAAAATTTGCCGACAATAATATTTTTATCTTATTCAACGGGGTTAGCAAATAAGGCTGAAATGATAAACTGATAAACGTTTTGCTCAACTTTTAGAACTTTGGCTTGTGCGTCACAAGATAACCTGACTTGTGTATGCTGAAGTGTATTTGAGGGTTAACGTTATAAAACCTACATTGTTGATTAAAACGTTTTGAGCTTGCCTTGGGTAAACTTATCCATGTATTTATGACGCACAGCAGAAAAATTACCTGCAAATAACAATTAGTTACAAAGTGAAAAATATGGACTTATGACAGGAATTATCCAGCAAATTAATCAGTTATTAGCAGCATTTGTATATTGCGTAGCATGGTAGTTATTATGCAAAAGTGGTTCAACCAATTAGAATTTGTTGATTCATTTACGACTTTACAGTTTAGTAGACGCTTATATCCAAATCTCCTCAGAAGAGTTACTAACTTTTGGTTGGTTGTTCGTTGCTTTCATTTTTATTAGCTATTTTTCTTACTTCAAACCCGTAACCAAACAACTTATTTCCAAAATTCAATCGAAAACAAAGATTAGCAAAGTACATAATGGCGGAAATACTGCTACATTTGTTATAGTCCTAGAAAACCAGTGAAAATTGAAAGCTCTATAACGTTTAAAGGCTCTTGATAGCCAGCAAAGATATGACGCTAATACTGTGGATGCATTCCTACCTTAAAAACCCTTCTGATTATTGCAAGATAACTATGTGGCTTGGGTAAAATAAATTCCAAATGATAAGGTTTATCACCAAGCCTAAAGTGTGTAATAATGAAATGTGACAAGTACATTGCAAAAATAATTTTGCTTTGATAATAACATTATCGTGGTTATTGTCTACGCATATTGCCATTGCCTACTGGTTACACTGCATAAATTTAATTATTAACTTATATTTATCTTTAACCGTTTAATCTTTAGGTTTAAATAAAATACGGAATATAGTGAAACGTTGAAAAACTCTAACATGCCAGGTACGCAAATTTCTAGCTATTCAAATAATCCAACAAATTTCAAAATAACTTAATTCCAGCTGTTGTTAAAATAAAATTCTTCTTTAGGTAGTACTCAAGAACACATCTACAGTATATTGGAAAAATACATTATAGAACATACAAGAGTGAGATGGCTGAGGTGTGACAGGAGATCTACCGAATAAAATATTACATCCTGATTTGGATAACAAATACATTGTTCAAGAAAAATAGCTACAATTAGTTCATGTTGTCAAATTCAACTATAACTAAAACAGATGTAGAATCCAAACAATATTAAGTGCTTCTTATTCTGTAGGGATTTCCAAAGTAAAATTAGGTTTTAAATAAAGTTTATTTGTAACGAAACTATTTGGAATTAAAATGACATCAAAGCAACAATCACATTATTTAATATTGTGTTTGCAAACGTCAGGGCTATGCTTTTCTTTACAATTCCAAACTGTCCTAGTACAAATCCCACAGGCATTATTAATTTCACCTGCTTTCTTTCTATTTTATTTAGCATTATCACATTATTCATATTCCAGTACTCAATCATACTAGAGTATGAAGTTAAGCTCTAAAAAATCACGAAAAATTAGCCTAATTTTTATTAATAAAAATTTAAATTACATGAATTTGTAAAAATTTAAATCTATCTTATAGAGTATTTCATGTTATGATATGTACTGAAAGATTTATTGCGTTCTGACAATTTAGTCAAAAGTTATGTAAACTTGAAAAAACCATGTTGAAGTGGCTATGGTGTTTATCTGCCTTATATGTATAATTTGACTAATTATCCTAGCATCTGTTTAACGGGGTGCACGCAGAACAATGAGGCAGCAATCAAAACTACTTAAACTGAGCTTGGTTATACATGTAATTACCTCTCTTCTATGGGCTCTAATGTGGAATAAATCCCAGCTTTCCGAATATACTACCTGGTTCTGGTCCTAGGATTAGTTTGTTGAAACCGAGATTTCTCGACAACACCTCAATATTTTTTCACGCGGTCTGTTGCGTTCAGTAGCTTATATTAGTGGCCTTATGGCCGTCTTTCAGTTTTTGAAAAATGCTGTTTGATATGGGCTAGAGAGTCATAAATGTGTTGGGCAAACACCAAAATTTGAGATGTTTGGTCTTGCAGAAATTTTTGTAGTGCAGCAAACAACTTGATTCTCCGTATGCAAATAACCCAATTAGTTATGTATCAGCATACAAAGTTTCATTGGTTTCTGCCTGGACACAAAAAAGTTATGACGGTTAAGCTACGGCCGTTCAAAAATATCATGTTTTTTGCAATTTTTCCGAATTATGACAGTCTTTTGACCTAATACTTAAAATTTGCTGTTTATTTATAGCGATGGATCAGCCCTGAAAGTTTGAAGAGTTTTTGAGAAGTTGAAGAAAATTCGGGTCGATTCTGGAAAAAGATGCTCTCTGCATGTTTTGAAGTGGTCGTGCAGCGTGCATATTTAAAAAGATTATTAGCCAAATAACAAATATAGAGGTTAACACAAGTAGTACATATAATAAAACCATATTTCTATTTGTTACTCTAATTACCCCATAAATTGTACACATTTCTAATAAATTACCCACAACAGGCGTACACAGAATATACACCATAACATTTTGATTAGAATTGGTAAATAATATGGTTAGTTGATTATGAAATAATCTCCGAGCTCTAAAGTTTTCTAGTGGATATTTTCGTTTTCCGGATAAACTGTCCAAGGGTTTGGATCTTCTAAGCTCTTTGATTGTAATTACAACAAACTTTATAAAAGTCAATTTTTTGTTAAGTAACTGCCGAAAATTAGCAATTATGGTTTCAGCCCAGTTTCGTTTTAAAACGCATGAAATATCTTGATTTGAGCTAAGTTCCCGATTTTCTCAACATTTGGTCTCGTAAACCACACACGTTGGCAGAATTGCCAGATATGCAAGCAAACAGATAACACCGCCGTAATATAATACGTATGCGTTTAATAAAGCCGAAGCTGTTTGTCGAAAAACTGAGGGCAATTTTGGGAGCAGATAAAAAATTAAAAGTTGAGTTGGGTCGTAATTTGGTAAAATGGAAAACTCATGCAACAAAATGGAACTAGAAGACAGCCAGTTTAGCAAATCCGTACCCAACCACTTCGTTAAAATATGGATTAAGATCTGCTAGAGGTCATGGAACTCCTATGTACGTTTGTCCGCTTATCCAGTAGAGAGGATAAGCGGACTTATCTCCGTGTTATTCTAACAAGTTGGATAATCAATTTTTGCCATTTAAAATTCTTTCTGGTACTTTGGTTACACAACTTTAATACCTAATATTTTCTCAAAAAAACTGTAAAACAACTTATAATGTAAAATATTTTATAATTTATCTACTTTTCTATTCCTACTGAGTTCTTACAACATAATATTTAGCTTTTTGGCAAAATGAAATTTCTTCAAAGAAATCATCATCAATATATTTATCAGGTAAAATTTAGGCACGTTCAGAACTATCAAGAGCCTCTGTAGTGTCAACAATTATTTCTTCAATTTCTTCAAACTGCAGCTTTCTCGGTTCCAATTCTTGATTTTGCTTGCTTGTGATCATTATTAACACAACGTTTTCTGGTGTCCGAGTTAACTGTTTGCTACGTCTGCTTTTTATAACTTCAGCAAAAAGCAACACCCAGGCGATAACCAAAATAACGCAAATCAGCAAAAACACTACATACAAATGCTGCAGTTCCAAATAATTTCCCGTACTTTCGACTCTGTCAGGTGAAAACTGTATTCCATGCACACCTTTTTCCGATTTTTTGCCATAAGACGCCCAGTCATTCCATATTTTAATGAATCCCCCACCTTTGATAAACTTGAGTGTTTCTTCAACCCAAACTTGGTTAACTGTATACGTAAGGTGATACTGATGTCTTTGGCCTAACGTTTCAGACAACAGGAAACATTTTTGCATGCTATCATTTAATTTTGCTTGCACTGCTTTCTCCATGCCCAGTAATAATGACTCGTCTCTAGGTTTCATATAAGCAATATTTTCAGAAAGTAAACTTATCACTGTTTCAATCGTGTGCTTGATTGTCAGGTTGTAGTAAATAGTGCTATTAAACAAATGTCCTAAATTTCTCTTTTTATTTTCCATATAATGCAATTCCCATCGTACCGGGTCATAAAAGAAGTAGTCTGGCCACAAAAGCTTAAACCCATTTGTCACAAGTTCTCTAAGAGTTGTAAAAGGCTTTTCGTATACAAACAGAGTTACGCGAGAAGTGACCTCATCTAAATAAAACGGTAATATTACCATTGAAAGTAAGATTATCAAAAATAAAAATTTTGTTCGTTTGTTAGCATTTGCAGCAGAACAACCTAGGAACTCTGCTACCAAATCGAATAAATCATATTTGCAGAATCGATTCTTATTTAGGTATTTTGCCAAGCTTGTTATTATCACCAATGAAGCAACTAAACACATTATAGTTGACACTGGTAAAAATCCAAACCAGGAACTCATGCTGTTAGACAACCAATGTTGAGTTTGACGTAGATTTGAGCAGTAAAATACGGACTCACTTGCAACCTCGTAAAACAAAAGGGAAGTCTTTATATGAGCCTCGGCAGCAATCTGGTTTCCATAGTCAATGTAGGACATTGACGAGTAGAAAAGTTGAAGTTTTTTATACAAGCTGTCAATTTCTTCGTCTTCCATGTATAGAAAAGTAAAATTGTGACGTTGGACTATAAAAAGTGCCAATACAAATTCACTACCGCAGCTAGAAGAAAGACTTGGCATAGTTTTGCAAACCAACTTAGCATCAGAAATGTCCCAAGATATTGCAATTTCTCGTTTGTTTGCATTTGAAAAATACAGTTTGTGAAACAATAAGGGATTTGATACAATGTGTTCGATAGTATCCCATATGGTTTTCCAGGGTACAGATTTTCCGCAATAACCAGAACAGTAATATCTTATAATTGTGACATTTTCTGACAAAATATGCAACAATAGCTTAGTCGCTGGCAAAGTAGCGTTCTCAAAGTAAAATATACTATGCTCGTCATTGTAACTGTTTAAATCCCAGTTATGAAGATATAAATACATAGTAGAAGCACGAAAGGAAAGTTGATAGAACGTGTTAAACACTTCTAAACTAGACCGCGTCGTGTGATCTCTTGACAGTGATGCCAGTATTATAGCAAACATCTGGCTGTATCGACTAGGATACTCAATCCCAATATCTCTTTTGTAAGTCTGGCTAAAGATCATGTAACGCAAATCAGGCACTTCAAAACTACAAATTGGTTCAATCGAATGAATCAACAGCTCATGTTGGTTCATAGATGCTGCTAAGAAGTTTATGAGTCGCTTTGTAAATGAGTGGAACTTGTGTGTCTCACAAAAGTTTGTTTGATTTTTCCAGTCGATTAAAGCATCTCCGCTGCATAAAGAAATGCTAAAAAAAAGAAAGAAAAACAAAAGGATACATTTTCAATGAAAGTGAAGTTGCTTATTAATTTCTTAGAAAATCTGCTTCCTGAAGATACTTGTGTCTGAATTTGCAATATGAAAGCACTTTATAACAGTTAAAATCCCATGGAATTATCAACTAATGATTTGATCAGCTTTGTCAGCGGATGATTACCGGAATACTTCCTTTATTCTGAAAAAAGATTTGTGCTTTTAACAATGCTTACAGAGTTATAATTTTATATACTGCGTAAATATTTGTACTTTAAGTTTTACAACATTTGTATTGTTCATACAACCATAAACCTAACTGCTTTCGATTTTTTGAAGTTATCTTTCCAAAACTAAAAACGCTTTGTAATAATTCTTTAGCATTAACTGTTTAAAACAATGAACAATGCTACCACATAACTGGAAAATACTTTACACTAAAACAGCAGGAGTATACCTTTGCGTGTACATACTCCGAAAACACCACAAAAATAGAATTTAAAAAACCCCGTCAATCCTGTTAATTACATGTTTCAATATGAGCCTGTATACCTATCGATTTACTAAGCTTTAAAAGATATGTAAATGTAAGGAAGTACAAAGGTTGGTATGTTGACAGTGTTAAGCAAAATCGCCCATACGTACGTTGTCAATATACAAGCTGAATTTTTTTAATTACGAAAAGGTAGCCTTATATTTTATTGATTTTGCTAGTATTGATTTTTTACATTCAACCGGTATAATCAGCAAACTAAGCCTTCATTACATATAAGGCTTGTTAGCCAAATATCTTATCAAAATAGATTGTATTGCAATAAAAAGTTAAATAAACTTTGTTTAAAATTTAAAATATTATTTTACTTGCATTAAATCGACACCAACACAGTTATCACATTATTTATTATTGCATCTGCAAAACGCAAAGCCGTGCCCTGCTTTACCGTTGCAAACGGTCCTAGAGTAAATCACACAGGTTAAACTGACTTAAGTTGTCTTCTTTCTATTTATTCAACATAATTTCCTAATTCTTATTCCAGTAAATAACCATTTCATGTATGTATTTAAGAGGCCGTGCAGCATGCACGTTTAAAAATATTATTAGCAACATTACAAATATCGATGTAAATACAAGAAGTACATACAAAACACTCATTAATCTATTTGATAACCTAATTACTCCGTAAATTGTAATCATTTCTAATAAAATGCCCACAGCTGCCCTGCACAGAACATACAACATTACATTTTGATTCGAATTGGTGAAAAGAATATGTAACTGAGAATATAGTTATCTACGTGATCTAAAAATTTCCATAGGAAATTGTCGCTTTCCTATTAAACCAAAAAGTTTAGGTGTTCTGAGCTCATTCACTATATTTTGAATACAGACAAAAAATTGGATTGGATTTTTGGATTTTTGATTGATCAGCTGTTGGAAATTGGAAATTATGATTACAATGCAGTTTTCCTTTGAAACCCGAGAAATGCCTACATAGTTCGTGCTTTTGAAGCTCATAGTTTTCACGACATTTTGTCTCGTAAACCATGCACATTGGCAAAATCGCTAATAGTTCCGGAATGCAAACTACGCCCCCATAAAATAACATATAAGCGTATAAAATCCCAGAAGCTATTTGCCGAACAGTTAAAGCTGGATTTCGTATCAAGTGGTATAAATGTGCGGGAACAAATATTCCGGCGATAAAAGTAATTATAATTTTTCGAATATGCCAGCCAAGCATTTTTTAGGGTTTTCCTGCTTGCATTTTAGGGTTTTTTATGACTCTGTGGGTGTCTTTGTCGTAATAGTAAGGTTGTTGAATAAACTGCTGGAGAAGTATTTGAACGTAGAAATATGCTTGCGCGAACCCCATCCTAAGACTTTATTTGAAGTTGTGACAGCTTTCAAATTTTACAGGTTTTGATGGATTTTTAACCGCATCGTTTGCCAAACTAGTAATCAAACTCGGTATTCAGAAGACTTTAATATATTTCTTCCGGTAAAAATACTTTTCGATTAGAAATAACCTTGTAAAATTGGGTTGCCTTGAAATTAATACTTTATCATGTTTTCCACGTGTATTGCTTACACCATTTGTCAAATATGAAATATGTGACATTGAGAAAGCTCATATAATGAAGGCCGTAAGCTTGTAGAATATTATTGTTTTGTTACACTATTTTAATATTTTTAAATTCTCTGGTTAAATTGTACGTTGTAGCAATATATATTAAGCAACAAAATTATAACTTCAATATGCAAAGTTCCATTAAGCAGTTAAAACACCTGTCAACATTTGGGCAATGTATGAAACACCGGATAATAAAAGTATTTTAATTCACATGTTCTATATCGGAAGTAAACGAAAACTCATTTTCAGCTTCATAAATTGTTTTACACGCCAGTTTTTTCTATTCATTTAGTTCTTTTGAATATTTATTTTACGGTATCTATTAAGTGACTTGTTTCAGCTGGACGACATTAAAAGCTACGAGTAATTCAGAATACGTTTGTGAGCAAGTCAGGTACATACGATGTCAAATTTGTACGTTGTAGTTTGTGGTGACAACCTAATGCAAAGAAAATACTACTTAACTGCTAGCATTTTCAATCCTGGACTGGAACAAATCAAGCATTCTAAGAAGATGTAAACAAGTTGAGACCACAGAGTATTCAGTGACATTATTTTCAGTTTCGTTTTGCCCTCAATAAGTGAAATGTTTGAAAACATGTATTGTAAAAGGTTTTCATTGGAAGAATTAACGCTTACATTTTATAAACCAATTGTGATGTACGATTTTCGATTCATGCCAAAACTGCCCACAAATTTATTAAAAACTAAATATAAGAATTAAAAATATAACGGTATATAAGAAAATGCACTGCCAGCTGTTTAAATTTAATGCACAATACTTTGAAAAATCGTTGACATTTACATAAAAAATTACAAAATTTTAACAGAACAATTTCTTAATCCTTCGAGGAATGGTATATCATTGTGGTAACTTAAAAACTGTTTTCCTCGGCTCTTTCGGCAAACGTAGCTGGCTGCGCAGTTAACAGAATACACTTTGGATGATTTAACTTCGCAAGTGCACGCTCCGTTAAATACGAAATAGCTTGTTTTAAACCCAGCTTCAGAACACATTTTGGAACAGTCCATTGCTGTATTTGGTGCACTACAGTTTGATGTTGTAACCTGAAAATAATAATACATTAACGATAAATACGCAACCTGAAAATTACACTGCTATTCAAGATAAACTGCATACCTTTAGTAACTCAGGATTGGCCTGATCCTGTACATCAGGTGGTAAAGGAATATTTCTGGAATTCACGTCGCTTACGATAGTAATTACAATAATTAGAACCACAAATTTGGCGTTACAGAACATTTTGACCACTTTCACAATTAATTGTACTTGATTATTTAAATTTGGTTATTTTTTTAGGATGGAAATAATATTTTTGAAACTTTAGTTTAAAACACTGGTAATTTTCTAATTTTTCTGTAATAGAATTAAACTCCAAATGCAATATCGTTTGATAGTTTTTACGCTTCTAGCAAAAAATGTAATGTAAGACTTTACAGTGAGATACGTATAGATTTGTCTGAATCATGTAGGCAGTACACAGGTTTCGCAAGTACTACTGTATAAACCCATTGTTGTCTATATTGGATGAATACAAGTAGATTCCTAATACTTATAGGTAGTACCTGAAACATCAAGTCTGTTGATTCCTTTACAAAAAGGGATTCATGCATAATAGGATTATGCTGCAGTGTTCATATACTACCTTCGTAACAAAATGTGCATTTATAAAAATAGCAAAAATTTTGAGTACTTTTTTACAATGCATTGATGACGAGGAATTCTTCGAAAATGTTTAACTATTCAAATGCAAGGATAATCCATTTCGTCAAAACTTCTATTGTAATCTTTTGCGTTACTAGCGTATTGAAGTGAACAAATTTTTAACTAGTATAAGCTCATGTTGTTACCGCAAAATGTGAATTCTTGAAAAAACTCATTAATTTATAAAGAGTAAAAAATGCATAATCTGTAATATATGTCGACTTTATAGGTACCTATGGAAAATTGCCACCGGCGATCTAGGTAATTTTATATGGAATTATTATTGTATGCCACAATAATTGTATATCCCTGTTTTAAAATTTTTCTGGAGTGTATTGACTTTAAGAACCACAATAAATATTCGACAAACGCACCTATCAAAGCCAAATGCGCGTACGCGAATGCAATCCACAGTTAAATTGATGTTTATAAATGCATAATATCGTATAAATGAATGTATACTTGAAAAATATTTTAATGAATGTATTATCCTATTCAGAATAATTGTTTTCCTGACTAAAAGTAATTATGGAAGTCGCTATGCCAGCAAATTGGAAGAAAACATTACAAAGCCTAGTCATATAAAAATAATGTGCTTTAAAATTTTGTTTTTAAACTTAACGTACACAATTATATATATTGAGCGACAAACTATTATAAAATTGAAAAATCAAATACATAAGAAAATATTACTAGCTTATGTTTTATAAATCATCATAATTTTTGTAAGTGCTATTTTATCTTAAGGCAGTTAAAAGCATTGCATTTCCCAATACATTGCCTGAAATCAACAACGTTATCCATGGAAATTTATTATTTTTATATATTCACAGTTTAAAACTAACATGTTACTTTATTATACTGAATTTGTCTGAAGCAGGAATTTCTCATTTATTAGGTACTGACAACAGGCAGAACACAATGTGTATAGAATTTGGATAAGTGCATAATGTGGCATTTTATTTCTCAACGGATTCATAGTGTATAGTATAGTGTATGCATACATGTATTCCAGAATTCGTGCTGGGAGCTTGAATAGTGTAGCCGTGCCACGCATCAACCGTTTCCCACATCATCAAGCTTATTCAGTCAATCAGAAGGGGAGAGCTGCCGGCTCAGCTGTGTTTGTTTTTAGCATACATCCTTTTTATACATCAGCTCTGCTTCTTTCAGAAAGTCAGCTCGAATGTTAATAAATTTGTGATATTTGAGGAAAACAAATGTCTGGTTAAAATATCAACTATACTAGTGTTTTACAAGTTTGCTTTACAAACAAGCAGTGCTCCCGTTTGTCCTAAAATAATTGTCCTATAATAATTTTGTTAAAACGGTTTCAAAGGTTGGCTTTTATTAAACTTAATCAGTGGATAAACGTATTGTGCACAATTACATAATTTAAAAAGTCAGCAAAAATGGACCCTACTGCAGCAAATAGTATTAAAAATTTAGACCCTGACAAGGAAGAGGCTAGAAATGTACTGCAAATATTTCCAGAGGAGGTAAACTATTCACAGCTACTAAAAATGAGAATAGATTATATTTACATTAAAGCAATTTTACGTGAAAATATTCACACAAGTTGTGCAAATAATCCTTACTCTTTCTGAATAAACAGGTTTGGCAAATTATTTTTGGCTACCTATCTGTTCAAAAAGATATCATGAGTTGTTACTACACATGCCAGTTTTTTCGAGATTGTCTAGTGGACCAAATAAGAGCAAAGGCAAGTTTCTCAGTATTTAAATTCGAATATTCATAATGTGCAACGTAAAAGCATATTGTAAATGTACAACTTTTTAATCCACAGGCTTTACTGGTTCTCACTGAGCACCTTGAGGAGACTTACACACAAAATAAAGAAGTTACCCAAGATCTGATGTCTTGTCGACTTGTTTGCAAGTCTTGGAAAAGATCTGTAAATTACTGTTTAGAAGAACTAGCGGATAAGTCATTTTCTGATGGATATTTTCCTGCGCTAAACATCTCCAGTCAAGGAATATCTCTAGCAAAAAGCAAATTAGAAAATTTTCTTCAACGAGTAGGATCCAAGCCGAAATGTAATCCATTTCCAGGCAGATTTCTCAGGCTTCATTTACATGTGGAAAAAGATAGTGGAATATCAAAAGAAGCTCTTGAGGAATTTTTTAACGTTCTATGCATTTTTCTAAAAATCTATGGAAAGTGGTTTTGGCACATGTTTATTTTCGGCAATACTGATATTTCCAGTTCACTTCAATTTTACAAAATATTGTACAATTTAGTGCATCTTTTGCCAAATGTGAGAAATTTGCGCATTAACGTGGAAAACCAGGAAGAGAAAAATGCTGCTGAAAATTTGGGTGACAATTTTTTGTATGATAAACCTGAGATTCAACAATTTGATTTAGAAAGTAGCTTTCCAAAGTTGAAAAGTTTACGCAAACTTAAGCTGGGTGGGATTTACAACAGAATTTTGGAATCTATTTTGAGATCAAATAGTCAGGTTACCAGTTTAGCTACTGACAGTTGCGCTGGGTGTAAATTTGTTCAGCCTAGTGTTGAGCTCCCACATCTTACTGAATTTGAGATGGAATCGGCCAGTACGTATGTTAATGATCGGATGTTGGACGATTTGCAAAAATGCAAATGGCAACTGGAAAAAGTTTTGACGGGCGTGTTAGTTCCTGATTGTGAAAATGAAACTATGCTCAAATTATTTCGAACTCTTGAGTGCTTTGCAAGCACATTAAAGCATGTGACCATTGGAGCTCTTGGAGAATGCTGGGAAGAAAGTTGGCGTTTACAGTTACCCAAATTGGAAACTTCACATGTAGACTTTCGAGCGGAAGTTAATTTGGACTTGTTTCTGCCGTCTTCACAGACATTAAAGGAATTATACGTAACTGTGTTGGTAGCTAAGGAATCGATTGATTATGAACCGTGGAATGGTTTTGTTTGGTATAAGGAGTTTGGAGTTAAAGCAGATTTGCTTGAAACCTGTGATATTTGGAAGGACTTTAAAAGATTGAAAACTGTTCAAATTATTCATCAAGATGAGAGTCATGGTCCACTAGAAGGATGGACGTATACAAGATATGGTAATGGCAAGATTGGAATGAAAAAGCTTCCAGGAATAGCTAAGTGGTGGATAAAGTATTCAAATGAGAGTTCCGATGAAGAAATTCCAAGCGAGGAGGACTCTGATGTTGAGGTGGAAGTTAGAGGTACTTTGTATCATGTCAGTGTTTAAAAATACAATAAAAATGAATGTAATAGACTCTTAGATACAACAAACTGTAAAAATATTAGATTTGGTAGATTTTAATTTATATTAGCACGTATTATGTATGCAAAACAGTTCTGATTTAAGTAATTTTATATTATGTTAATTTTATATTATATAACATGTAATTCTTAGGTTGTCTTATCGTCGTTATAGTTTAAATAATTTAAATAGCTTTAATCAGAGGTTTGATGACTAGAAGCAATCATTCATTTCAGTCTAGACAAAACAATGTCAGTGTCAAGGTCATTAAGGAAAATAATATTTTAGTATCCGTGATTTTGCAGTTTTAAAAATAGGTAATGAAGCACTTTTAAATTTTACGCATTCTAGTATTCTATTTTAGTTTAAATATGTTTGATGTTTAGGTAAAATCTAAGCAATTGTAGGGCAAGAGATTAAATATGCCACTACAAATTAACGTAAAAACTCCTAAATATTTTGCAGAAATTTTTACTAAGCAAAGCTTGATATAAACCTGGATTATCATTACTGCTTTGCGTACGATATGTTTTAAATAAAAGAAATAGTATGTATTCACCACACAAAATATCACTTGCATTTTTCGTCTGAGTGTTTATTTGTCCATACCATAAAGACAAAAACCGGTTTTATACCTGGATAAGTGCAAGCAGCTGCCGCTATAGGAAAACCACTATGCATACATTCCATTATCGTCAGAAAAGCTATAAAAATTAATTAATATAAATTGGCATCATGCCAGACATCTCTATATACAAAAATCTTCATCTGCTTTCATTCATACGTAACGTTATACAAGCAATCTGTTTGATATACCTAATGTATAAACAAACGTTCTTGTTCGTTTTGCTTCTTTCTTAGAAAAGCTTCAGAAAAACTAAATAAAATGATCATCAACCAGTGAACTGAAGACTTTAGACCGGTTTTGGTTTTAAAGAATGATGTCATACAGCAAGGGGAGTGCGAGCAAACGAATACAAGTTGACATGAGTGCTCCATAATTCAATTGAGCCAAACTCCACTACCGATTTGGATTCGAAGCTCGAGCAACCACAAATGCCAACGCACACTTGTAGTGAGTGTTTGTGTTGATTAACATTAATAGGGTGTATTGCTTTCTTAGAAACAAAAACGTCAACTTCACGTTTTTGTCAGTTTTGTCTTGTCTATAGTCATGTTGTAAGAATAAATAGTATGAATGGAAAGATGCTGTGAAAATGTTCCATGTCGTAAAGCCAGCATAGTGTCTGAATATAAAGGAAGTGTACTGGAGTCTCTACAATTTCAGTAGCTCCGTGCCGGTCGTTTCTGACAGTGCTTGCAATTTTTTACCAAAAAATTGACTATTTCTTTTAAATAACATTTCAACCAAGTTTACCTGGTTGCTGCTGTTTTTAAAATTACTGTTTGTGCATTTTGAATAAATTTGGTGAATACTTTTTTCAAGTCTAACTTATAGTTCTGAAACCATACAGGGATTTTTTTAAAATTTGATACATATTTTCAAAATCATAGTAATTATTTATTGCAACAACCCGAATAACTTCTTTTTACTTTTGTTTGTTTTCTGGTTACTTTCCAGTTTTTTAAAGCCACACGAACCATGTCGGATGAAAAACGTAACATCATCGTGATTGGGGAAACAGGTATAATTTTTCATTTATATTTATTATTTTTCTTGTGAAAGATTTATAACGTATTTCTAAATAAGACACTACATCATTCCAATATGAATTTTTAGGAGCAGGAAAGAGCTCCCTGATCAACATGATGATTGGTAGAAATGCTGCTGAGGTTTCGGACAAAGCTGTTGGCTGCACCTTTACATCCACTGCCTATGACGATAACCAGGGGAACCGATATTTTGATACTGTCGGGTTGAATGAGTCTTCAAGAGGAACTGTTTCCGCGAGTGACGCAATGAGAGGCTTGACAAGTCTATTGAAAAAATTGAGTGGAGGAGTCAACCTGATTATCTTTGTGATAAGGAAAGGTCGGATTACTGAAGCCATGGTAAAAAATTATGCAATTTTTGTCAGTGGCATTTGCGATGGGAAAGTGCCGGCGCTTTTAGCTATTTCTCGTTGCGAATTGGACACGGACTCAAATGAGTGGTACCGAGAAAATAAGGTCAGTACTATATTATTTAAAAAATATTAACTTACCTAGTCAGAATTGCTGATTTTTCAATACATTGCAATATTTTGTCACTAGGAGCATTTCCTAAAGTGCGGAATGAAATTTGATGAAGTGGTCAGTGGCTGCTTTGACCTGAACTTGGAGAAAACCAAACCGTCAATGCACCAGTGTCTCAAGGAATCCTACGAGGAAACCAAAACACGGATGTTTGCTGTAATGAGAAATGGTAGATACGACACAAAACATTCATTTGGAAATTGGTTAAGCTGGTTTAAGCGAATTGTTGTTACAATATGGAACTCTATTGCTGAGTGGTTTGGCTGGGGAAAGATGACTTTGCATGAAAATTTGAAGCAGGCTCTGATGAAATCATTAGGTTTGGGAGAAGCTGAAGCTACGGCTTTAGCAAATGAGGTTGCAAGTCACATGTAGTAATGTCCTGATTTCAAAATGTGAAAGCAAATTGTTTTGCAATTCCTTTTATTGAAAACTGAAAATGACGTTAATAATTCTACAAAGTAGTTACTACTTGTAAAGTTTTAATAATTTGGTTTGTATTTTCTAAATTATTTTGATTGGCAATATTTATGCATGCTTAGAAGTAATTTTAAATGTTTTAAAAAATCTGAATTACTAAGTAGCAGTTAAACATATTATGATTAAATTGCAATAATAAATGCAATATTACTTACACTATTATCTACAAGTTTTTACATGAGCAATTACCTCTCTGCGGACAATTTAACGCAGATCAGATTATCAATTCAGCAACCCAAATTCTTACAGATTTCATGTCAAAAGTTACCCAATAAAAAAACTTTTTATTGATATCTTGATCTTATTTTTCTTTGTTCTGATTAAAATTTATGTTTGTAATAAATTCAAATTAAAAGCAGGGTTTAATGATAGACCCGGAACACGATTATTGTAAATGTACAGTGTGTATATATGCTTGAATAATTTGTTTAATTTTTGTTTGACATTGCCAATGCCTACTTAAGATTTGCAATATTCTTACGCACAAACTACTTAAAATAATTTGCTTCAAAATTATCAAATTTAACCTGTTTTTGAATTTATAAAACTTATTGACTGTTGAGAAAATTAGTATTAACTGACATAAGGAGCATTGAAGATTTAGCCTAAGCACGTTTCGCAAAATCAGTTATTGACAGCTATTCAGAGGTTACCAGACATCATATACAAGTGAATATTTCTTGCCTACGATTTCACCTGTACGCAAAAGGTTTTTGCTGTAATATGAAATACATTTTTTACCTCGTTTATCGTTAGGATACTAATACTCACCCCAACAGAAGTTTTTATTTCAAATTATGGATAAACAGGACACAAATTTTGAAACTTTACACTGTGTAGATTAACTGACTTTAAAATATGCAGCACTTCAATGCCATTTTGTAAGGACTGGTCGCTAGAGTTCTTATGATACTGTGCCAGGAAGATCGTTTATGGGAAAATTTATTGAATCAGATAGCGGTTTGGGTAGACTGCCTAGTTCCGAGCTATTGTGGGAAATATGCTGCATAGAGGTTTGTTCCGGAGGCAGATATCCCGCATTGCAATGAACTTGGGCCACCGTGGTTTCTCGCATTTCTGGTTTGGCGCCTTCATGAATACATGACCTCAGCAAAGGCTCCGAAACTACCCGATGTGAAGAAAGCGAGCTACTACCTGTGCGTTGGAGCATTTGTGGTACTCTACGAAGCATTTGTACATCCTGTATTGACTCGCTATTTTGACTCTTCGTTACCAAAAATGTTGTTGGTATTGGTACTAAGTCTCTACTTGAAGGAAATATTTAGCGCAAATTTGAATTCTACTTTAATATACGAAGACAGGAAATTCAATACCAGTTCAGCTAAAAGCCCAGCCCCGAAGACAGCCCACAAAATGCATGTCAGCAAAAATATTATAAGCAAGTGTTCGAACTTCATATAATTTCCTGTAGTTATGACTGTGTCGGGGAAAATTTCATTTCCTTGTACACCACTTTCAAACCGCTCAGCATACGACGCCCAATCATTCCATTTATGCACAAATCCAGTCTCAGTAAACCGTTTTAAAATGTATTCAAGCCAAACTCGGTTAACTGTGTACATTATGGTGTATCTGTGCCTTTTAGCGAGCGTTTCGGACAGAAGAAAACATTTTCGTGAACTGGTATTTGACTTTGTGCTCACCAATTTCTCCAGAGATAGCAAATGTGGTTCATACGTAATTGATTTTAAATATGCATACTTTTTCATCAGAAAGTTAACCACAGTTTCAGTTGGGTACTTGTATATTGATTTGTTGTAGTAAATACTGCTTGTTAAAAATTTTGACAAATTTCTTTTTCCGTACTCCCTAAACGTTGATTCCCAACTCTTTGGGTCATAGTTCAAACTATCCGGAAATAATAGTTTGAATCCGTTTAACACTAGTTCGTTTAATGTCTTATATGGTTTTTCATGCACAAGCATTGTCACACGAGCTGTTACTTGGTTTAAGTAGTACGGGCATATTACCATTCCAAGAAAACTTACCAGAAATACAAATTTTGTACGCTTGTGGGCACCAACAACAGAACATCCTAAAAACTCCCTTACCAAATCAAACATGTACTTTTTGAAATCTAGGTTTTTGCTTCGTAAGCTGGCAAAACTTGTAATGGCTGTCAATGAAACCGCTAAACAAATTAGAGTTGGCATTGATATTAATCCCGTCCATGCGCTCATACTGACAGAAAGACTGTGCTTTCTTTGGCGTAAATTCGAGCAATAGAACACTGAATAACCGTCAGACCTATAAAACACAAGTCCAGTTTTTGTATGAGCCCTGTAGTCAATGGTTTCTCCTAAACGCGAATACACTCCAGAAATAACAATGTATTGGAATTTGTCAGAAGCGTCAATGTCAAAAATAGGTCTGTATGTATTAGTAAAGTTGTGATATTTTGGTAAAAGTAGCGCAATCATTTCTGAACCTGTACACTTTGAGGAGAAGTGTGTAGGCTTTGTGCAAGCTAACTGGGTTACTGAACTGTTCCTAGTAATTACAATTTCTTGTTTTTTACCATATAGAAAGAACGTCTTATGAAACAGCAATGGATTTAGCACAACCTCCACTGAAGAGCTAGGTATTGTGTTCCATAATACAGATTTACCACAATAACCAAAGCAGTAGAACCTTGTCAAAGTTAAATGTGCTGACAACATTTGAACTGACAGTTTGATGCATGGCAACGAGGCATAACTTGAGTGAAATGTAAATGATTTTGTCAAATTGAATTCATGGAGGAAAAGATAAATTGTTGAAGAACGAAGAGAAAGCAGATAAAATGTTTTGTAAACTTTGTTACTGCAATTCTGGGAGCACTGACTGTCTAGTGGTGCAATTATTACAACATAAGGTTTGGTGTATTTAAACGAAAATTCAATTCCCACATCCTTAGAATATGTCTTGTTAAAAATCATGTAGCGCAAATTTGGAATTTCAAAACTACAGGTTGGTCCAAACGAGTGAAAAAACATTTCATGGTTTTTCATTTGGGCTGCTAACGCGATTATTAGACGATTCGCAAATACCTGAAATTTGTCTTTCTCGCAAAAGTTTTGCAAGCCTATTACACAAAACCTTTGGCATAGAAAACTGCTGAGGATAATGAAACCAAATATACTCATACAATACATTTTAACTGAAATTCGTACTGAGAGTAAATACTTTTGTGGCTGTAAAGGAGAAGCCTTGCAAGAATCGCACAATGTAGAATTTTAGAAAATACCCAACTTATCACAACTACACCAGCGTTTGTAACACTAAGCTAAATTGTGCAAAGGCCGAAAAATAAACAAACTGGCGTTGTGTTTAAAACTATACAACTTGAGCTATGGATTTTTGATATATTACTACAAATGTTTTTCTAAGATTTGAAACCATCTGTTGACGATTTAACTACTAATTCGAAAGTTACTTAAATTCCTAACCCACTAGTTATGTTTCTTTGCAACGTCTAGCTAAGATACAAATATCTAACGCTGAGACCACGTTGAGGTTTTCAGCAAATTTGTTACCACCGCGCTATCTGTTTAATTCAGGTTTGGTTTTTACCAATATGACTATAATTTCTGGCATACAGATTGAAGGTTTTTCTACAGATAGTTAAAAATCCATATACAGTTAAGAATATATTCCTTGCAAAAACACTTGTCACGTTAGGTAAACATGTATAAGAATACCTGTGTCGCCTGCTTGCTGGAAGGATATGTTAAAACAAATTGTCTTTCACCGTTGTACATAGCTATTTATATCAATTTTCTCAAAATAGGCTGTTGTCTTAGCTTGCGCTTGTGTTGCCTGGCACTATATTTATAAAGACATGGAATAACAAAAAACAATTAAAACGTTGTACAGACAACTAAGCAACTTTGATACCCAGCTGCAAAAACCTATAAATCAATATGAGACACATGCCACGGGCCTGTGTTTAACCTTGGCACTATATTAATAAAGAAGAATTACAAAAAAGCAATTAATTCCAGATAATTGCATTTCGGGATCAACATGTTTTTGTCAGTTAATATTACTTTTACATAAAACTAAACTTATGGCAATCCAGTGTATACATATAAAGGGTGTATCCTAATTTATGTTGTAAATAAACATAATATATTTGAAGAACCTACAAAAGCTGCACACGCCAAGACAAGAATAGTTTTGGACGAATTAGGTTTCTTTGTTGCTTCATTTTGAATTGTAAGGGTTGCATGCAGTACCATATTGTACCAATAGGAACCATCTTTGGCAAAATCTTTAATACATGCAATTGACAACATTGCATACTATTGTAAAATTGGATATTTTTCTGATGGTGGAACGGTGGTGTCTTATTTTGCGAATATTTGTTATCACATATTTATAGCAATAGTGCTAGAAGCCTCAAACTGGAACACAGAAATAACAATATTATATTACGTTGAATAAACACGTCCAGTTTTAAATAAGTTTTAAATGTATTAAATAATATCCATTGCCTGTTAACGCACAAAATTTGCTTTAAATTTTGATTTTTCTTTGATTTAAAAAATAATTGACCAATACGTAGCACATAAGCATGGGGCTTCACGTGTATAATTAGAAAATTGGTTGTAAATGTGATACAATTTGAAATAGTATTGACCCAAAATTCTTCTGAATTGACCCAAAATAGTTAAATTTAAAGTAGTGTTGAAAAATGGTACGTCTTCAGACACAACAAATAAGTAATTTTTGATGAGTATGGACTTGTCTTGCTTTCTATGCAGAAAAAGTCAATCGCATCACACTATCTTCACAGAAGAAGGTTTAATGGTCAAAGGCACAACGACAATAACATGAACTTGGTATGTGCAGAAAGAGTTCCAGCTTGTACTCTGGAATACACAAGCTAGAATTTTGCTTTTCTTTAGAACTTGATTTGATTGGTTGTTGCACAAATAGAAACGTTACACGATTATCACAGCGTTTGCTAAGGTCTTTAATCTGCGCCTCACTGCGCATTGCTTCTTGCATTAGGAAATTCACTCGTTGCTTAGATTCCCTTACCTTCCAGCAAACTCACCAAATATTCCATTAACAAAAATATTTCGACATTTTTCTTTTGATACAATATATAAATACATCAATTCAATTCATGATTTTCATTTTTTATACATTTGAGCCGTTCCCAAATCACTAATCACCTGCTTCCCCCGAATCTCAAAGTGCAACAAACCCCAAAAGTTCAGCAATCCTGAATCAGCATACCACAGTTTACATTCAACAACCCCCCTGTATTATTGCTGCCTGGATTTGTATCATCTTCAACGCCTCCCAACACCCAAACCCACCTCCATTCTCATTTCGTTTCTCTGTAAACCTTCCCAATTTCGCTTCCACTTGCAGAACTTTCTACTTCTTTCTCTCAGTCTCCGTTCTTTACAGGCTTACGCTTCCGCCGCGTCAATCCTCGTCTCCATTTGCTTTATATGTTTCTCAGCTCTCTTTATTGTCAGCATTCTTCTTCTTTTGAATAAGGGATTTTCTTGATGCAGAATCTTGATGCACAAATCCGCCTTCTTTGATGTGTTGGAGTGTTTTTGATATCCAAACTCGGTTTACTGTATAACATTGATGTATATGATATTGATGTCTGCTGGTAAATGTTTCGGACAGCAGGAAACGTTTTTTTGAACTGTGAGTTGATTGCTCAATTATACCCCTTTCTAAAGCAAGTAAATATGCCTGTAATTTTGGATACAAAATAGCATATTTTCTTATCAAAAAACTAACACGCGTTTCGTATGACTGCACAATTGCTCTGTTGTAGTAAATGCTGCTACTAAGTAAATTCAACAAGTTCCTTTTTTCGTATTCTCTGTAACTAGATTCCCACTTCAGTGGATCATAATGATAATGACGTGGCCACAAAACTTTAAATCCATTCAGCAGTAGGTCTCTAAGTGTCTTGTATGGCTTTTCGTGCACAAACACGGTCACACGAGTGGTGACTTCGTTCGTGTAATGTGGACATATTATCATTCCAAGTAAGCTTACAAAAAATATAAATTTTGTGCGCTTTTCTGCATTTAGAATAGAGAAGCCTAGAAACTCTCCCATCAACTCAAGTAGATTGTTCTTGCAAGCGTCGTTCTTGCGTACATATTTGGTCAGCCGTAAAACAGCTGCCAATGAAACCGCCAAACAAACCACACTTGGTACTGACATGATTCCCATCCACGAATGCATACTGGCGGAAAGTCTGTTCTTACTTTGGCGTAGAATTGAACAATAAAACACTGAATCACTTGCAAGCCAATGAAACAATAGACCGGTTTTAATGTGTGCCATATTTACCATGCTGCCTCCATAGTACGTATAAGAACTTAAAGTCTCTAAATATTGAAATTTAGGCTTCCAGGAAATTTCGTCTGTGCTTAAAAAAGTAAACGTAAAGTTATAATATTTTGAAATAAAAAGCGCATTCATGTCCACACTAGAACATGCTGAAGAAAGGCGTCTCAGATTTTCACAAACCAATGCTGCCTTTGAAAATGTTCGTGTATTTTGGATTTCCTGTTCGTTTCCGTTTGAAAGCAACTTTTTTTAAAGCAGCAATGGATTCAATATTGCCTGTTTTGTAAAATTGTGTACATCTCTCCTTGGCACAAGTTTACTACAATACCCGAAGCAGAAATATCTTGAGAAGGAGTTTTGGTGTTTTTACCAATTTTTTGAGCATTTTGCCAAAATTGGTGTATATTGTATATGTACCCCCGTAAATTGTGAGTTCAAAAATAGTATATTTTGGTTCCAGGGTGACGATATCAGTGTAAAATTGATGACCGAATGTGACGATTTCATGGTATTTGACGAATACTAGGATTTTTGAAGTTTTTTGAATATAACTTTTGTGTCCATCAAAATCAGGAAAATCGCTGGGAGGGCCATCCTAATTTTTTTAATGCTTGTTTCAAAAAAATAAACCGCAAGACAAAATTCTGTTCCATGGTGGAGATATTTAGAAAAATGTATGGACAAGTATACCAACTATGACAGAATCCAACCTGCCAAAAGTAATCGAATGCTGTTTCCGACTGCTTTATCCAAACTGTCTAATTGATACATGAAATTAGAGCTGTTACAAAACTCCAGGATCGTATTTCCCAGTTTTTTGAAATACTAACTTGAAAGAAAGTTATGACCATATTAGTCAAACTGTCCATTATGGGCAAAATTGCATCACTTTACAAATATGGTCATAACTTTCTTTCAAGTTAGTATTTCAAAAAACTGGGAAATACGATCCTGGACTTGTGCATCGGCTTTAATTTGGTATATCAGCTAGATAGTTTGGATGCAGAAGACGGAAGCAGCATTCGATTATATTTGGCACGATGGAAGCTGTCAAGTTTGGTATACTTGTCCATGCAATTTTCCAAATATCTCCACAATGAAACTGAATTTCGTCTTGTGGTTTGTTTTGTTAAAACAAGCATTAAAATAATCAGGATGGTCCTCCCGGCGATTTTCCTGATTTTGATGCACACAAAAGTTATAATCAAAAACCTTAAAAATTCTAGTATTTCTCAAAAACCATGAAATTGGTCACATTTGGTCATCAATTTTGCAGTGATATCGTCACCCTGGAACCAAACAAATACTGTTTTTGAATTCACAATTCAAAAGGGTACATATGTGCCAAGTAAGAGGAAAATCGGAAAAGGTGCCCAAAAAAAGTAAACACCAAAACTCCTTCTCCTTGTCAATGTGCCACCTATTGACCTAATTTGTATCAAAAGTTTTGTGGATGGCAAACTAGCATCCTCATTGTAAAAGAGATACGGGAAGTTGTGGTTTTCCAATTTCCAATTGTGAACAAATAAATAAACAGTTGAAGAACGAAATGAAAGCTGATAGAATGTATCAAAGACGTTGGATGCACTCTCTTTAGTCAGATTTCTGACCATTGGCGCAAGTATAATTGCAAAAGTTTGACTATACCTGAAGAAAAACTCAATTCCAATATCATTTTTGTATGTTTTATTAAATATCATGTACCGTAGATCCAGTACCTCAAAGTTACAACTTGGTTCAAAAGCATGAATTAATAACTCATGCTGGTGCATGTGTGCCGCTAAGTAGCTTATTAGACGTCTTGAAAATGCTTGGAATTGTGTTGTTTCGCACAAATGTGTAGCGTCTTGCCAAATACTTAAAGCATGTTTTGAACATTGGAATAAACCAAGTGCGACGAAAACATACATAACAAAGTTTACTGGACGATACATTTTTTACATTACCTTTTCGCGGAAACTCCAAGTTGTATCCTATTACAACCCACGTATTTTATGCAAATATTTTAGCGATCAGCCTAATAAAAGTAGCTCCTTTGGAGTCAACGTCTGAGCTATTTAAACTTTTAACAAAATGTTGTAAAATTTGAAGACAACGTAAACGTAGTTAACAAAAATAATATTAGGCGATATTCGTAATAATATTTAGAAATAAATTATAGCCATTTTTGGAATATATTGTAATTTGCACGGTACAATGTAGGGAAACTGGGACAATATATTTGAAAACGCCCACACCGGTTCTTATATACCGTTCTAATGATCGATTGATTGATATTCCCTTCTGGGTTTGAAGGTACATGAATAAGTTGAAGGTGAATAAATAGAGTGGAACGAACTAGCAAATGCTTCGTCGACTTTGACCTAAAAAAAATTCTGAGGTTGAAAACTTTTTACGTTTACGTTTTTATGAAATTGAATACGACAATACACATACAAAGAATAGAGTGTGCTAAAAGCGATTGTGGATTCTGACTAAAACTGTTGTTTTGTCGTTCTATTTGAAAAGCGTTGTATTGACAACTAAGCATCTTTGATACCCAGCTGCAAAAACCCGAGAATCAATATGAGACACGGGCCAGTGTTTAACCTTGGCACTATAATAATAAAGAGGAATAACAACAAAAAAGCAATTAATGCCAGATAATTACATTTTGGGATCAATATGTTTTTGCCAGCTGATATTATTTTTACATGAAATTGAACTTAAGGCAATCCAGTGTATACATATAAAGGGTGTATCCTAATTTATGTTGCAAATAAATATATTTGTAGAGCCTTCAAAAGCTGCATACTCTGAGACAAGAGTAGTTTCGGGCGAATCAGGTTTCTTTGTTGTTTCATTTTGAATTGTAAGGGTTGCATACAGTACTATATTGTACTTTTGTTAGGTTACCATCTTTGTCATTATATGATAAGATAAGATAAGAACCATCTTTGTCAAATCTTTAATACATGCAATTCAAAAGAGTGCATACTATTGCAAAATTGGTGTAACGTGTAATTTTTCTGATGGTGTAACGGTGGTGTCTTATTTTGTCTCGGCACTTGCGGAGGGAGTCAGTTTTGAAATTTTGGGAAAATCATATGCTGAGCACCTGGAGCAGCAGTAACAGATATTCACACCCCAAAATATCATCATCCTTGTCTGCAGCCGCAGCACTACATCAATTACTATTCTTCTATTCTCTCTTGCCAAATACTATTTGGCAAATAGGCTATACCAAGAGCAAGTTAATATTTTTCGTTTTGCTTTTGGCCGTTAAATTTGTAAAATAATAAGTTACTCTTTAAAAAGTTAACTAAATCTAAAACCGCCTTATAGTTATTTTAAAGCGGTAACTACTTTATATGTATTGCCAAAATACTAGAAATTGCGAGGCACTAGGATATACAATTTTATAGGTCTATAAAAAATCTGTAATTCGTGACTACCAGTGGCTAAAAATTCACACCGATGCATTATGTATATATAGTGGATAAAAGCCAATTGACATCTTATATTTCTAAATTAGGAAACTCTGTAACGGAGAGTGCATATTGTTGAAAACATTTTCTACTGTCTTTCACATCAATATCCTTGTTTTCCATGTGACCGCTTAGGATCTCATTCAGGAACCGCCCCGGGAAGATGATTTGATTCCCGGGAGATTTTCAACACTGTGGGGCACATCAAAAGCGATTGAAAATTAATGTTAGATGTACAAAGTTGGACTTTCTAGAATACAAAATGCATGAATACATAGAGATCATGACAGGCTTAATGCGCACAAATTAATAAGAAAAGTAAGATCGACTGAAAGGAAAAAAATCACAAAATTCATGCACATACTCTCTGCCATGTATTTGGTTTTAGTAACCATTGCTTTAGTTGCAAATTAAGACTACACTTACTACCGCCTTAACAAGACTGATAAAACCAGTACACTTACAATTATCTGAAGATTTTGTTTTCTTAATCAAATCTTCATGTCGAACCTCTTCTTCAATTGTATTTTCTTTGAGCAATTCCAGTTGTAGACAGCATGCACGACCATTTCTGTATTATTAAACCGTTTAAATTTAAATTGCAATAAAAATAGTAACACTTATTAGTTTGAGTTTATTTATGTACTTTTGAATTTTCGGATTTAACCTGTTTTTCATTAGTATTTGCTCCTTAGTATTTGTCAGGTCTTCGCTTTTGTTAACCTGCTTTTTGTTCTTAGAGTATTTCTTACTTCGTTCACACAAATTCTTCTTTATACTCAAGTCAGCCTCATCGTCCAAGTTTTGATTTTGTCGTTCTCTCTGCTGAATTGTAATCTCCATTTTCATGTCATTCACCTCTTTTTGAAGCTCCTCTTTTTCTAGCCTTAGCTGAATTACTAAATTTTTTAACTTCCGCGTCCCGCCAACAGATTCCTGAATCTTACTAAGTATGTTGTATAAAGGTTTCACTAAACGCAAAGCACCAGCTAAGATCCACAGAATGCAAATGAGTAAAAATATTGCAAGCAAGTGTTCAAATTTTATATAATTTCCAGTGGATACGACTCTATCGGTTAAAATGGCGTCTTGTACACCTCTGTCTAAGTGGTCAATATAAGATTCCCACTCATCCCAATTTTTCAAAAACCCACCTTCCTCAAAACGCTTAAATGTTTTTACTATCCAAAGTCGGTTTGTTGTATGCGTTATTTGGTATCTATCCCTATTGATAAGTGTTTCAGATAATAGGAAACATTTCCGTGAACTATCATTTGAGATCCTGATTACCTCTTTTTCGATAGCAAGCATATATGGCGTAAAAGTTCTACTTGCTCCCCAATAAGCATATTTTTCAGTAAGGAGGTTTGCATACATTTGTTTGTTATGTACAAATGTCTCGTTGTAATAAATACTGCTATCAAGAAAACCCAGCAAATTCCTCATTCTAAACTCTTTAAACGTAACCTCCCAGCTCCATGGATCATAAAAATTGTAATATAGCATTGGCCATATAAGTTTATACCCGTTCATCACAAGATCCGATAACGTATTGAAAGGTTTTTCGTGAATAAACACAGTTACACGACATGTGACCTCGTTTAAGTAATTAAGCAAATTATCATTCCAAGTAAACTTACCAGAAATAAAAATCGTGTGCGTTTGTGGGCACTATAAACCGACCAGCCTAGAAATTCTCCCACCAAATCAAATAAAATACTTTTAAAAAGTCGATTCCTAGTTAGGTGACAAATACAAATACGTGACACAATTGCTAATGTAAGCACTAAGCAAACTAACGTCGGTGCCGACAATATTCCGATCCATGAACGCATGCTAGCAGAAAGTGGGTGTTTAGTTTGGTGTAGGCTTGAGCAGTACAATAATGGTTCACTATCAGTTTTGTGGAAAGAAAGACTAGTTTTTATGTGGGCCAGTTCACCATTTGCTGTCCATAGCTAGAATAACCCCTTGAGAGTTTAAGATATTGGAACGTACTATGCACATTAACTTCGTGATATCGCGTATGTGTTATTGTAAAATTGTGGTACTTTGATAATAAAAGCGCAAGCGTGGATAAAGCATCACAGTTTGAAGAGAGCCGTTCCAAGTCTTTGCAACCGAAGTTTACCTTTAATATGATCGTCGTCATTGTAAGGCTCCGCTCGTTTCCGTCAAAAAACAATGTTTTATGAAGCAACAGTGGCTTTACTATGACTTGTTCTGCAACACTTGGTACTGTTTGCCATTTTGCAGACTTATCACAATAGCCATAGCAGTAATATTTGGTAAATGTGGCAGTTGATGACACAATCTGTACAGCTAATATTGCCGATGGCAGCATGTAGTAATCTTCAGAAAACAACACCATACCATTACCATTATTTTTCCTTTCAAAACTCCAGTTATGAACGCACAAATAAACAGTTGACGAACGAAGGGAAAGCTGATTAAATGTATTATATACGTAGTAGATGGAATTGGTAGGATGCTTTTTTGATAATGGTGCAACTATAACAGCAAACGGTTGACTATATTTAAAAGGAAACTCAATTCCTATATCCATCCAGTATGATCTGTTGAATACCATGTAACGTAAATCCTCTACTATAAAATTGCATGTTGGTTCAAACGAATGAATCATTAGTTCATGGTTTTGCATGTGGGTCGCTAAGGATTTTATTAGACGTTTAGCAAATGCCTGAAATTCTTTCATTTCGCATAATTTTTTATCCTCTTTCCAGTCTTTTGAAGACAATCCAAGGCACGAAACCTCGCTGAGGATAACCATGAGAACTAGACAAAGTTTGCAAAACATTTTAATATAAAGTTGCCTTTTGACTTTACTACTAACAATACCACTACAACGGATACCAATATGATATACGGATTTCCTTAGAGGGTTACTAAAAATTTTGTTTGAACAAGATCCCTACTATTCTGTATAAATACTCCTTTCTTCCTGTTATATATTGATTGGTTAGTACACTGCTGACTTTAAATTACCTTGCAATGGTAGTCATACAGCCAAGCACACTGCCAACTTCTTACTGTTAAATGGTTCACGTTGGAATAGGTTTAGAATATTCTAAAACATATAGGAGTAATTGTTCTGAACTACATAAATACCAAAAATCAATATATTCGTGTAGTTTATTTTAAAATCTAACATACAAAAATTGGCGGATGTATGTATACAGTGTGTTTCATCAGTAGGGTGACAAAATTTATGCATTTGTAATAAGTTTACAGAAGAGCAATTCCAATCGAACAAAACTCTTCTTGTGTACACTGGATTTAGTATATTCCTGACATGCATTATTTCAGAAAGCTTTAGTGTTGTAGTATGATGTTGTGTAGGACAATGTCGATTTTCATCTTTAGAGATTTTTCTTAAGAAGGTCACATTCAATCTCTTGTTCAAGCTGTTTCGTCGTAGTAGGTAATTACACAAAAATGAATCATGAAGTAGTAAGTTTCAATGTTCCGACATTTAAATGCACTATCAAACTTACTTTAAAGTTACGCACCAATTAGGTTATGAGGAACTCAATTTTTAGGCATTTTTAACAAACATCAAATGTTACTGAAAATTTTTGCGGAAATGCTTGAAGTGTTAACACTTTACATATAAGTTAAGTCATTGATTTAGCCAACTTCTAAGCTTCTAGATTGTGTAACGCAAAGTTATTGTAATGATTGCCTGATTGCACTCATGAAAAATTCTCCTTATAGTAAAGTGAACCTAATTTAATGATCACTGGGTCAGTAATCGTCTTTGCACAAAAATAAAAAAAAATTAAACAATGGTTTTATTAGGAGTTTGTAGAGAAATGAATTCCGAATACAATAGCCATAGGTTGTATGGAACTCTCATTGCAAGAATATAAGTGCGCAGGACACAATTATTTTGGTATCTAACCGGCGTGTCCCCTAATGACATTTAAAAATCAAACGGTCACTATAACAGAACAAGACATTTTGCACACTTATATTCTAACTTAATCATTCTGTATTAAAAGTACTTATTGAAAACGTTTTTGTAAAATCTAAATTTGTCGCCGTACTTTGAGACATCCTATAATACACCATGTAAACTTAATAAGGAGACGACCTACTATTTCAACATAACTCTACAAGGACTCAACCGATTTTTTAGATATTTTCCATGCATATTAGGCAACTTATGCCTGTTACCTGTACAAAGTTTCACAGTGCCCCATTGCTGTATATCGATGTTATGAACAATTTACCAAAACCATTCATTTTCAGCTGTATCAAATATAAGGAGACGATTTAAGATTTTGTCATTTTGGTCCCCAAAATCGTTCAGAGTTCTAACAAAAACTGGTTTTAGTAATAAAAACAGGTCGCACGTTTATAATAAACCTGGAATTAATTCACGTTTTATGAGTTTTTAGAACTTTCTTTGATACTTTGAAAATTACCTTACAATCTTAATACAAATAAGGGATTTTTTAGATTTTAAAGTTCATGACTTGAATTTTATCATTTAATATTATTTGAATCAGCTTTAATTACGATAAAACATGATTTTACACCAAAAATGATTTAGAAAAATAAATTTTGTCATATTCTATGACACATAAAGTATTCATTACAACTTAACCTGGATAACATAATTAGGCTGCTTTTTTACTAATTAACTTGGAACTTCATGAATATGCATTAATTTATAAAGAAAGTTTTCAAAAATATACGAATTAATGATTTTGAATAATATGGCTGACGTAGATGTCTTCGTAAATAAAATAAAGTTAACGTTAACAAGTAAATACATACGAAGTTAAATTAGGTATTTCAATATTTTATATAATATTTAGATATGATAATAGACTGGCTTATATAAGACTATTACCTTTATTTCTTATATAGGTTTCCTTTATACATACACATATTTTGATCTGAACGCATTTAGTAGGTAATATTGTGCATCAAAGTTGAAAGTCCATGGCAACAACAAAACTTTCTTTTGTCATTCGGTGTTTTGTACACCAAAAACACTAAAACTTCTGAAACATCTAACGAAGATTTATGATGCTGCAATTTCTGAAACCTTTTTGTTAGTTTGGTTCACATTTTACATAAATAGTAGACGAAATATATGAACCATGCGAAAATGGCGATACAAATATGCACCCATTGTTAGGTTCAGCAATCCCCCGCGTCACGTTTGTTTCGATTGAACGTGATTGACTTCACAAAATCATTGTATAAAATCATGTTTTATCGTAATTTAAGCTGATTCAAATAATATTAAATGATAAAATTCAAGTCATGAACTTTAAAATCTAAAAAATCCCGTGTTTGTATTAAGATTGTAAGGTAATTTTCAAAGTATCAAAGAAAGTTCTAAAAACTCATAAAACGTGAATTAATTCCAGGTTTATTATAAACGTGCGACCTGTTTTTATTACTAAAACCAGTTTTTGTTAGAACTCTGAACGATGTTGGGGACCAAAATGACAAAATCTTAAATCGTCTCCTTATTTTTGATACAGCTGAAAATGAATGGTTTTGGTAAATTGTTCATAACATCGATATACAGCAATGGGGCAATCTGAAACTTTGTACAGGTAACAGACATAAGTTGCCTAATATACATGGAAAATATCTAAAAAATCGGTTGAGTCCTTGTAGAGTTATGTTGAAATAGTAGGTCGTCTCCTTATTAAGTTTACATGGTGTACAATTGTTGCCTGTAAGGCGGACGGATATTTTTGGAAGTATGGTAGGCTTTGCTGATATTTATATGGCTACATGAGTATCTATTTCCGTGCAATAAAATAATGGCGTGTCTTACTTTTGTGACTATGCCTTCCGAGCGTTATGAATATTTTGCCTTTTTTAGAAAACAAGATTTATTTCGGGGGACTAATCTATAGCGCTCACATTACATTTTCTAGTTTGTTTTAAAACGACGTAGTAATAAATAAATTTTTCTCCTATTTTCGACAAAATTTCATGCTGTCTCTTTCGATTACCATAATATGTGTCTTTCCTAGTTATTTTATATGTAATTATGTATTATATGTAGTCAGATGTTTATAAGCTACATACACGTAAAAATTATTTCACAAAAAAATCTTAAATTATAAAACCAAATCACATCATAGCTTAATTTTCTTCCTGCATATGTAACGCTTCTTTTTAAAAGCCAGTTAATTTTGTGACAAGCTTGGTAACCGCTAACCGAATTAACACTCATTTTAATCGAAAACTTTTGAACGCAAAACTTAACCAAAAAACTTTTTAAATAAGCTTGCACTTGGCTTTCTTGACAAGCTCCTGTGCATACATATAAAAATTATAACTGTGGCTTTCTGTCCGACGGGGTTTAATCAGATAGTTACACTCCTACACACTCAAATAGTGACATTAAATCAAATGTATAATCCTGTAACTCACCAGTGATTTTCATGTCAAGTGAAAACACCTTTAAGCTCTGGAGTATTCTACTCCCTGCACGCAAGAAAGCAACTTTTAGTGCACCCGAGACGGCGCTCTTGCACCTTGTTTGTTTTAAAAGCCCGCTTTCCATGTCGACAGCATGTTATTAACTCAGCTTTTCTCTGGATCAGAGACGCTATGTTAAGTCGCTTTCTGTATAATACTTCAGCTAAGAACACAATACCAGCAACATTCCAAAGGATACAAACCAGCAGAAACACTATCAGCATATGTTTTAACTCCATATAATTTCCTGTTGTTACGACTTTGTCGGGTGAAAACTCAAGGTTTTGAACTTCTTCTTCAAATTTTGCAGCGTAGGACTGCCAGTCATCCCATTTTTGCACAAATCCGCCTTCTTTGAACATTTGGAGGGTTCGTGTTATCCAAACTCGGTTTATTGTATACATAATGTGATATTGATGCCTGTTTGTGAGTGTTTCGGACAGCAAGAAACATTTTCTTGAACTGTCATTTGATTGTTTAATTACGCCAAGTTCCAAAGCCAGTAAATATGTCTGATATTTTGGATACAAAATAGCATATTTTCCCATCAAAAAACTAACACGCGTTTCGTAAGATTGCACAATTGTTGTGTTGCGGTAAATGCTGGTATTTAGTAGATTCGACAAATTCCTTTTTTCTAATTCTCTGTGTCTAGATTCCCACGTCAGTGGACGAAAGTAGTAATGGTGTGGCCACAAAATTCTAAATCCATTTAGCAGTAGGTCACTAAGTGCCTTGTAGGGTTTTTCGTGCACAAAAACGGTTACACGAGTTGTAATCTGGTTTGTGTAATATGGGCATATCGTCATTCCAAGTAAGCTTACAAAATATATAAACTTCGTGCGCTTTCGTGCATTTTGAATAGAAAGGCCTAAAAACTCCCCCGTTAGCTCTAGCAGGTTGTTCTTGGAAGGCTGATTCTTGCGAAGGTAGTTGGTAAATCGTGTAATAGCTGCCAATGAAATTATAACACACACCGCAGTTGGCGCTGACATGATTCCCATCCAGGACTGCATGCTGGCAGAGAGCCGTAGCTTACCATGGCGTAAGCTTGAGCAATAAAACACTGATTCACTTGCAACACTCTCAAACAAAAGACCAGTTTTAATGTGGGAGGATGTCTTTATGCTCTCTCCATAGTGTGCATTGGATAAGGAAAATATGAAATACTGAAACTGGCGTTTCGAAAGAAAAGCGTAACTTCTCATATATGTAAGTGTGAAGTTGTAATATTTTGACATCAGAAGCGCATTCATGTTTTGACCATGACATGATGAAGAAAGCCGTCTCAAATTTTTACATTTCAATGCGACATATGAAAAGTTTGTTTCTGTCAAGATGTCTTGTTTTTGTCCGTTTGAAAACAGTTTCTTGTGCAGCAACATAGGATTCAATATTACCTGTTCTGCAAAATAGTCCATTTTTCTCCAGGGTACATATTTACCACAATACCCAGAGCAGTAGAACTTTGTCAATGGTTCACTTAATGGCTCAGTTTGTATCAAAAGTTTTGTAGCAGGCAAATTAGCATCCTCATCGTAAAACAGATACGAGAAATTTTTGTTTTCCAATTTCCGTTTGTGAACGAATAAATATACTGTTGAAGAACGAAGGGAAAGTTGATAGAATGTATCAAAGACGTTGGACGCATTCTCGTCAGTCATGCTTCTGACCAGTGGCGCAATAATAATTGCATACGGTTGACTATACCTTAACGGAAATTCAATTCCTACATCTTTTTTTATAGGTTTTGTTAAATACCATGTACCGCAAATTCGGTATTTCATAATCGCAAGTGGATTTAAAGGAGTGAATCATTAATTCATGCTTGCATATAGGGACCACCAACAAACTTTTTAAACGCTTGACAAACGTCTGAAATTCTGGCAAATCGCATAGATTTGATTCATTTCTTGAGTTATCTAAAACACTTCCATGACAGTGAAAAACTCCAAACACAGCGGAAGCGTATACAAAGTACTTTAATAAACCAAACATTTTAAATAGAAGTATATCGTTTTCTTTAATTAGGGTAATATATTTACACAAACGATATTCTCTGGAAACCTGGGGATACAAGCCCAAATAATTTTAGCAGCCTACCACCAAAGTGCTTGCTTTGCAAACATTTTCTTTTAATATGATCGTTGACAATGGAACACAAATCTACACAGGTTATACTAATTCTTTGAAACTTGATAACGAAACTTACGTAGAACTACAAATATATGCATAAGCACTAACCCTTGTTTCTTATTATAAGAATCTTACGTGGGGTGTTCTAACGTAGATTTATCCATGCTTATGTTAATATAGATGCGGAAGAAATGGTTGTTTGGTCAATTACTGATAATTATGTCTTGGTATTTTGCCTGCCCAAAATTGTTCTTTCTTTCTTATATATTGCCGTTTGAAAAAGAATATATACATTCGGCGTTTGTATGATAGCAGTAAATTCAAGGAACCTTGTACTATAGGTATATTGTTGCTGCCACTGCTGCCAACATAATCGATTGAATGGCTTAGGCTTATACTTTAGCTTTCGTACTAAAGTATTAAAAAATATGGCTATTTTCAAATGCCAAAAGGGAAAGCTAGAAACGTTTGTTTTATTATGAGAATTGTCGTGGTATGGTTGTCTTGGTTAATATATTTTTGAAGGCAAACAAATATAACATGAAGATATACCTCTACTTCATTTTCTCATTTAGAAGATATACTGTCAGGCTGTGGAAGCGACGAATATTTTTAAAACCTAGAGGCGTGTCACTATGACACGCTTAGAAAAATCAATATTCAATTATTTCTGTTTGTCAAACTATCTATTTATGTAGACAAGCTTTAACATCAGGTATTACCTAGTTGATGGCAAAACCATTAAAATGCTTGCGTCTAACGACGATGAGTGACGGAGAAAACAAAAGATCCTACGACAAAATGATCATTGAATATTACATGGATTAATTCATAAAAAACTTAATTCGGAGATTTTAAAATAATTCATTGAGTTAAAAATCATTATATAAATTTATAACAAATAGTCATTATTCATGATTTGAAATCCATTTTGCCAGGCATAAAGCCCGCTACCTTAGTCTATAGCACGTTCCACTTATTTTGGAACCCATTTAGACTGATCTACTTAAAAACCGGACACACGAATACACTCACGGACAGGACATCTCTTCATAACTCTTCTGTAGAAGCAGCGAGCTAATAAATAGACATATTTGAAACAATTATTTTAGTAAACGAAAGATACGTGGTTAATTATTGGGTCTATAGTCATTTTGGTTAATTGTTTTTCCAGCTTCATACTGTTGGTACTTCCACAACTATGTCGAATGGAAACCTATAGTAGAAATACAGGGTATATCAAAACTTTCGAAAATAATAAAAGTATTTTTTTGCAATTCTTGTGATAAAAATGTGTACTAGAAATGTTTTGCGGTTAACCAACTGATAATACAGAATTCAGCTTTTTTCACAAATTATTGCCGTTTTAAGCAGCTAGTCATTTTATGTTAATCATTTACCGTGTTACTAATTTTGCACACTTTCAGAAATAATAATCCTGCGATATATAGCGTGGATATTTCCCGCATTGCCATTTTTATCACGTATGGTAGCGCCTACAAATGCTTGAGTAAAGATCTCTCTTTATTATACAACACTCTTTTACATTTTGAAACATAGAGAGAACCGGAGCAGCAGCCTTCTAAAATACAAAAAAACAAGGAGCAAACCAACACAAAAATGGTTGACGACAAGGAGCATGAGAACTGATAAAAGTTAAAACATCTCTGCAGCACCCAAGTAGCACTTGGACTGTAAAACAAGATGTTTCTAAATTTTAGGTTTAGACACAAGTAGAGACCTGCGTAGGGCCCCAAACTTAGCCACAGAAATTTTCAGAAACTTCGGATCACAGGATACCGCCGAAAACCCCGAAAAAACTAAAAATTCCCCCAAAAGCCCCAAAGTTTTATTATGCTTCTTTTAATGAAAAATTCTGTCTTTTTCTGCTTTGCTCCGCTTTTCCCTCTGCTTTAACCTAACCAAGATGCCTTTTATGCTGCCACTTTTGTAAACATCAATGCAGAGAAGGACTTAGGAAGCTTTAGGATATACGAAAAAAATTGAGAGAAAAATTCTTTATACAACATTTTAGCAAATGTACAGAGGTCTGTAGCCCATAAGTGCTTCAAAGAGAGTACTGGCTTTGCAGCCAGTTTACAATAGGAAATGGACGGTTCGTCCCAAAAAAATACATAAGAAAATTGAGAGGTGATGAGCTACCCTCCAAGAATCTTCTTCACTTTTTTCTTTGACAAATGCCCCATGGCAGACTAATTCTTTGTCCTTGAAATTTCATGAGGTGAAATACAAATTTTTTACCCATTCGGCTTCACAAAAATAACCTCGTACGAGCAAAAAAGAAGGAAAAAGTTTAACATATTTGCTGGCTCGTAGAGACCAAAATATTTAAAATAAAATTGATAAGGACAATTAGGCAGATGGGCAGATGAGACTAAAGATAAATAATAAACTACTTGATTTGATGTAATATTTATTACGGATGTTTGTCGTTATAGATGGACGCGTTAATGAAAATACTAGGTACTGCCAGAAGACGATTCTGCTTTTATACACCAAGAAACCAACTGCTTAAGTTGACACAAAATTCTAGAATGGCTTTATTTGCGAACTTTCTAAGACTGTGTGAGTCATAAAGCAGCACAATTTCTATCACTAATATGTCCTTATATTGGGGCCCTTCGCCATTCATTCTAAAGTCTAGGATTATGGTCTGGGAGATTATTTAAAACTGTTTAAGAAAATGTTGTCCAGAAGTCACAAAATACTTGGTACTCAATAACCGAGTAGGTTTACTTATTTCTCTCGTGTGCATAAATAAATGTGTAAAACGTTTGACAAAAACACATGTAGCCTTCAGTACTTGTAAAAAATATTCAGAGTGAGTAAAGCATAAGACTTAAGTACCGAAACGACGCATATAGAAGCTTTAAACCAAGCAATAATTCAATTTCTTAGAAGTTAACGAATAGATTTTTCAGTGTATGAATCACTTAAAATTTCAGAGAAAACTTAAGAAGGAAAAACAAATTGACTTTAAAAACGACTTAGCAGTCAGTACAAAATACCCCATGTTGAGTATGTTTCAAATATTTTTAATAAGATACTTTATTTCTGAAGCCTTCTTATGATACCCAAGTTTCTTCGGTGCGTGTTCAATAATAGCTTGTTACATTAAAAGTACCTGGATGAGATTCGCAATTAATATAAAGATTTCTTGGAATGTCCTGGTTCATATTTCCATTATGTTTCTTGATAGCATATTTACCCAGTAACACGTTCCTGGTGTATTTGCATATTTCGCTACATTGCAAATTCATTCTGACTTTCTAGAAATTCGTTCGATCTGCAACTGTTTCCTAAATTTTGTATGTCACCACACAAAGTTTTCACATTGCAATACAAAAATTTAACAAACTATCATAAAATGAGTAAGCGAGTCAAGTGAAGTGAATAGCAAGGCAAGAGCAAAAAGAATTTGCAAATACGTGCTTTCCACGTTTAAACCAAATGTTCACGGATTTCCATCATTTGCAAGAAAAGTACTCACGTACCTATGCAGATATCTGTAAAATTGAGTTTTTCGAAACGCTATAAGGCATTTCAACACAAAGTATTTATTAAAAAGTGCAGTGTAGACATCTAGCAGAACTTAAGTCCGTTTGGACTTGGTCAGGAAACAAAATTCAGATTTTTGAAAGAGAGCACTATTTATACACTTTCAGAGTTTGTGTGAAGTGAATTAACTCATATAGTAAGAGTTGAGACGCTTTTTTGTCGCTACCACTGCTGCCATAATTAACAAATTCGATGTTTATGACTGGCAATTTTACAAACTTGCAAATTAATTGTAATACTCATCTCATCATCACTTGGTGTTACTCAATAAACTTTCCCACTTTAATGTTCCGCTTTCCATTCTTTCTCGTATTAATGTTTCTGTTTGTCTTCAGAAGATTATTCTTGTGTTTTCTAGTATCATTGTTAAATCATCACTTATAGCACTTTTATTGCTTTTGGTTATTATTTTTATGCCTATCAAAACGTTTTTATTTGAATTTGAATCACGTTTAAATAATATTCAACTTTATTTTTTTTAATTTTTAGGTTTTATACAATTATATATTTCAAGTTCATTGTGGCACAAACAAGCTTCAATTCAAATTCAATGCAAGACCGAAAAACATGTTTCAATTTTGTAAGTGATTTATAACAATTGACAATATAGAATACAAATAAGAAATGATTCACTTAACTATTTCAATACATAAACCTGTGCAATACGAGTGCTTGTATTATAACATATTATACTATAGTATAGGAACTATACTACTATGAATATACTATCTGCATTTAGTTTAATTTTTTTTAGCATTTTACAACTTTATAATTTTTATAAATTTCAACAGATAGGTATTTCAAATAAAGACTTTTTTATGCTTGTGCAAGTTTTTGCTGCTAAGAATTTATGAGGTATTTTTTAAAAACCTTTCAAAAAATGTATCCACATTCAAAACGGCTTGCTGGTTCCTCGGCTAGAGTCAAAAACCCCTATTCGCTATAGTACATTGTCAAACCTAATATTAGACAATATTTCTCCAAAATCGTATTATCGTTCGTGTATGACATGAATGAACTCCGAAAGCTATATTAGTTTTACTTTATTATTAACACTTTCATGACGATAATATTAAAAATGCTACTAACACATTTTTACAGATTTAGGATTACAAGAGAAAATGATAAACGAAATCAGATTAGATTGGTGTTAGGCTTTCCTTTTCGTTTTCCAACTGGCTCTTAATTAAATCAATGGCCTCTAACCTCTGAAGCAACGTCGGAATACCACTTTGCAATACCGTATACAACGGGTCGTTCACCGGGAAACTCAAGTTCCGTTTGTTCCCCTTTATCAATGCACTCTTCAAATGCTCCGCATATCCCAAGCGTACCGCAAATGCATCAGCTTGTAACTCAAACCGGCTATTTAGCAAATTTCGCAGATAGCCCGTCACAGCGTTGTAAAACGAGAGAACAAAATAGAGCACAATAATAAACTCTAGCAAAACAGGCATATCGTTTATCCCCTCGGGAAAGCCAAAGGATTGGTACAAGGCTGAGTTCCGGTAGAAGATGGCAAGTACCCCAAAAGTAATTAAAAAGTGAGCATGTACAATGATCAAGTTCCAAAACACGTGATTAAGCTTCCAGTGACCCAGCTTGTGAGCCAAAACTGCTTCATTTTCTTCGTCCACGCTTTCTTCCTTCACACGCGAAATCTCCCGTGTCTCCTGTTCCATCTTAATTTCCTCTTCCCATTCCGCCCAACTGGGAACATTGCCTGAGATTAGTGTGTCTTGCAGCACAATCCGCTTGCTACCAAAATAGCCGTTAAGATTTGTCTGGCTAAGTGCGGAAAGCCGGCAACACTTCACAAAATACACTGAAATAAGCGGAAAGTTAACTCGGCGTGCAAGGGCTTCAATACGACTTTTGAGGGTTCGCTCATCCAGCAACAGCTCCCGTTTTAAATTCGGGACCCCCAACATCCGAAAAATGCTGACGATTATTACCATTACATATAATAAGCAAAATATTACCAGCCATACAAAAATGTTTTGTCCGCCGGCTTGGTCTATTGCAGTAACTATAGCCGCAGCCGGACAGAGTAAAATATAAGAAAATATCTTAATGAGAAAATCCTTGAATACGAAACCTCTGGAAGTTTGTCGCTTGGAAATTAGAATGATGTAGATGGCAAATGGTAGTTTAGCAACTCCGTGAATAAAGATGGCCAAGCAGGTAAAAGCAGTTGAGCGACAAATCTCAGTGTCGCATGGAAAGGGAACGACCCTTGCGGCCACCCAGCCGAAGTAGAGAACGTCGAAGTGAAGCATGACCTGAAATATGAGACAGCCAGTAGAAACTCTCAGTTTATGTGAATTAGTTATTAATTAAAAGAATTGTCAAGATAAAATTATATTAGTTTTTCTAACCGTGTAGATGGTCGTCCAATAAAAACAGGAAAACATCATATAGTTGTTGATTTTTATGCCTAAACGTCTGGCTTTTTCAAAAGTCTCTAACTTCATGTGGTTTAGCAATTGAGCAGGAATCGCTGATTGCAAATACACACGTCGCTGGAGCAACAAAAATCAAATACTTATTAGTAACTAATGTTTCGATCAAATAAACAATAATTTTCTACCTGTCTCAGAAACAAGTACAAATAGAAAAGAGAATTGAGCCACAGGCAAACGACAACTGTCCAGTAGATATAGGCCGGATTGATTCCGTCGACGTCGCTTTGCAGATTTTCGGTTTTTGTTGTAATGTTTGCCATTTTCTAACTTGGATAACAAGCAAACCAAATTTTTTTCTGCCAGCTCAGCTGGTTTTAAACTAAATAGAAATTTAAAATGATTAGTCAGCAATATGATAAACTGTTAGTTTAGTAATCAAAAGACTAAATCAATATTAGTTATAATTTTAAGAGTAATAAGTTCGATTTGCTGTTCAGACTTGACAAAACTTACAAATGAATTGCACAGAAAAATATTCTACAAATGGCACTCTATTGCGTCTGGAATATCTTAAATTCAATATGCTACTGTTCACTACCAAGTACACAAGTTGGTGCAAGTCATTATGACGAATTCATGGTGAGGCTTTCACGTGAAAGTGATGTGACTCAATACTCGTAAAACATAACAGGAATAAGATATTCAAGCAATTCTTAAACGTTGATATGGTGACTCTGCAAAAGCAAGAAACGCTTCAGGGTAGAGCTCAACGCAAAGAAAAAAAAGCCATGGTTAAAACATTGCTGTGTGTCGTTTTTGAGTTCTATTGGTATACTATACTACTATCAGAATTTTTGTAAATTATAATGCTGATATGCAGACAAACAAGTGTACATACACTTTTATATTATGGACCAAACGCTGGTAGTATAAAATATAAAGTTTTCCCATTGTGCAATATAAATAAGAACTATACACTTATAAAGTGCTGCAATTTAAGAAATGTACATATCCACATCTGCTTGCTGTTCTAATTTGCGGTGGCGTGATCATATATGCGCATGTATTCAGAGTCAATTTATATCAGGCAACCCGGCCAGAAAATCTAATAAACAAGCAGTGCCTCAGAGGCTTAACTGACTTCATAATTGTTTTTCAACATACTTGAATAATCAACATGTGTTTAAAGATACTCACCAATTTATGAATGGCTTATAGTGATTATTTCGAAATTACTTTTTACACATGCATACTTACTAAATGCTCTTGGTACTCTGCTTTACTCGGATAATTGTACCAACATTTTTTTCCTTTGAAATAAACAGCAATTTCCTTTCACAATTGCTTTATCTCATATGAAAATTACGTTTGGCGCATATGTATAAGCCAAACGTAATTTTTATGTATTTTATATATTAATTATTCATGTATAATTTTCATATTTCAAGATATTGTATAAAACAAATCTGCACTAAATACGGATAATTACAAAAAGCTAAATTGTAAGTACTTGTATACGCTGTAGAATTATTTATGCGAATAAATTAAGAGTTTTTAGTATGATACAAATCAGGATATTACATTCTGCATTACACTTTAAAATTACACAAATTTTTAAGCTATGTACAAAAGAAAAGTTTATCCAATTTGCATGTTCATACACTTTCCATAAGAATCGTTTTTGGTTATAATTTATTATTGTTTCAGACAAATGCCAATAAATGCAAATATTTGATTGTATAAAGATAATGTTTTAATTATAATTTTTTTGATAGCAATGACTTAGGAAACGCGTTCTAGTTTATTTTTATTTGAAATCGCATTTTTTCTGTAGTAAGTTGGGTTGAATCTCGAGTTGAATGTATGGAAAAATGTACATTCGTTTGACTTGGAAAGTTATTACTATTTTCAATATATGAAAAGGAATATTTGTTGATAACAAGGTATGGTAATACACTGCTGTGATACCGCAAGCCCCAACGTATCACTAAAAATGTGTCTAGAAATAGAACATTTGACCATTAATTATATAAAACGTAGGGAACATGCATAAAAGGCTCGTTGTGATCATGTGTGGCTTTTTTAACACAAGTGAATGGGATCAGAAGCTTAAACATTCAACGCCTTGATCAGACATACATCCACTACTTATAACTACTCAACTGCAGCATAAACCAGATCAAGCTGAGATGACTCAATGCGCATTGCTTGTCATTGTTGCTATTGTAGATAAATGATGTTGTATTTCCAGTAAGGACAAAACGATATGAATTTTGTTTCGTCGCCCTCCAGATGCTCAATAATAGGAATCCGAGTCACCACACATTTGCTTTAACTGGCCAAAATATTTTTAGTAATTGTTTCTTGTGTCCAGAAACTTATCAGTTGTTAATCAAACCTTTGAACAAGTAAAATTGCGCTGTATTTAGTTTTTAATATACCTTAGAGTAATTTATTGCATGGGTGAGCTTTGAAAGTATAACTCTTACGTGAAACTTTTACAGGTATTTTAGAACTTTGTTTATACGTATTCTAAAATACCAGAAACGCACTATGTTGTTTTGCATTTTAAGTGCTTTTTATTTATCATTTGCCACAAAGGAGTTTCATTTTTAACAATTATGATTATATTAATTTGATTTGTTTTCAGAAAACTTGCAAAGATATATGAAGGTCGGGTAAAAGCTGAATAGCGTATTATCAGAGATTTCAAAAGTGGGGATAGTATTGGTCAAAATTTGCCAATTTTTTATTGAATCTACACACATCAACTGGAGAAATCATGTCGGCAGAAAAACGTAACATCATTGTGATTGGTGAAACTGGTAAATTTAAACGCTAATTATTAGTTGTCCTTTGATTTGTTTTTATTATGACATAGTACTTTGTGTTTAGTTCTTATTACTAATATAAGACTGATATTTTTCTATATATATTTGGTAAAAAACTAAAACATATTTAATATTTAGGAGCAGGGAAAAGCTCACTCGTCAATATGATGGTTGGTAGGAAAGTTGCCGAGGTCTCGAACAAAGCTGTAGGATGTACATTTGCATCCACTTTTTATGATGATAATTGTGGGAATCGGTATTTTGATACTGTTGGCTTAAATGAGTCTTCAAGACGAACTGTTTCTGCGAGTGATGCAATGAGAGGGTTGACAAGTCCACTGAAGAATTTGAGTGGAGGAGTTAACCTAATTATCTTTTTGATTCGAAAATTTCCTCATTTCTATAATACAACAACGCATTATTGTGTAAAATAGTTAACAACTGATTCAGGCGTATACACGTATTTTTTTATACCGGACCGTTATGTCTTTTGAACAGTTATCTTTGTTTCGGAAATAAAAAATCGAGCTAAAATGGGTCTGGAGATTTGCAAAGGCATAACGTATTTGTTGCTATAAAGTGTACAAGCGCCAAGCCGAGCTTACGTATTCTATTTCGAAAACGGGATATTTCTTTCTGATGATTACATATCGACTCGATATTTCTCGGATTCGGAGTTACTAAGTTACTGCATTTTTTGTAAATAACCTCAGCTACAAACAAAACCCCAGCAATGCTCCAAAAGACACACACCAGCAGAATTGCTGCCAACAAATGTTTCAATTCCATATAATTTCCTGTGGTTATGACTTTGTCAGGTGAAAATTCAAGATCTTGCACTCCTTCCTCAAATTTTTCAGCGTGTGACTGCCAGTCTTCCCATTTTTGCACAAATCCGCCTTCTTTGAAGAGTTGGAGTGTTTTTGATACCCAAACTCGGTTAACTGTATACGTAATGTGATATTGATGTCTTTTAGTGAGTGTTTCGGACAGCAGAAAACATTTTTTGGAACTGTCATTTGATTGTTTAATCACTCCTGCTTCCAAATCTAGCAAATATGATTGACGTTTTCGCTTCAGAGCAGCATATTTTTGTTTTAAAAACCTAACACGCGTTTCGTAAGACTGCACAACTGTATTGTTGTAGTAAATGCTACTATTTAGTAGATTGGACAAATTTTTTTTTTCGTATTCTCTGTATCTGGATTCCCATTCAACTGGATCGAAGTAATAATTGTTTGGCCACAAAATTTTAAATTCATTTAGCAGTAAGTCACCAAGTGTCTTGTAAGGCTTTTCGTGCACAAACACGGTCACACGAGTTGTGACCTGGTTTGTGTAATATGGACATACTATCATTCCAAGTGGGCTTACAAAAAATATAAATTTTGTGCGCTTTTGTGCATTTTTAATGGAGAAGCCAAGAAACTCTCCCATTAACTCAAGTAAGTAGGTCCTAGAATGGTGTTTCTTGCGTAGGTAGTTGGTAAATCGTGAAATAGCTGCCAATGAAACAACCATACAAACCAAACTAGGTACGGAAATGATTCCCATCCAGGAATGAATGCTGGCAGAGAGTCTGTGTTTACTATGGCGTAGACTTGAACAATAAAACACTGATTCACTTACAACACTCTCAAACAAAATACCAGTTTTAATGTGAGCCGCTGTGACAATGCTGTCTCCATAACCCAAATAAGAAGTTGAAGCCTGAAAATATTGAAATTTTGACATTCCAGAAATTTCGTCTTCTTTTTTATATGTGAACGTGAAGTTGTAGTACTTTGAAATCAGAAGCGCATTCATGTTTTCACTATCACATTTTGAAGAAAGCTCTCAAGTTTTTACAAACCAATGCGATCTTCGAAATGACTTGTGGACATTTTATTCCCACTTTGTTTCCATTTGAAAACAATTTATTATGAATCAGCAGTGGATGTAATATGGCCTGTTTCGTAAGGTGGTGTACTATTCTCCAAGGAACAAATTTACCACAGTACCCAGAGCAAAAATATCTTGTTATTGGAACCATGGCTGATACAATCTCTATCAAGAGTTTTGTGGATGGCAAATTTACATCGTCAATGTAAAACAGATGCGTGGAATTGTGGTGTTTTAATTTCCATTTGTGAACAAATAAATAAACAGTTGAAGAACGAAGGGAAAGCTGATAGAATGTATCAAAGACAATGAACGCATTTTCTTCAGTCAGGTTTCTGAACAGTGGCGCAAGAATAATTGCAAACGGTTGACTATACCTAAACGGAAATTCAATTCCCACATCTTTTATATAGGTATTGTTAAATACCATGTAACGCAAATTCGGTATTTCATAATCGCAAGTGGATTTAGAAGAGTGAATCATTAATTCATGCGCGCCCATACTGACCACCAACAAACTTTTCAAACGATTGAAAAACGTCTGAAATTCAGGCAAATCGCATAGGTTTGTATCATTTAAAGTGTTATCCAAAACACTTCCACAGCATTGAAAAACTCCAAACGCAACGGAAGCGTATACAAAGTACTTTAATAAACCAAACATTTTAAATAGAAGTTTATCGTTTTCGTAAATTGGGGAAGTATATTTGCATAAAGGATATTCTCTAGAAACCTGGAGAATATCGATACAAGCACAATAATTTTAACAGCCAACTCGTTATGCTATGATATCAGAGTGTTTGCTTTGCAAACATTTTCATATTACACTTTTCAATGGAACACAAATCTCCACAAGTTATACTGGTTCCTTGAAACTCGATCGTTTTACATAGAACTACAAGTTTATGCACGTACACTATGCTTGTTTCTTATGTGGGGTGCTCTAACGTTGTTTTGTCCATGTTTATGTTAATATAGCTATAGGAAAAGTGGTCGTTTGGCCAATAACTGATAATTACATTTTAGTATTTAGTCTGCCATAAATTTGTTCTCTCTTTTTGATATATTGCTGTTGGAAGAATAATATACACATCTAGCGTTTGTATGGTATATGTACATCCAAGGTGCTTTGTACTATAGGTTTATTGTTGCTGCCACTACTACCAGCGTAATCGATTCAATGGCTTATACTTATAATTTCATAAGCTTTCGTATTAAAGGAAATACGGCTATACTCAAACGCCAAAAGAGGAATGAGCTAGAAACATTTGCTTTATTATGAGAATGGTCTTGTTATGATTGTCTTGGTTAATATATTTTTGAAAGCGAACAAAATTAACATCAATATATAGCTCTAATTCCTTTTCTCATTTAGCGGATATGCTTTTAAGCTGTAGAAGCGAAGAATATTTTTAAAAACTAAAAGGCGTGTCACCCTGACACGCGCAGAAAAATCAATACCCCAATTATTTCTGTTTGTCAAACTTTATCTATTTATGTAGACAAGCTTAACCACCAAGAATTAAGCAGTTAATGGCAAACCAATAAAAATGCTTGCTGCTGACGACGATGAGTGTCAGGAGAGAAAAAAAGATCCTACGACTAAATTGTATGATAATTGAATATTACATGGATCAATAAATTTAAAAAACTAGATTTTAAAATAATTCAGCGAATTAAAAATCATTATATAAATTAATAACATTAATCATGATTTGAAATCCAGTTTGCCTGAAAGCTAACTTAGTGCATAGCACGTTCCGCCTATTTTGGAGCGCATTTAGCCTGATCTACTTAAACACAGGACAAATTCACGGACAAGAACATCTCAAATAGCTTTTCTGCAGAAGTAGCGAGCTAATACATGATTTTATTGGAAACAATTATTTTTGTTAAATGAAAGATACGTGGTTAATTATTGGGCCTATAGTTATGTTGGGTAATTGTTTGTCTAGCTTCATACGTTGCTACTTCCATAACTGTCGTATAAAAACTAATAGTAGAAGTAAAGGGTATACCAATATTTTCAAATAAATCTATACTATTAACAAAAAAGTAAAAACGTTTTTTGGTAATGCTTCTGATAAAAACGTCTACTGAAAATGTTTGAACAACTTATAATACAGAATTTAACTGAATTGAGCTTTATTTCACAAATTATTTCCAATTTAATCAGCTTTGTTTCTTTACACGGTAAACTTTGTGTTGTATTTCTGACTTTTCAAATATACAAACTGTACATACGTTTAGTCTTTTTATCTGAATCAATGACGGTGTTACCTACTTTGCACATTTTGAAATTAAATAGTTATCATGCGACAAATAGAGTGAATATTCTTGGTCACACTGACATTTTTATCATCTCTAGTATGGCCTAGAAATGTATGATTAAAGGATCTTTCCTTATTATACCTAAATATATATTCTATTCTTTTCTACTAAGAGGGAACCAGAGCTGCAGCAACTTATTGAAATACAAAACCAAGATCAAGTCAACACAAATTGGTTGACGAGGAGCACTAGAACTGGTATTTATTAAAACATTTCTTTAGTAGCACTTGAGTTGTAAAACAAATTGTTCCTAAAGACAAATAAAAAATTAAATTGGAGTTTTCTCGATACCCAAATTCGGTTAACTGTATATATAATATGGAACTGATGTCCGTTAGAGAGCGTTTCAGACAACAAGAAACATTTTTTTGAACTGTCATTTGATTGTTTAGTAACGCGTTTTTCAAAAGTCAGTAAAAATGGCTGGTGTTTTGCAAACAAAATAGCATATTCTTTCAACAAAAAGCTAACAAGTATTTTGGTTGACTGCCTCATTGTTCTGTTGTAGTAAATGCTGGTGTTCAGTAGACTCAACAAATTCCTTTTTTCGTATTCCTTATATCGAGACTCCCAATCCAGTGGGTCATAATATTAATAATGGAATGGCCACAACATTTTAAAACCATTTAGCAATAGGTCGCTAAGTGTCTTGTACGGCTTTTCCTTACCAAACACAGTCACACGAGTTGTGACTTCATTAGTGTAAAATGGACATACTGTCATTCCAAGTAAGCTCACAAAAAATATAAATTTTGTGCGCTTTTGAGCATTCAGAATAGAGAAGCCTAGAAATTCTCCCATCAACTCAAGCAAGTTGTGCTTGGAAGGTTGGCTCTTGCATAAGTAGTTGGTAAACCGTGAAATTGCTGCCAATGATACCAAAACACAAACCACACTGGGTTCTGAGATGATTCCCATCCATGATTGCATGCTGGCAGAGAGTCTATGCTTAGTTTTGCGTAGACTCACACAATAAAACACGGAATCACCGGAAATCTCTTCCAACAACAGACCAGTTTTAACATGGGAGGATTTCTCTATGCTCTCTCCATAGTTTGCTATAGATAAGGATGATATGAAATACTGAAGTTCGCGTTTCCAAATAAGCAAGTATCTTGTCATATATGCGAAGGTGAAGTTGTAATATTTTGCAATTAGAAGCGCATTCATGTTCATACTATGGCATGTTGAAGAAAGCCGTCTCAGGTTTGTACTAGAGCTGTAAACGTGTACACGTACACGCGTGTACACGGATGAAAACCGTGTCGTGTGCACATAGTGTAGAGCAAAACACGACACGAATTTAGCTGTACACGAAACGTTTTGTACACGGTATTCCGGTACACGAAACGTTTTGTACACGGTATTCCAGTACACGAAACGCACACGGTTGAAAAACGTGTGTGTTTGAAAAGTTTTCATTCATACTGAATTCTTATGCAACACTCGGACAAAACCCCATCATGTTTCCAAAAACGGTAATCTTTTTTAATTGTTCAGTGGATATAAAGCCAATTTATGTGGTTAAGTTATTAAAATCTTGATTAAAACTCTAAAACTACTCAACTTTTACAACACCTTAGTCGCAATGAATACCATTTTGTTCTTATTTAAACTGTATACTGTACACGATTTGTACACGGTTTTTATCGTGTTTTGCTAAACACAAAACGAACACAACACGTTTAGGTCGTACACGAAACGAACACGGAAAAATAATATCGTGTTTGCTTGTACACGACACGAAATTTTCAAGGTTCAAATCGTGTACACGTTTACAGCTCTAGTTTGTACAATCCAATGCGATCTCTGAAAAGTTTCGGTTAATTTTGATTTCCTGTTCGTGTCCATTTGAAAATAACCTTTTATGGAGCAAGAGTGGACTTAATACAGCCTGTTCGGAATAATTTTGTACTGTTTTCCAGGGTACCGACTTACCACAATAACCAAAACAGTAATATCTTGTCAACGTAGCACTTGTAGGTCCAATTTGTATCAGAAGTTTCGTGGCTGGCAAACTGGCGTCCTCCATGTAAAACAAAGACGTAGAACTGTAATTTGCTAAGTTCCATCGGTGAATGTATAAATAAATAGTAGATGCGCGAAGCGACAACTGATAAAATGTATAGAAAGGGAAAAAACCAAACAAGTAGTTTTCCCATCTTGCCAGGGGCGCGACTATAAGGGAAAATGGTTGGCTGTATTTAGAAGGAAACACAATTCCAACATCCTTCACGTATGCTTGATTAAATATCATGTAACGCAAATTCAGCCCTTCAAAATTGCAGGTCAGTTTGGACGAATGAATCAATAACTCGTGCTGGTGCAAATTTGCTGCTAAAAGGATTATCAGGCGTTTTGCAAATTTCTGAAATTCAGATGATTCGCAAAACTTTACATCCTCAGTCCAGCTATTTAAGGTACTTCCTAGGCAACGGAACACACCAGATACGACGAAACCATACACAACAAGATTTGTTGAAGAATACATTTTCAGCTGAATTTGAATTATTTGGACTATTAGTTTGGCGTGTTTAAGAGCAGGCTTGGGTAATCACGGATTAGATACAGCAATCATTAATCCGGGATTGGTGATTAAGTTGATCACTTAATAACCAATCCCACTTAAGATTTTTTGCATTTAATCATGATCACTAATCCCTAAACCAGCAGCCTTTAATCACCACCTAATCACTCCTACCTACTCTTTAATTTAGGTACCCTTCTGGGGTTGTCATTAATTTTGATACACTGGTTTAATAGTTAGTTGTAATATACTGTTGAAATACTTAGCTGTGATATTTTGTTAATAAATTGTATTTGCTTGTTTCAACATTACTTTGTCGAAGTGAGAAATTTTAAAAACACTCAATCTCTAATCCTAATCCGACATGCATTTTTGTTTAACACTTAAACACCTAATCACCAGTGATTGGGATAGATTTTAATCAACTAATCACCAGGATTGTGATTGGTAATCACTACTCTGGATTTAGTCACCAATCACCTTTTGCAAAAGCGTCTACATTTACTGCAACTGCAAGCTGTTCAGTCACAGGTCCGTTACCCGACCAAAAAATATTTGATGCCTAGCAGTGCTAAACGTATATTTTTATTCGTGAGAGCAGTGAATTTAATTAGCTCGAATGAGACAGTTCCAAAAGATATATTGTTTGCCTTCTTTATTCAGCTTTATAAATTTCATTCGGAATCCCAAATTGGTTTCTTTCATTAGTGGACAATATTCATTAAATACCAGAATCCGAAAGTGACGTCGCTAGCCCCACATCTTATCAACAAAATAGCAGGTGAAAAATAATCTCCAAAAGCTGAAATGGTAAATTGGATGAACAATTATTTCATAGACTTTGCTTTTATCTTGCGACCACCCAATTCAAAAATTTTTTCACAGGCTGACTAAACTATCTTTTCATCGCAATGTTTATTTTACCCAATTTGCAATTTTACATAGGAATGCTTTTGTCTGGTATTAACTGTGTTTTCATTTACAGAGTAAACAGTGTGTTCTATGGTTATTCCCCACTTAAAGGATATGGTAGGTTAAATCCTGCGAGGACAACAGTTCAACAGTTGTAATATATTCAAAAATGCGAAATATTTAGGCTTGCTGGTTACAAAATGGGAAAATCAATCTACCACATGAACTGGTACTTTATTTTCTTCATTCCCTTATATCGTAGATATACTCTCACGCTGTATAAGCGACAAGCTTTTCAAAACCTAGAGACGTTTCACTAAGACACGCGTAAAGAAATCCATACTCAATCATTTTTTGTTTGTCAAACTGTTGCTACTTATGTACGCAGGCAATAACTCCAACAGAATATTAATTAGTACATTTAATGGAAAAAATGTTTATGTAAAATCAAAAACATGTGCTTAATTATTTGCCATACAAGTATCCTACTTAATTGTTTTTGGGTTTTGCTACGCTACTTTCATGTCTATGTTGTGTGGAAACTAGTAATGGAAATATGATATTTTTCATTTACGAGACTTCCAAAATAAGTATTAAGCGTTTTGCTTAGGAATCCTGCTGATTGTTTGATTGATTGACACTTGTACCAGAACTGTTTTCAGCTTGAAGTACTGGTAATGCAGAATTAATGTTTAGTTCACTATTTATTACCATATTAAGAAACTTTACGTCGTTACACGGTAAAAGATATGCTTAGTACTCCTGAGATTTGATTTTCTGGAAATATATGGAACATAAGTTTATGGTAACTACTAGCTTCCCACGATATATTGGTTGCAGTTGAGACAATGTTCAGCTTATTGATTTGACAATACGTTATTTTCTGTTATCTGAGAACAAACAAACTCAGTATACATCCTGTTGCCATAAGAACTGAACCAAGATCAATTCCTACACTGGGAAAATAAAATTCCTTTGGAATTTTAAAATTTCAATCAGAATATATACAACGCCTGAAATTTTTCCACTAACTTACTATCTAACCCACCAAATAGAATAGGATGGAAAAGCAGAACTGTACAAGTCGCTAAAGTTTATGATAGCTTTCTACGATTGATTATTGATTTTCTTTGATAAAAATGGTTAAACATATTGTGGTTCTATTATCCTATGAAATGACTCGGGCTGCGGAAGAAGCAAAATTAGTTATATTATATAACTTATATATAACCTTGTATGTTGATTGGAAGGTGTGTCTGTGTTTTTCCATTTTAATTGCGATTTGGTAATTATTTTTGTGCCAATCAAACACTTTTTATTTTAAGTGTGTTTAATTATATTAAACTTCAAATTTCCTTAATTTTTAGGTTTAATACCATTATTTGTTTTAAGTTTCCAATAATCCAATAATACAGATAATTAGTATCTATAGTGGCATCAGACGGGAAAGTTAAATGTGATAAAGTAAAGTAAAAAGTGGTAAAACCAAACAACAGTTTCAAGTGCCTGACCGTGAAACTACTTTAAATTTCGTAATTGATTTGTAACGGTTTACAATTAATATAACATACCAATAAGATATGTTTCAGTTACAAAGCTATGAAATACGAGTAGTTGTACTATATTAAATCATGCTGTACTGCAGTACAGATGTGTTCTTTGCATTTAATTTGTAAAATGTTGACCTTTACAACTTTATAGGTTTTTAAAGGAGGAAGGTATATGAATGAACTATTTCAAAAACGATTTTTTAAATACTAATGTGCACTGCCAAGTACAAAATATATGCAAGTCATTATGACGAATTCATGGTGAGGCTTTCACGAGTAGGTGATGTCACTCAATGCACGTAGAACAGTGTAGAAGATCACAGGAACACGACATGCAAGCAATTCTTAAACGTTGATATGGTGGGTCTGCTGAAACAAGAAACGTTTCAGGATCGAGCACAAACCAAAGGAAATATAGCTATAGTCAAACTAGTGCAGTTTACTGCGTACTGTTTGAGGTGGATTAGTATACTACACTACTGTCGGATTTGTTGTAAATTATAATGGTGATATACAGACAAACAAGTGTACATGTAATAGATACTTTCATATTATGGAGCACACGCTGGTAGTATAAAATATGGGAAAGGATTATATACTTATATAGTGCTGCAATATAAGAAATACATATCTACATCTGCTTGCTGCTTTAATTTGCGGTGGTGTGATAATAAAAAGTATGTATTCAAAGTCCATTCATAAAAGCAAGCCAAGCAATAAAGTCCAAGAAACAAGCAGTGCCTTAGAGGCTAAGCTGAACTCATAAAGTTTTTTACATAATTGAATAATCAGCATGTGTTTAATGATATTCACGAATCTATAAATGTGATGTGGCTTATGGTGATTATTTAGAAGTTACATTTTACACATGCATACTTACTACCTAGTGGTGTCATAAAAAGTGTCCTCTAAACAAAGTCAAATTTCTAGCAGTGTATTTATTATTGAGCCATACAATTTTACAAGAACTTGCACAGGTACCATAGGTTTTAGAAAATATCATTTAACCTCAAAGTGCCTCCCTCTATCTTTCACACACGCCTTAAGTCTCTCACGCCACTCCATTGTTGCGGCACGCACCATTCCCTGGAGGAAAAGTGACTACTTCTTAAGCAGGTATTTTTTTGGGGGATTTCAAATCTGTGTGGGAGGTAGCGCAGACTTTATTCTCCAACTTCGCGTAGATAGAGTAGTCATTTGGGTCAAGTCTGTGAAGTACGCGGGCCATTCCTCAGTAGAGACGAAACCCGGAATTTCGTCTCTGCGCCACTTCTGAACAATTTTGTCGTTAGGATCCGGAGCTGAGTCTTGCTGGAAAGTCCAATGGCCACCGTTGAAGAGCGTACTAGTAGAGGATTTCACTGGGGAATCAGTATGTTGCTCAGAAAGTTCTTTGCACTAACTTTCACTCCTTTCCCAAAAAAGGTCAGGTCAGTCTCGCCGGTTCACGTTACCCCATCGTATTTCCGGGATGAAGAGTCCTGTACACTCGCCGATTTGCCTGGGGGATCCTACAAGATCATGGAGCATATACCCGGTCGTTTTGTTAGTTGAAGAAAGCTTCAACTGTAAAAATTTTCTCATTAGTGAGGATAATCCTTTTTGTACAGTCACTCCCGTGCCGGCGTAGCACACTTTTGCTTCCTTCTATTCTTATTTTCTTCTGGTCGACTGTCAGTAAATGATAATATAGAATACGTAACGATAGCTCAGACTTTCCTCTTTAAAATGTGCTATCAATTACCTTTTTTGCTTTTAATGTTTAACACAGGGATTACTAAAATATAGAGGACACTTTTTATGACACCACTAGGTAAATGCTCTCGGTACTCTGCTTTACTCGAATGAATATGCAAACATTTGTTCCATTGAAAAAAACTTAATGTGATCCACTTTCTAATTGACGAGTCTGACGATATCTGAGTTTGTGCCAGGGATAATTCGTTTATGCTCAGTGCCAAAAAATCAATGTTAATGTGTCAAGGCTTTGAAAACAATTAAATAAAATCTTATCACAAATAAAATGTTCTGATAGAATTTGTATCCTTGAAAAAGTCCTGAAAGGCTAATAAGATATTTGTTTTTAGTAATGCTCAACATTTAATAGGGAAAAGGACAGAACAACAAAATGCAATTGATGCAATCGGATTCGGTTATTTAAAACTCTAGAATATCTTCAATCTTTGCTAAGAAACTTATCTCAAAGAAATATAATTTTTAACATAAGATCCACAGTTAACAGTATCTAGGCACCCCATTGTAGAATGCTAATAATAAATTTAATATATTCGCACGAAGCGTAGTTTTTAAAATAAAGACGTACCACAATTTGAGTCAAACATTTACAGTAGTGGAATACATGTATTGATGCGTGACGACCAGAGAGAAAGGAGTAATAGAGTAATGGATTTCTCTCTCTACGGATCTGTGCAAATTCTTCAACATAAAATGATCAATGATCCGGTGCCACTGATCAAAAATAGTATCTTACGTCATGCCTCCTAGTTTCATGTTAATACACGTTTGTAAAACATTCGCTGTAATTACAATAATAACATTATGAGTGAGATAACATTGAGGCTATTGTAAACGTTCTGCCAGGTGCATCCCTGTTTTTACGTTTAGTATTCTCTTCCATTCATCATTTACAAAATGAGGTAATTTTACTTTCCATTGTAACTGCTTTAGGAAGTCATAAGCCCTGTACAAACAATTTAGACAATACTTAAATAGTCCGTTTGTTACTACAGTAAAGACTCAATCGTTACTAGAGTTGCACACTGCATATACATGCATAATAAATGTTTTGATATATGCAATATTTTTTGTACATATTTTAGACCACAACTTACATATGTTCAAATCTTTAAAATGAATAGAATTTCAAGGTATTAAAACCAATTAAATTGTAATGCAAAAAAGCTTTAATCTACTTTTTGTATTTCCCACATTTACAAATTATTTCAAATCAAATCAAATGTACCTATATCTAAACAAAAGCGTTCATCTAGTTTACATAAAAATCAATTTGTGACGATAGTTCAGTATGGTGTCAGCTAAATGCAAATATTTGATTGTATGAAGATAACGTTTGTATTTTCAGTTGCAACTTTTGTTTTTTATAGAAATGACGTAAGAAAAGCTTCCCAGTTTCTTTCACTTGAAAACGTTTTTCTCTTCTGTACTAGCATATTGCTAGTAAGTAAGGTATTTATCTCGAATTGTATGTGCGGAGCAATTTACGTTTATTCGACTTAAGAACTTACAGCTTGCTTGAATACATGAAAAAAGGGGGAACATGTTGATTAAACGGTATGGTAATATTATTACACTGCTGTGATAACTCATGTCTCGATGTATATATGAAAAATGCGCATAAGAATTGATCCTGTGCACCTTCCTTCATTCGAAATGCAGTACATAGTACATTCATCAAGAACGGTTTGTACTCATGTATAGTTTTTATAAGAGCAAATGAGATCAGAACGTTTTGATCAGCCATATACCCCATACTTATAATAACTGTATTACTGTAGCATAAACTAGATCAGGTTGAGTTGGCTACAGACGTTTTGCTTGTCAGTGTTGCTATTTGGAGAGAAAGGAAATATGAATGTTACTTACAGTAGCTAATGAAACTTTGACCAAGTAGCATTGCGCTGTAGTTAGTACAAGTTTGTGCCGCCTAGCATACAAATAAGGTTTTTATGCAGTAATTTATTACCAGGGGTTAGCCTTCTAAAATATCAGAAACGTACAACGCTGTTTGGCGTTTTAAGAGCTTTCTTATTCATCAAAACCAAAGATCAACTAAACGTTAGATAATCTATTATCAGAGGTTTCAAAAGTGTGGCTGGTGTCAGTCAATCTTTTCCAAGTTTATAGTGAACTTGCACCGATCAACTAGAGAAATCATGTCGGGAGAAAAACGTAACATCATTGTAATTGGTGAAACTGGTAAGTTTAAGCGCTAATTAGTAGCTTTGCATTCACGCGTTTTAATTATGTTATGGTATTTTGTTTGGATTTTGTTATTGTTATACGACTGATAATTTCCCATGGTAATAAACAGAAAAATATTTAATATTTAGGAGCAGGGAAAAGCTCACTCGTCAACATGATGGTTGGTAGAAAGGTTGCTGAGGTCTCGGACAGAGCAGTGGGATGTACATTTGCATCCACTTATTACGATGACAATTGTGGGAACCGGTTTTTTGATACTGTTGGTTTAAACGAGTCATCAAGAGGAACTGTTTCCGCCAGTGATGCAATGAGAGGGTTGACTAGTCTGCTAAAGAATTTGAGTGGAGGAGTTAACCTAATTATCTTTGTGATTCGAAAAGGCCGTATCACCGAAGCTATGGCAAAAAACTATGCCATTTTTGTCAGTGGCATTTGCGATGGGAAGGTGCCCGCACTTTTGGCAATTTCTCGATGCGAAATGGACACTGACCCAAATGGGTGGTACCGAGAAAATAAGGTGAGAAAAAAGATTCGTTTTCAAATATTCTAAATTAATTACTAACTTAGCCTGTTGACGTTCCAAATATATATATGTATATATTTTGTTTTAGGAGCATTTTCTAAAATGCGGAATGAAGTTTGACGAAGTGGTCAGCGGCTGCTTTGATCTGAATTTGGAGAAAATCAAACCGTCAATGCATCAGTGCATCAAGGAATCCTACGAGGAAACCAAGACACGCATGAATACATTACTAAAGAGTGGTAGATACAACAAGAAACATTCATTTGGAGGTTGGTTTAGCTGGTTTAAGCGAGCTATTGCTGCAATATGGAATACAATTGCTGGATGGTTTGGCTGGCGAAAAATGGCTCTTCATGATAACTTGAAGCAGGCTTTGATAAAATCATTAGGGCTTGGAGATGCTGAAGCTACGGCTTTAGCTAACGAGGTTGCAAACAACATGCGTTGAGGTTTTCAATTTTAAGACCACTCTTAGAATTTTTTATAAAGCAGTTTTAAATTGGTTCCCGTTGTTGTATTCAAAAACTCCTATGACTAAAAAGTTAGGTGGAGGGTTGCAAAACATTAGCTACAAAATTTGTTTTATTGCGCCTACCAACAGCTCTGTTTTTTCATAATATTGATGGTATACACTGAAGTATATTGAAACGTAATTATATGTTATTATAGGTTATTTGTTATTTTGACATAATTTGAATTTCTAATACGTACTTGGGTAAATATATGGTTACACTTTTCAGAATACAATTTGGTTTTAGGGTAAAAAAATTTCGGGTATCAGAATATAATTGTAATAGATTTATTTTGTTTGCTTTTATTCAGACAATTTCAATAAACAAAGTGCACGGACGTCATGCATCTTTCTGTAATGGACTAGTTGAGAATTTAAAACATATTTTGAAACTTCGACTTACGTTAGTAAAAGTTATGTTAGTTTCCTTACCTTAAGTAGAATAGTAGTATTACCTTACCATTACCAATTAAACCTGGTAAGTAGTTCTAGATTACCTAATTCGAAAATAAGTGTTGTTTAAGTTATGTAAAAGTATTTGTACAACATTTATAAAAATGCTTGTTTTTTTATCATAGTATATTGATTCAAATAGTTATATTATTTATACAAATCATAAGGTCAATTATTGTATTTTAAATTTCTCTCTCATATTTTAATACTTGATATGAATTACTGCACTTACCATCCAGTTAACTAGGTTAGGTGTATTTTAAGGGTTTTAATCTTGTTTTGTTTAGTTTCACATATGTCATCTTTTGATGTTTTACTTACCTTGCCTATCAATAAAGAAAACAAAACAAACCTGTAACATATGAAGTGTTCACATCTGTGTTCATGTTAAAATGAAGTGCATGCATTAAAATGTTATCACTTTTGCGTTACCGTTTAGCAGCGAATAGTGTTTACACCATAAGGCAAAACGTTATGTGAACTACCTTGCCTAAAATCTCTGCATACAATTTGACAAAAATATCTTTCACAAGAAATTGACTTGGCTGGCTTCAAAGAGCATTTATATTTTAGTTCTCTATTGCAAGCTATTAAAGTTTAAAAATTATTAAAATCCAATAATAACATACAATCAAGTATACATTCTTACACTGTTTCCTGTCAACGCTTCTAAAATTAAAATATAACATTATTTGGCTTCATGGCATTCGATGGTTTAACTATTTCAAAAAATTGAATTCAGCTTTGATGAAACATGGTATTGTCATGTATTTCGTTCGTTCTTTCTTCAATGCTCTTTAGCGGAACTGGTACAATTACTATAATATTATAAATCTGACTTTCATCGGATCAATTTTTTTCCTTTTTTCAAGTCGATAAAGAAGTACAAAAGTTTATATTTCAGAGTAGCAAAGAATCTAATAAATTTATTCAGCGTTCCTTCCTATTTCATTTTCATAATGTTAATTTTGATCCATGTGTTCTAAAATTCCATTCATGAGCGTATAAATAATCAGTTGTCGAGCGAAGGGAAATCTGAAAAATGTGCCAAAAATACCTGAAAAGAATTTAACTATACTTCGTCTATCTAGTGGCGCTAATAAAACAGCATTCGGTTGACTGTGGTGATACAGGAACTCGATTCCAAAATCCCTTTCATATGTACTATTAAATATCATGTAACGCAAATTTGGTACTTCAAAATTGCATGTTGATTCAAACGAATGAATGAAAAGCTCGTGCTTTTGCATGTTTTCGGCTAAGGCGCTTATAAGATATTTGACAAATGCTTCGAAGTTTTGGGTGTCGCATAATTCCGGTTTATTTTCAATGCCACTGAATATTGGAGAGGTGCAGAAGAGAGTCAGAAAACGTATAACTATGTATAAGTTACTACGCATGTCGAAATGTTTATTTTGACATATTTACGTGGAATTTAAATTTTAAAAGACTTAGAAAGCAGCTGGTGAAGCTGTACTTTAGTTCTAAAATTGATTGATAGAAATTGCAGCAACATCTAGGTTTAAATAAGTTTTAAATATATAAATATTCAGTTACCGCACTGAATGCTTTTGCGAGGGGTTCGCAAAATTTGCTTTAATTGTGATCACTTGAAACTGGCTCAACTAAGCAAAAATTAAGTTTAATTTGCATCAACCTTTCTTAGGTATGCATATCTAAATTAATCAATCTAAGGTTTGCGAGAAATATCCAGACCAAGGTTAGTCAAGTCGATTTGGTGCGTCGTACTGGCCATTATTTTTATAAAAATAAAAACAAATCAAATCAAATGAAGCAGACAAAACACTTCATGTAATTAATTTTTCTTTGCGCTTTCAAAAATAATTACCCAAATTCTTACACTTAAGTATGGGGTTTGCTCCAGTCGCTCCTTCAGATCTTTAATCTGAGCCTCTACGAATCGTTTCTTGGGCTCGCAAGTCAAGTCTTTGTCTATATTCCGCTATTACTCTGCAAATTCACAAAAAATCATTAGCAAATATATATTGAAGTAATTTTTTCGAAACCCAAATAAAATATTGATTCGTATATTTCATTTTCATTACTTTTGAGCCGCTTCTAACTCCACCCTTGTCTTGATCAGCTCTTTTTCCATCTGCTTGTAGTACTTTTCACTTGGTTCTCGCAGTATCCGTTTCTTACTGGCCTCCGCTTTGGCCTTGTCAATCCCCGTCTCCATTTCACGTTTTAGCTTCTCTGCTCTCCTAATATTCAGCAATTTTTTTCTTTCGATTATGGGTTCTTCTCTCTCAAGAATCGTTATCAAGTTGACATTCCTCGGAATCAGAGTTGCTAAAATAGTTCGTCTCTTGTACACAATTTCACTTAAGAACAAAACCCCAGCAAGGCTCCAAAGGATACAAACAAGCAAAAATGCTACCAGCATATGTTTCAATTCCATATAATTTCCTGTGGTTATAACTTTGTCAGGTAAATCGTCAATGTCCTGCACTCCTGACTCAGTTTTTAAAGCGTAGGAATGCCAGTCATCCCATTTTCCCACAAATCCGCCTTCTTTTATGAGCTGAAGCGTTCTGGATATCCAAACACGGTTCACTGTATATATGATATGATACTGATGTCTGTTGGTGAGTGTTTCGGAGAGCAAGAAACATTTTTTGGAACCGTCATTGGATTGTTCAATTACACCCTTCTCTAAAGTAAGAAAATATGCATACATTGAATTTACAACCGCATACTTTCGCATTAAAAAGCTGACGTGCGTTTCGTATGACTCAACAACTTTTGTGTTGTAGTAAATACTGCTATTCAGTAAACTCGACAAATTCCTTTTTTCGTACTCCTTATAATATGATTCCCACACAAGCGGATCATAATGATAATGATCTGGCCACAGAATTGTAAATCCATTTTGCAATAAGTCACTAAGTGTCTTGTAGGGTTTTTCGTGCACAAACACGGTTACTCGAGTGGTTACCTCATTTGTATAATATGGACATATTGCCATTCCAAGTAAACTTACAAAAAATATAAATTTTGTACGATTTTGTGCATTTTGAAGAGACAAGCCGAGAAACTCCCCAATCAAATCAAGCAAGTTGTTCCTGGAAGGTTGGCTCTTGCGAAGGTAGTTGGTAAATCGTAAAATAGCTGCCAATGAAACCACCATACAAACCACACTGGGTACTGACATGATTCCCATCCAGGATTCCATGCTGGTTGACAGTCTGTGCTTACTTTGACGGAAATGTGAACAGTAAAACACTGAATCACCTACAACGCTCATTAACAAGAGACCAGTTTTAATGTGGGCCCAGTCAACTATGCTGTCTCCATAATGGATATAGGAAGCTGAAGGTTTGAAATATTGAATTCTAGACTGGAAAGATATTTTGTTTACTCTTACAAATGTAAACGTGATGTTATAATATATTGAAATCAGAAGCGCATTCATATGTTTACTGCGACAAGCTGAAGAAAGCCGTCTCAAGTTTTTACAAACCAATGCTATGTTTGAAATGTACTCTGTAATTTTGATTTCCTGCTTGTTTCCGTTTGAATACAGTTTTTTATGAAGTGAAAGTGGATTTAATATAGCCTGCTCAATAACATTCTGTAAGCGTTTCCATGGCTTAAATTGATTACAAGACCCAAAACAGCAATATATAGTTATTGTGACAACTGCTGACACAATATGCACCAAAAGTTTTGTGGCAGGCAACGAAGCGTGATCCCAGCGAAAATAAAAATCGGAGTCCGGTTTTACGTAGTCCCATGGGTGAACGTATAAGTAAATTGTTGAGGAACGTAGCGAAAGCTGATAAAATGTGTCGAAAATATAAGCATTATAATATTGTGGGCGTTGGGAGTCCAATGGTGCAAATATAACAGCAAATGGTTGGCTGTATTTGAAGGGAAATTCGATTCCAACATCTTTCCTATAGGTCCAGTTAAATATCATGTAACGCAAGTTCTGCACTTCAAAACTGCAATGTTTGTTAAAGGCATGAATCATGAGCTCATGTTTGTGCATATGGGTTGCCAGGGAGCTTATTAGGCGTCTTGAAAATGCCTGGATCTCAATTGCTTCACACCATTTTTCTGCATTTTGCCAGGCTTTTAAGGATAATCCAACCCATGGAAATGTAACAACGAGGACGAAGAAAACAAGTAAAACAGAACGTATTTTGCAACAAACATTCATGTTGTTGATGAAACAATAGGTTCCAACTCTTTGCGCAATACTTTTGCGTGTGCACAAGGGTGCAAACACTTCCTGGAGATAATTAGTGAAACTTTTACTGAATGAGCGTAGGTTACTTACAATGGGAATGTACCAGTACAAAATTTATAATGTTACGGTAACTGTAAGTTTGTTTAACCGATTGAATTAAAGGTGCTACTTCATATAATTTCAATACACAGATTGTCGCATTAGTAGATCGGAAAATTTCATTTTGCTATTAAAATTCACAATGGATTTTTCAACTGAAATTCTTTGAACAGAATGATTAAGCTTTCCATCGAGTATTGGTGTATAAAAACCTCTTTCCACCCTATTTCACTTGTACTTGAAAATATGTTTACCTGAAAAAAATAAACTTTGAATACCTTCCGAAGTTGTTACACTTACCAAATTAGAAATAGTGCGATCGCAAAACTTGGCTACATACTTTTAGTTTCAATTTTAAAAGGTCACAAAATATTTGACGTTCTAAATAGGGAACGGGATCGTTAGGTACTATTATTTCATTGTAGCACGATTTGTCTTTCCAAGCCAAATAAATTATCAAGTAAATATTTACAATTTTTTTTCAGAACTACATTAGCAATAAATTATAAACTGCACCATTCCGTATACTAGGTTTCCTATTGTATGTAAAGTTTTAGAAAAATAACTCAGAACCATTGCCGACGTAATTCAAAATAAGTTTTTTGTCTTGCATTGATGCTAAGCTTGTGCCTGAAGCTGATAATATTGAAACGCTCATAAGGCTATTGAGCATATACCAACACATCGATCGATGTAAGTTTGTAATTCTATACACATTGCAAAAGCCCTATAAAATTTAATTAATTCTGCGTTATTATAAGGTATGCCTTGTATTATATTCCTAATTTTATTAGGCTTAACAAATATATTTTATTTAGGCTTGACATTCGTTTTGGCTTTCATATGCTGTGTTCAGTATACCTCTTGACATAATTCTATGCTGGCATTTTTTAATACAATATGTTATATGTACAATATGTACAGAGGTAATCGTTTAATGTAATAATTGAGCTACTGCGCATTGTTTTTCCTTTACAGAAAAATCGATACACGTGTCGAGCTTTTGTTTACTACTTGGCTATAGAAAACGTCATTTTGCAGAGAAGTGAAGTCCCTAATTTCAAAGTTACAATTAGCGCTTATAGCACAAAGTATTTTTGTGTTGGATTCCTATTGTATTTCTGGTATTTGTAATATGTATTCTAATTTCGTTCGTTAATCGTTTGCATTAAACATATAAATCTGCAACGAAGCCTAGCAATAGAAGTTTCCAAATATTATGTATATTGATCACAAACTGGGATTTTTTACTCATGTGCAAGCTGCTACCAAATGAATAAGGTCTGTACGAAAATTATAAAATCACATATGTATTTTCAAACATTTGTCCACCAAGCCAGTATAAATGATTTGAATGTTAAACCAAATATTGGAGTTTGTTTATAAACTAAACCCTAATGTATTCTCAAAGTGTCATGAAATTCCGGTTACTGCTTTTGAAGAAAAAGCCAAAGTTTCAAGGTTTTATGAAAAATGGACTGTTCGGAAATTATAAAATCAAGCTTTCTAAATGCAGTTTTCTATAACAAAAGTGGCATTACAAACCCGGTTTCGACATTTTTGATGAAAGCAACTTCCAACATTCCTAATCCAAGAAAAGTTTGGAAAAAATATGAATTTAGCAAAATTTCGGTATGTGACGTAATTTTTATGACGCTCCAAGCAGTGGTCGGCACATGGAGTGGTACACTGTCAACCAAAATTTGAATACTATGGTTATATTATGCATTGGTTCCTACTCGTTAATAATGTAAAAGCTATCTAAAGTCATTAAATGTTGTAAAATAACCCCGAAATGTGGTAATTTAACAAAAACATACAAAGGTACCTTAAGGTACCTAACGTCCGTTTATGAAGTATGAGCATACTTTTCATATTCAATTCAGACAATCTGTACTTTTACATGGTTTTATGTTACAAAAGTGGCCAGAAAACTGCTGGGTAACAGAAACAATTAATTTTAGTATCATTTGAAGAAAAAGTAGAGTCCAGTAGACCAAGTGCAAGTTAGTCAGTGTATAGGTTAGTTTGAGTTTGTCCAACATATATTACTAAACGTTCTAAAGACGAGCTTTTTGGTATTTGTTGGAAGTAAAATAGCGCCATATTACAATAATCACTTCATTACCTAATATGAAACAAGAAACAATCACTATAATTGTTGGTAATTTAGAGAAAGAGAAAAGAAACAAGAGTTAGGAAGCAATTTTATAAATTCGTGTTAAATGACCACTCAGATTGAATACGCAACGTAGTACGATAAATCAGCTTCTATATGCCAACAACTTGTTGCGATGGACAAAATGTGCTTTTCTAAACAATAAAATTGTAATTAGGAACAACCTGTGTGAATTTTATATGAAAAGTATGCTCATACTTCATAAATGGACATTAGGTACCCTAAGGTACCTTTGCATGTTTTATTAAAATAACGATACTTCGGGGTTATTTTACAACATTTAACGACTTTACATAGCTTTTACATTATTAATGAGTAGGAACAAATGCATAATATAACTATAGTATTCAAATTTTGGTTGACAGTGTACCACTCCATGTGCCGACCACTGCTTGGAGCGTCATAAAAATTACGTCACATACCGAAATTTTGCTAAATTAATATTTTTCCCCAACTTTTCTTAGATTAGGACTGTTGGAAGTTGCTTTCATTAAAAATGCCGAAACCGGGTTTGTAATGCCACTTTTGTTATAGAAAACTGCATTTATAAAGCTTGATTTTATAATTTCCGAACAGTCCAATTTTCATGATACTTTGAAACTTTTGCGTTTTCTTCGAAAGCAGTAACTGGGATTTCATGACACTTTGAGAATACATTAGTGCTTAGTCTATGAACAAACTCCAATATTTGGTTTAACATTCAAATCCTTTATACTGGCTTGGTGGACAAGTGTTTGAAAATACATATGTGATTTTATAATTTTCGTACAGACCTTATGCATACGTTTGGTAAGTTACACCAAAATGGATTGGTATAAAAATATACAAGAAAACTTAAAACTGAAGACCAGTCCCTATACGCTTTCGGTTTAGGTTCTATATTGATTTTATGCACGGTCTAGTTTTATTGGAAATCAAAATCAAGTGACATATAACTGGTATTCCTATTGAAAATGATCAAATGAACCCATGGTTTGTCTGTCCGTTAATTCTTGCTAAACCCTTACATTTTTGTTTTGAACGTTTTCAAACTGACAAACTATTTAAATACTTAAAAATAGCAGCTATGGGAAAATCCAAAAATTTGTTTACGATTTTCCGATGAATTCAATATTAGTATTTACAACAACACATATTTATTTACTTGCTCAGCAGAATAACTAATGACTAGTTTACAGATTTACTTATATGTTTAATTAAGAATTGTATACTCGGATATATATTACATAAATTTTCAACTAAAATTTAAAACAATGTGCTTGCGTCAAAACTACTTAATTGTTAAATAGTTTATACCAAAATTTGGTAACATTTAAATACCGCACAAACCTACTAACATTTTCAGAACATTAACACAGATTTCAGCAAAATGAAATCATTGTAGACTGTGTCTGGTGACAACTGAATCAACAGTTCGACATAATAAGCTTTCAGAAAAGGTTATTTTAATTTCCTTGTCAACAATTCCTACCTGTCCAACCGGCACACTAATTTTCTGTAAGCTCTTTATCATTCCACATAATATCCTAGTCTTACGTCTGTTAGCATTAAAACATTTAACCTCGTTACTCCACTTATTCAAAACTTCTCCGGATGCATCATCAAACATACAACCAAAATACAATAAAAAAATGCAGCACAAACAATAGTATTACTGCTACCACACAAGACAATATTACAATTGTATACTGACCCCTCTGCATACCTGCCAGGCAAACAATGACTAGAAAAACAAAGCAAAGAAATGTGCCACTAAAAATACTCGTTGCGCAAATACACTCGAACCAAAATTTTACCCGTGCAATTATAAGTTGCTCTTTATAAAGCATAATCCACCGCTCGGTAGGATAAACAGATTTTAGCGTTTTTAAGAAATTTATTCTGCATATGCCTTCAAAAAGTGCTAAAACTGTCAATAATCGAACACTAATCAAATAACTGTTAAAAATATACAAATAAAAAATAAGTTTAGCCAATATTACAGGAACCCAAGTATTTGAAATTTTATGAATTGCTTTGGTCTGGATAATTGTGAATGGGTCTACACCGGCGTAAATGAAAAAACAAGGAACGAAAATCCCAGCTAGTGTAATAAATACAATAAACGCATTTGCAATTTTACAGAAGAAGATAAAGATCTCCGCATTTGTGGCGGGCCGAAAATGCCAGGGCTTATTACTGTGGCTCCAATTTGTACCCAGTGCTAAGTCTCGTCCTGGAAAACACAGTATCAAATCAACGCCCAAGGAGCAACACAAGCAAAGAAACTGTAGGTGTTGGGACATTACAGCTTACAACAGCCTGTAGTATTAAAAACGTGCAATTCTAGTTTTTTCGATGTGGATACTTATAGCTGGAATGCTAAAAATATAACTATACACACTATATTGTCTTGCTTATACGTTCCGCATGTGCCTGAACGTGATATTGAAACGCGCATCAAGTAGTTGTGTGCTTCTGATATGCCAATGCGTGGATGTAAATTTGTAATTCTATACACATCGCAAAAGCCCTTTAACATTTAATTAACCCTGGTTTACATATAAGGCATGTCCTGTATGTTCCTCATTCAATAAGCTTTAATAAAACACATATATAAAGGCTTGAAACTTTCCTTTTGCCTAGCGTATACTGTGTTGTGTACATTTCTTGCTATACTTGTATGGCGGCATTTTTTATCACAATATTTTATATGAACAGAGGTAAATTTTTAAGGAATGCAATATTTCGTCTGCAAAAATCATTGGTTTGCTTTATTGTTAGGCAAGCATTCGCCAATGGAAAATAATTGCAGAATTCCGGAAATAAATGATTTTTTAGAGTCATGATTTATTGTAAATTTAGGAAATTCGGTCATTCGCTTATATATAATGTGCAGTAAAACGAGTTACATTCTTACATATTATTACTTGCGTGCATGCATGCAATTACAATGCAAAATGCATTTTCAAATAAAGCTGTATAGCATGTTTGTGAAGTGTATTTAGGCCATAGAAAATTAAACATTCCTGCCTGCAGCAAACGGGGAGTTTCACGTGAGTGCACGTAATGCGCTGCCGCGCTTTGTGATGGGGATCTATGCAATGAGTATTTCCTGGGAACGGGTTCTGAACGAAATGGGAATCATCCGATAGGCGACTAAGAAAGCCGGTAAAAAATTCTAGGAATTCATTGAGTGACTTTAATGTATTGTAAAAAAAATTAGAAGCTTCATAACCGAATCGAAAATTCAGCAGTTTTTTAAAAACTTGATAAGCAAGTCAGCAAAAATGCTTGAGAACAGATTATATAATAAAAATGTATAAATTCTGAAATATTGTAAAGTTATATTATCATCCTTAGCTGCAACATACCTACCTAAAACATCAGTCGAAGCTGGTTCTGCTGCAGAGCTGCAATGCAGATCTAAACACTCCAAATACTCAACAATCAAATCCGCTAACTACTTTTTTCTTCGACTGGCCGTTGAGACATTTGGTCCTTGGTGCAAGGAAATGAAACAATTTGTGGGGATCCAAAGGCCAAACTTTATTTGTGCCAGCGTAAATACAAAATAGTAATTTCTCACACTTTTGAGCAGTGGTTTATTGATTTATGTTTAGAAATTACTATAGAAATTAGACGACTGTGGTGTTTGAGCTTCCAGAATATAGCAATAATGTTTACCTGATGCTTGGGAACAGAAATTTGTGTTGGCAAAAGGGAATGAAATAGAAGCCAAATGTAAGACTTGTGAAGATATTTGATAAAAATTCGTTTTTTATAATTATGCTATTCTTATATTTTGGTTCCTTAAATATTTTGCATAACTTTACTTTTAACATAACTTTTACAATACTTCAAAAATATTAGAATTTGAAAATAAACTTATTTATACATTGTAGGCTGCTCTAATACTTGTTTGCAAACCTTTCTAAACAAGTTGTCATTGATTCCAGATTTTAAATCGTTCTATTTATATAAGCATGATTTATGTTTTGTTAGTTTGCTTTTTAATTCGATGACAATTCATTTTCTCTACACTTTTGGTTATATCACACCGATTTGCTAGTGGAGTTTTCATTAACAAATATTCTTTCTAAAGGTAATTAAATGGGAAAACACGTAATGCTAAAAGTGATTGAAAAACGCTAATTCCTTACTTTTGTCAATTACCTAGCAAGCAAAAATGCCCTAGACAGTTACCATTAGCAAATATCTCAAAATCACTTTTAAGAACAACAGGCAAACATTAAAAAACCTTTTTAAAATCAAATTCGCAAGCTGCTTTAATTCCTTAATATTTAAAAAAAATCTCATAATTAATAAAAATTCTGTACATTATATATACGGTCGTTGGGTCAGTAGATTGTACTTGCTGCACTAATGAAGCAGCAAACATTAAATACACGGATGAAAAGCGTGAAGAAGCTAAAACAAATGCGTTAAGAACATTAAAAGTAGTAAGTGAATTTTAAATATTATTTTTAATACCAGGCTTGTCCAATCACCCCATTTTTATTAGGTGATTAGTGATTAAATGAAGACTCTTTTTTAAATAGTGACTAGTGATTGGTGATTAAAATCAATCCCAATCACTGGTGATTATGTGATTAACTGCTAAACAAAAATGAAGGTTGGATTAGGATTAGTGATTAAGTTTATTTATGGATTATTTACTTTAGCGATGCAATGTAGGAAGAAAGAAACACAATTTATTAACAACATATTCCAATGAACTATTTCGCATTATTTAACATGTGAAAAATAATCGTGTCAAGAAAATTCAATGCTTTTTAGCAAGGAGTTATATTAAATAAAGCTATAGATAATAGGAAAGCAGCTTAGCTGCATGGGGGTGATTAAGTAGTGATTAGGTAGTGATTAAATATTGCTGTGTCAGGATTAGTGATTGTGATTAAATGCAAAAAATCTGAAGTGGGATTGGTGATTAAGTGATTAACCTAATCACCAATCCCGGATTAAGGATTTGTGATTTTAATCCATGATTAGACAAGCCTGTTTAATACTACATTTATTCTTAAGAAAGTAAGTGTTTGTATGTATTTAAAGTACAATTGAGAACCACATATTGTATCGGCACATTACGATTATTAAATTTATCTGTAATAAAAAAACTTAATGTCTGTAAGATGTTATTACTTTATTACCTTAAATTCTCGTACGTCTAATGAGTGTGGAGGTGGGCAAACATTACGGATTCTTATCGTCATATTATTTTTTGTTAAAAACAATTATTCGCTAGAAGCTTCTCTGAGTGATGGAAACACTCAACAGTTTGAAGCTCAGATCAAACAAAGACAAAGGCAACTTAACAATTATAAAAGTATATAGTAAATTCTCATTGAAACTTTAAGCGGATAAATGTAATATCTATAGACAACGCGTCGTCTGTTTGCACAAATATGATATACTAATGTTGTCTAGAAAACGTTTCAATTCTTGTGTTTCATAAATGTCGCTACACTAACATTATTGCTTATTCAATTATAACATTGTGAAGTACTACATCATAGACATATATACGTAGGTGTGCAATATTTGCTTATACCAATAATTTCTAGCCTTTGTAAACACACTTAAAAGAGCACTTAGCTGCTATTTCATTAAACTGAACACATCTTTTTACTAAGGCGTTCGTTACTTTACCACATTATTATTCATACGCTATTTAGCAGAAGTTATAGTCAGTTTCAATACAATTTAAATACACTAACTATTAATATTGTTTTATCAAATTTCTTGAGAACAATGTAAAATATTTAATCTGACGTGGCATTTTGCAAGTTACAAGGGTTAAGAGTTCATAGCAGTGGTAAAAGCGCTCTCAACGCTACAGAGTTTACGCTTATTGTCAAATTAGTTTATGACTGTTAAATATTTTTTCCATTCAAATTAAAGATTTTCAATTTACCTACTAAAACCAATTTTATAATCTAGCCCATGCTTATTATACCGTTGAATTTTTAAAAGAATTTTAGTATTTGTCCGTTTTGTAGCTATAATTTGCAAACACAAAAGTTTCAAAACAAAGTTGTTTTTCAAATTTGTTTAGTGGCACTAGTTAACATGAGTTCTAATGTTATCCTTCAAATGTACATTGGCGCATGCTTAATAATTTCAGTTTCATCTTTAACTTCTCACTCTTTGACAAAAATTCTTAGAATCGCTGATATTAAAAAATACGAACATAGCTGGGAAATTCTGGAATTGTTTCGCTTGTTCACCACACAGTTGTTCTGGTTGAATGACTCCACGTATTCAGATTTTCATTATAATTATTTAAATTTCTGCATTAGCAAAATCAATGGATGTGTAGCAATGCACTCTGCTATCAACGTGTCACTTGAAAAACCAATAGACTCAATTGCTGATTTAATAAGTGAAAATAACATTTTAGTGATGTCACTGCCTTACAAATACAACAAAATTTTTAATACTGTGAGACATGGAAGTTATCATACTTGTCATATTGTATATTCTCGTTTTGAAAATCTATACAATATGCAGGATATTTTTACATTTGACCCCGTTTTGTCAGTGTCTAGAAATCATCAAATTTATCCCGCTGACTATGTTTTAACAGCTTATGCCATGAACGGTGACGTTGGCACGACCACTCTGGCTCATCTATACACGAGAATTTACTCAAAATACATTATATTCAGCGCAAAATCTGCTTTTTCGATTTGTGTCTATTGCGCTGCGACAAATCTTTCAGTAAAATCTGCACAGTTAAAACAGCATGGCTATTTTGTGCCCCTAACAACATTGCCAAAACTGCACTTCGAGATTCCGAATTTTGTAAAACTGTTGTATTTTAATGGCAGCAAATCAGTTAAAACCAACATTAAAATAGAAACAAATTGTCCATACGAACTACGTGCAACCTCCAGAATTCAGAAAGACGGACCAACACAGTATTTATTGCTTAGAATATGCTATTATTGGTTATTAACTAAATCCATTCAATGCAATCACATACTTTGTTTTGCATCTGCTGAAAGTTTATTTCAGGAAGATATAGATCGCTTAGCAGGTTTGTTTGTGTTCAGAACACCGTTTTTGTCAAGGATTTCTGCAATCAAATATGTGATTTTTGTAGAGAGAATATCTGGCAATTGGAAAGACGTAAACTGGTACTCGCTGCTTAATCCATTTGACTACAGAGCTTGGCTATTAATTGCAATATGCATTTTTGGTGTTGGACAGGCTTTAAAGCTACTTTTAATTCCAAGGTCCGGGTATTTTTGGTTGATTGCAACACTACTAGAACAAGAGGATGCTCACGGAAATAAAGCGGTTGGGTTTAAAAGGCTAGTAATTGCTCTATGGTTGCTAGTTGTTAGCATGCATTTAAGAAATGCATACACATGTTCTTTGTTTACGTATTTAACAAAGTCTGCAAACTCAATTGTTCCACCGAAATCCTTTCGTGAGGCAATTGAAACAACAGATGCGGGTTTTCTGACCACTCGAGTAATGTATCCTCTGATTAGCGCAAAAGATACCTGTAAATTAAACGTCAGTCAACCAATCGCGGAGTGTAATTTAGGAACCAAGCTCTATTTAAGAACCTATACAGAGGACCATCCTGAAGTTGTGGCATCTGAACTCGCATCTGACGTAAATGGGTTCCGTAGCAAAAGTCTTAAAACAGAGCCCAGCTACCCCTACCCCAAACACAAGGATTTTCTTAAAGCATACCTACGTAATAAATGGTTTGCGTTTTATTATCATTTCGACAGCCATTATGAAAGGGATAATTTTCCACTTTTTTCAAAGTTACTAATATTTTTACAAAACCATCATGCTCTTGTTGATAGAATGGAAGGAGAAATATTTCCCCTGAAATCTGTTTGGGCATTTTCAAGAAAAGTGTACTTTCACAAAAAATTTATTGATGCAATGGGGCTCGTTGAGCAGTCAGGAATATTTGATTACCAGGTTACAGTTTACAAGTCTATGGTACTGACAGAGCAGTTACTTTTGTACATGCGGAAAACCAATGGAACAAATTCCACAATAATTTTAAAGTCATTTAGAAAGTGGGTTTGGCATAACTGTTTTGATGTGTACACACAGGCATGCTCTCTAGAAGAGATATTGAAAAATGTAGCGTTTGATCCTAGTGTTACTGTAGGAAACCTGACAATCGTTTGGTTTTTGGTTTTTATCTTGTGGTTTGCGGGTATGGTCATTCTGCTATTGGAGTGTGTAATATAACGGTTAGGGTAACGTCTGTGTCACCAGTGTGTTAGGTTTCTGTTAGATTTAATTACTAATCAATTACCTATGATTCTTCTAACTAACCCCTACACAACTTTCAAAGCTATTCTAACATGCAAAATGCATATGCTCATCTGCACTGACTCTCGGTGCGGTTCTTCTTAAATCTACTGAATTAGCTAACCAGTGTTCCTTAATCAATGAAGCAGAGTTAAAACACAATGAAAGATACTTTAAGAATATTTAATGTTGACTTTTAATTATTAACTTCAATTAATTCTTAAGATTGACAAAATAATAAATTAATAATGTTGTGCTGCTTCTGCTCAGATGGTTCTTGTTTGAGCGTTACTGCCTGACTGTGATGTCGTCGTCCTTGCCGATGGCTTAGTGATGCGATCACGAGATCGGTGAGTGTAACTTTACTATGGAGCAGGATGCGAGTTGTTACTGTGGGAGTGTATAGCAGGAGAGACACTATGTGCGTTTCTCACTGATACGCTGACCAAAGGTTCTAGATGCTTCCTTTGTTCTGAACATTCACTGTGGTAGTGTATTAGAGTTGAGGTCTGGGATTAATAATATTTTGTGGAAGCGCTCTCTGCCATGTTATGGTGGTTTAGGGACAAGTGTACATAGTATACTTGGAACGTTACAGTCTCCACCTCTTGAAGTCCTCCCGGGGTTTTGAAATCCCTCTTGTATCCTTGACTCCATTCTAGTCCCTTTGTTTTTTTTCTACTCGAAAAGGCTTCGACGTCAGACGTGTTATCGTCTGACAGTCTGAAATAATATTTTAAAGCAAACAACATATTAATTTTTTCCAGAATAAAACCAAGTTACATAAAACATACATGTACTAAAATTTAAATCTAAATCTAAAATTTTAACTTTTTTACGTAATAACAAAATTCAAAACCAGGCTTATTTAGTAGAAGAGATTAATATTAATAACTGTTGAAAGAATAAACGATCTGGCTGTCGTAGTTTACGAGATATTTATAAAAACTTTTTTTTTTGTCATACCTATATTCGAAAATTTCAAAATTTTGACACTTTTTCGAAATGCAACTAAACGTAACTACGCTAATCAGATAAAGAATAGTTTACATAATTGTTAATTGTACAAAGAATTAAAGACCTGTGTTTATTTGTTTAGAAGATATTGAAGATTAAACTTAACTATTTTACTAAATCATATAAGTAGGTATTACATATCATTTTTATAAATTCAAACTTTGTATTTTCCTTGAACATACGTAGTTCGACCTGAGCGTCTTGGACGCTGTAAATTTTCAATGGTATTTTGTAATATCGATGATTGAACATTATTATTTTCTCTTCTTTCAATGTAAAGCTTAATGTCATTAACATGTTTTTTACCTAAAACCTTATCACTATCATTTGAAATTAAATATATACAACTATTTACACGTCTGGCAATTTTAAATGGTCCTACCCATTTTGCAGCTAATTTTTTCATTACTCCTTTTACTTTATCGGATAAAACATGTGCTCTAACTAGCACTTTCTGACCAACTTTAAATTCAACGTCTCTGTGAGACTTATCATAATATTCCTTATTTTTCTCTCTGCTTTTTTCCATATTTTCTTTTACAAATTTCATAACATGCTTTAATTTCTCTGACATTCGTTTAAAAACTTCTACGCTATTTCTAACATCATTATCATTAAAAATTCTATCATAAGGTAAAACTAACTCTCTACCAAGATTTAATTGAGCTGGCGAGACACCCGTGGCGTCGTGCACAGCTGAACGAATAGCAAAGGCAAACTCTGGGATGTACTTATCCCACTCATTGTGTCTACCATTAACATACGCACAAATCATTGGAATTAGAGTTCTATTAACCCTTTCAGACTGATTTTGTTGAGGATGATAAGGACTAGTGAATCTATGATCAATTCCTCTTTCTGCACAAAAATCTTTTAACAACTTTGACGTAAACTGCGTCCCATTATCACTTAATAGAATCTTTGGAAAACCAAACCTATAAAATACCTCCTTAAGACAATATATTACTTTTTGTGTTGTAGCATCTCTGAGGGGGAACAATTCCACCCATTTGCTAAATTCATCTTGAATGACTAACAAATATTGATTCCTACCATGAGCGCTGGGAACGAATGGGCCTACAAAATCAATGTAGATCTTCTCAAATACCTTGCTAGCTAGTTTTGCATTACCCATTAACCCTGCTGGCTTCTGGTTTGAATATTTTACCCTTTGGCAAACATCACAAGATTTAACATATTCTTTAATATCATTAGACATATTTTCCCAAAACATTCTGCTAGACATCCTAAGCCTAGTCTTTTTTACACCAAAATGTCCTGCCTCAGGACTATCATGAAACATTTTTAGCATTTTTGCTCGAAGAGATTTAGGTATTACCGGAACTTCTAAGATACACGTTTTACCATTATCCCAATTTTGTACATTGTCACCATCCGTAGCTTCTGTGCTATCTGTGACATCATTATCTTGACGAGTCTCAGTTTCTGGGTTGCGCAGGCCCTCACTGTCTCCCGTCTTTTTGGACTTCTTACGTCTTCTTCTAGGCTGTAGAGATCTTTTGATAGCTTTAAATACAACTCCATCTTTCAATTTGTACGCGCTGTCAGTCGTGGCCATCGACTGACTAGCGAGTTTATCATGAATCTTTTTTATGCTTTCATCTTTCTGTTGTTCGATTCGAATTTCTTCAAGTGATGGGCTGGTTTCCAGCAAAGCAAACACTGGAGTAAACATGACATCCGGGTCTTGATGAATATCCTTTTCTCCTTCTTTCTCTGGAACTGAATTTCGGGAAAGCGCGTCCGCCACCGTATTTTCAGTACCTTTGATGTGTCTTATCTTATCTACGTAAGGTGCTAACCGTAATGCCCATCTTCCTAACTTAGTATTTTCATCTTTAAATTTTTGGAGATACTTCAAAGCTTTATTATCGGTTACTATGTAAAAATCTTCACCAAAGACATATTCTTTAAACTTTTCTACTGCCCATAATATACCTAGTAACTCTTTCTCACAAGCATGCAATAATCTTTCGGACTTGCTCAACAATTTACTAGCGTAATGGATGACTTTCTCTTCGCCATCAACATATTGCACTAAAGTTGCTCCGAGCCCTAAATTACTTGCATCCGTTTTAATTACTATTGGGAAGTCATAATTAATTGTTGCTAGTATCCTGTCACCAATTAACTCTTTCTTTAACTGTTCAAAAGCTTTTTGTTGACTTACACCCCAATAAAAACTACTTTTCTTTGACAAAATCTTATATAACGGTTCAGCAATCGATGAAAAATTTGGTATAAAATTTTGGTACCATCCACACATTCCTACAAACGTGTGTAATTGACTTTTGTCTAGTGGAACTGGCAAATCTACAATAGCTGATACTTTTTCTTTTTGCATTTTTATGCCGTCTTGTGTAACGATATGACCTAAAAATGATATTTCTCTCATACAAAATTGACTCTTCTCTCTACTGATTGTTAAACCTGCTTTTTCCAATCTTTTGAAGATTTCTTCGAGATGAGCAAAATGTTCTTCTTTTGTTTTAGAGTATACAATAATATCATCGACATACACGTAACAAAAACGACCAATAACGCCTTTCAGTACCTCATTCATTAGGGATACGAAAGTCGCTGGGCTGTTCTTTAACCCAAAAGGCATTACTAAAAATTGAAAAAGTCTACCTTCAAAATTGAACGTGGTATATTCAATGCTTTTTTCATCCATTCCAACCTGCCAAAATCCACTATTACAATCTATCTTAGTGTACCAACCTCCACATGGTAATCTTTTTAAAATGTATGAACCTTTATGCATGGGATAAAAATTATCTTTTGTTATAGCATTAAGTTTTTTATATCCTACTGTCATTCTAACCTTGCCGTTTGGTTTCGGTACTAGTACTATATTGGCATTGTACTTTGAATTACTTACTTCTCTAATGAGACCTTTTTTAAGCAGATCATTGATCTGTTCACTTATTTGTTTAGAAAACTTGGGCGGATAAAATATTGGAGTACAACTAATCGGCTTATCCGAAGTTACTTCTATTTTGTGTTTAACTACATTCGTTTGACCAATGCTACCATCAGTCGGTGCTACTTTACAATATTTAGACAATATACTCTGTACTCTACTTTCATCTTCATCATCTTTTGAACTAATATCCGTAAGACCTAGGTAAAATAACCCTCCTGTACCTCTATAGTTTTTAAGCGAATACCTACGATCAGGTTCAGTGTAATACCAAAAAGTTTCTTCGCGTTCGTATAATACAATGTCAGCTTTAGCTAATAGATCCCTACCAATAAAAACTGGATAAGGCATTTTTTCAAACACAAAGAAGTCATGATTGTGCTTTCTATGACCTATTTGAATATTTAAATTTACTGTTCCTATAGGGTACATAAAGGTACCGCATATGCTAACCATTTTTGTGTCTTTCTTTTCTAGAGGTTGAAAAGGTTTACCAAGTCTTAAAGCTAAAGATTTTCGTATTGCGCTTTTACCACAACCATTATCCATATAAGAGGGGATAGAATAAGCTTCAGAAAATATAGAAATAGTAGGAACGTTATCTTTTACTTTGCTCTTTGTTGGGAACGCAAATGGTCGTTCCTTCTTCACTTGCTCCCTTGTTCGTTTAAAGTCTTTTCGGGTGGCTTCTCAACAATGGCTAGATCCTCTTCCAGGTCGCCATCATCCATAAAGAAAGCTTGTACTTTGCATTGACTAGAGATGTGTCCCCATTCTTTGCAAATATGACATTGCTTATTTGCATGTAGATTGTTGCTGGTTGAAGCTTTCGGTTGATGTGTGTTGTTTCCTCCTCGGTTGATACCTCTATACGATCCTCTGGTCTGTGATCGAAAATGTTGCTTGTTGAAGTAGCCTCTATTTGGATGTGGACTGGTTGACGGTTGTTGACTGCTGTGTGAAGTTTGTCCACTGCTTTGTTGTTGAGTAGAAGTAGGTTGAGGCTCATTTGAATTTCTATTGTATCCATTGTTGTAGAAGTTTCTCCTAAAACCTCTGCCTTGATACCTGCCATAGTGCGTACCTCGACCTCTTCCTCGAAATTCATTTGTATATTTATGGATTGGTGGTAGCTTACTTCTTTGTCCTTCTTGGCGGTCAAGAGCCTTGAGATCCTCAATCACGTTAGTGCAACGCTCTATTAATTCTTCTGGGGTGGACGAAGTATAGCCAGCGAGGTGGGCCTTTAGTCTGGGCACTAAGGCTTGGCGGCATCTCTCCACCGAGGCTTTTATTCCTTCTTGTGGAAATACCTGATGTGCCAAATCCATCATCTCCCATATGAATGTTTCGACAGGTTCGTCTTCTCGTTGCTCCCGTTTCACCAGAAACTTTTGCCTTCTCTGTTGATAGCTAGCTGCATCATATTTTGGTTTGAAGTCTGCTTTAAAATTTGCCCATGTGTAGCTTGATGTTTTCTTATGTCTGAACCATGCCCTAATTTCATCGTCAAGTACTGCCGGTAAAGCTTCAATAAATTCAGTTTCCTCCAAGCCCTGACTTTTGAAGTATGCTTCCAAATCGGCTATGTATGTTGATGCCGTTTTCTTCAACTCATGATATTTTGGGATTTTCAAATTAGTATTGACTTGTTTTACCTTGATTGGTGGTATATTGATCACTGGATTTACCACTGGGGCGGCATGAGACGATACAAATGTCAAAAGAGCTGCTTGTAGTTCTGGGGTCAAAGCTTGTAGTACTTCGGGTGGCATAGTGGTGGGCACTGCTGATGCTTGAGCTTGCGCTTGGCTGGCATTATTTGCTGATGCGTTGTTTCCAGACATATTGGCTTTGTTTGTGGTACTCTTTTTCTTCAACTTTACTGGAATCAATGCGGGAAATGTAGGCAACGGTGGGGGAGGTGGTGGGTCTCTTGTTTCTGTTTCCACCGTAGACTGAGCGTCTTCAAACACTTCACTTTCAGTTTCCACCGAATTCTTCTTTCTTCTTGATTTGATAGGTGGTCTTGGGATACTTCGTTGTTCTAGGGTGGTTGCACGAGCTGATCTTCCTTCTGTGGGAGGTGGGATTCTTTCGTTGTCTTGGTCACTCCCTTGAGTCTCAGGTGGACGGTTATGGTCGGACATGGGTCATGTCTGACACAAAACAGGATTCAAAACTGACACAAATGAATGGTCGGTTTCTTAAATATTTCACAACTGTCACAACTAAATGGTCAGCTATTTTTAGCGCACTCAAAACTGACACAACTTAATGGTCAGCTTCACACTCTACTTATTAGGTCCTTCACTTTTGTCTTTTTATTTCTTTTTCTTTAACCGTCACTCCCTAATTATAAATAATGACTTCAACTGCCTGCCATTGACCGTTAACTACTTTTAACCTACGATAAACTCGAATAATGATGGTCAATGGGGAGTTAGACACTTTCGTGCACTCTAAGAACTCTTTCTCTGTCGAGCTAATTTCTCGTGACAAAATAAAGTTTTCTCCCGAATTTAGTGCGGTGAACCACATTTTTAAACACTTTAAATTAAAGTACTAACTAATTACACTCAGATTATACCATAACTGTTGTACATTCAATAAACCTTATAGTAAAATTGGTAACTAGATTAAAACTTGTCAGGAAAATTTTGATACTTTTTACTTACTTTTACGTTTCTGGAACTTTTTTCAGTAGATTTCCGTTGGTTGGGCGCCAACTGTAATATAACGGTTAGGGTAACGTCTGTGTCACCAGTGTGTTAGGTTTCTGTTAGATTTAATTACTAATCAATTACCTATGATTCTTCTAACTAACCCCTACACAACTTTCAAAGCTATTCTAACATGCAAAATGCATATGCTCATCTGCACTGACTCTCGGTGCGGTTCTTCTTAAATCTACTGAATTAGCTAACCAGTGTTCCTTAATCAATGAAGCAGAGTTAAAACACAATGAAAGATACTTTAAGAATATTTAATGTTGACTTTTAATTATTAACTTCAATTAATTCTTAAGATTGACAAAATAATAAATTAATAATGTTGTGCTGCTTCTGCTCAGATGGTTCTTGTTTGAGCGTTACTGCCTGACTGTGATGTCGTCGTCCTTGCCGATGGCTTAGTGATGCGATCACGAGATCGGTGAGTGTAACTTTACTATGGAGCAGGATGCGAGTTGTTACTGTGGGAGTGTATAGCAGGAGAGACACTATGTGCGTTTCTCACTGATACGCTGACCAAAGGTTCTAGATGCTTCCTTTGTTCTGAACATTCACTGTGGTAGTGTATTAGAGTTGAGGTCTGGGATTAATAATATTTTGTGGAAGCGCTCTCTGCCATGTTATGGTGGTTTAGGGACAAGTGTACATAGTATACTTGGAACGTTACAAGTGCTTAAAAGTTAATTTTGTAGACAACTTAAAGTAATTATAAATTTGTTCCAAGCGTATGTGGTAGAAAAAACAGAAGAATTTATAATTTAAGTTGCAAATATTAGTGATTAAGATGAATAGGTTGCTTTGCCCATTTTAAATAACTAGAAGTACATGATATATATTTGTATGTTTTTTCCTTAACCTGGAATCTATTTCAGTAATGTTCTTAAAAGCTAATATATTAGCTAAGTATATGGAATCCAACATTACCTAGCAAGTTATTATTAATCCTACAAGCATTGCAACTAGCAATATAAATCTTATCCCAGAAACATGTTGTAAGTCGGATTTGATCTTAAGGTCTCAGCAGATATTCGATTCTAAAGTTCAGTAAAGTATTTTGGAAGCTTGATAAACGACTCTAACATACAGCAAATTTTTTTAGAAGAATGAGAAACGACTTGCGATCACGGGAGGGCACGCAGTGCGCTGCCGAATATTGGGAAGCGTTTCTCCAGTCTGCCTCCGAACAATAGCTGGCTATTGGTTAAGGAATTTTTGATATGCTGTTTAGAAACTTGACTAAAATATAGCTGGTGTTCGTGGTAGCACAATTACAGAAAATAAATATAATTCCTAAGGCATTTAATTGGGATCTATAAGAAATACGTATTTGCTAAGCTAAGGCCAAACGCAATGTGTATAAAGCTGCGGTGCACTTCACTTCTAGATTTTGTTCGGATAGCGATTCTGTCTGAATTTTGCATAAGCTTACATACACACAAAAAAGAGAAAGGTTTCACAAGCTCCGTGAAGCACTAGAAGCAGCCTCTATGCCTTGCTCTAAGCCTGAGCTCTGCTAGTGAAACCTACCTGCTTCTCGTCTGCATGCAAGCTTATGGAGCCAGGAGCTATCCCAACAGAATCTAGAATGAAGTGCAAGCTCAGTATAAAGCACATTACATTACATTAATTTTTATGATAATTCGTTAAATAACTAAGAATGGTACATAATATATTTTAATTGATGAGTAAACCAAATGCATACAGTATTTTAAGTATGAAAATTGAAGAGAAAGTTATGCAGCCTGTTTTATCCTACCACAAAATTATTCCCCCAAACTTATGGGGGTTCAAAAAATGTGTTACTATAATGCAACATAAATTGTTATGGTATTGTTTTAAAGATCAGGTATTTTAATTGTGTTTTTTCTGTAAAACCGATTTTTTTGAACACTTTCCTAAAGGCTTGAAATGCGGAAACTCATTTTAGGGCTTTCCAAGGGTTTTTGAAGCTAAATGGGATGAAAATATGGATTGCCTACGGCTGCAATCAGCATTTCTGATAAGACTATTTATCATTGGACCAATTCCGTATAAAAAGTTTGGTGTATGGGGAAAGTTGGAGTTACTACCTCTCCATCAGTTTAAAATAATCTAAACCTGAAATTTGCCATAAAATTATTCACTGCAAATATAAGTTTTAACAGCCAAATGCAAAGTGCTAAACAATGCATAGATTCCTGCTACACTGTTCAGAAAATTATTTAGGTTATTTGACAACCGTATGCTGAGAAAGATTAAATGTCTTTGTGCATCGTAACTTTTCACCATCTTACACCGCATGATTGGCCACGGAGTACACCAAAGAGATATAAGGGATACATGAATCATACCCTGCACTGAAGTAAACACACCGGTACAAAGTTTAGATGGCAGCCACTTTATTACTTTACTTTAATTACACATAAGTAATTTGTTGCCGAATTAATGGTGTGAAATTCTTTAGCAGAGTGGACGAAACCCGCGAGTTTTTCACAAAAACCCAACCCACCCGGGTTTATCTGAGTTTTTGGGCAAAAGTGGGTATTTCTGTGTATGGGTGGTTATTGCCATACCATGGACTAAAAGCTGTAATCGCAAAGAATTTGCGCCCCAAAGGCTGTGGCTCAGCAAGAGAATCACGTTATAAATGATTTGTAAAAGAAGAAACTATGAATATTTCGATATTATTTGAAGTTAAATGGTCAATTATTAACAAAAAAATGTACTTTTACAATAACTTTTATCAAAACCCACTTTTACCCAAAACCCACTCTCAAAACAAGGTGGGTTGGGTACCCAGAAACCCGGGTTTTACTGGGTCACCCAACCCGTGGGTAATGGGCACACGTCCACTGTTCTTTAGGGATAGGGAATCGAGAGAAAATTTGCCTCATATTTTGATGAAACAATGTAAACATTGGGAGTATTCACGAGTCACTTTTGCGAAGATACCGGATCTCAAGCTTTACAATGCACGAACACCCTGTCGGGCGTTGCACTTGCTTCACACAGGTAAGACATTTTTTGAACAAAGTCGCAGCAGCATTTTGCAAGTTTCGTATTTTGAACATGAATTCATGTTTCCGCAGAACCGTTATCACGTTGACATTTCTAGGAATCAGCGTTAAAACTTTACTACGTTTTTTGAACACAATTCCACCTAAAAAGAAAACCACAGCAAGACACCAAAGCATACAAACCAGCAAGAATGCCACAAGCAAATGTTTCATTTTCACATAATTTCCTGTGGTTATGATTTTGTTGGGTAAAAACTCAATGTCTTGCACCCGTTCCTCCACTCGATCAGCATAGGACTGCCAGTCATCCCATTTTTCCAGCAATCCGCCTTCTTTCATAAACTGGAGTGTTTTGGATACCCAAACTCGGTTAACTGTATATATAATGTAGTATAAATGTCTCTTGGTGAAAGCTTCGGAGAGTAGAAAACATTTTTTTAAACTGTCGTTTGATAGTTTAGTGACACGTTTTTCTAAATCCAATAAATATGCCTGTAAATTTGCATTTTTGAAAATAGCATATTTTTTCATCAAAAAGCTAACACGCGTTTCGGCAGACTGCACAATTGTTCTATTGTAGTAAATGCTGCTATTTAGGTGATTCGACAAATTCCTCTTGTCGTATTCCCTGTAATTTGATTCCCACACAAGTGGATTATAATAGTAATGGTCTGGCCAGAAGATTTTAAATCCATTTTGCAGCAGGTCACCAAGTGTCTTGTAGGGTTTCTCGTAAACAAATACGGTAACACGAGTTGTGACTTCATTAGTGTAATATGGACATACTGTCATTCCAAGCAAACTCACAAAAAATATAAACTTTGTGCGCTTTTGTGCATTTCGAATAGAGACGCCTAGAAACTCCCCGGTCAAGTCAAGCAAGTTGCTCTTGGAATGTTGGCTCTTGCATAGGTAGTTGGTAAGCCGTGAAATAGCTGCCAATGATACCACCATACAAACTACACTGTGTACTGACATGACCTCTATCCAGGATTGCATGCTAGCAGACAGTCTGTGCTTACTTTTGCGCAGACTTGAACAATAAAACATTGAATCACTTGCAACGCCATAAAACAACAAACCAGTTTTTGTGTTGGCCGATTTTTCTATGCTGTCTCCATAGTTTTTATAAGAACCGTCATGTTTGAAATACTGAAACGTACCACTTGACACTGTTGCAACAAAATTGTCTCTTGAAATATATGTAAAGGTGAAATTGTAATGTTTAGAAATCACAAGCGCATTCATGTCCTTACTTAAACATGCTGAAGATATCCGTCTAAAGTTTTTACAAAACTTTGCAATTTGTCGTGTAACTTTAATTTCTTGCTCGTTTCCATTTGAAAACAGCCTTTTATGAAGCAAAATTGGATTCAATAGAGACTGTTTTGAAAAATTGTGTACTTTTCTCCAAGCTGCATATTCACTACAATACCCAAAGCAGTAATATCTTGTTATTGTGTCAATTGTTGACGTAATATACACCAATAGTTTTATTGAAGGCAACGTAGCGTGATTCAGGCGAAAATAAAAAAAGGAGTCATGTCTCACGTAGATCCCCGATTTAACGTACAAGTAAGTTGTTGAGGAACGAAGCGAAAGCTGATAAAATGTGTGGAATACATAGGCGCTATAATACTTTGGACGTCTAGAGTCCAGAGGTGCGAATATTACAGCGAATGGTTGGCTATAGTTAAAGGGAAATTTAATTCCAACATCTTTCTGATATGTCCAGTTAAATATCATGTAACGCAAATTCTGCACTTCAAAACTGCAAAGTGGGTCAAATGAATGAATCAGCAGCTCATGATTGTGTACATAATTTGCAAGGGTACTTATTAAACGTTTTGCAAAAGCCTGGATTTTAATTCCTTCGCACCATTCCTCAGTGCTTTTTAAGGATGATACAGACAATGGAAAATAAATAACGAGGACGAAGAAAACAAGTGCAACAGAATGCATTGTACAAAAAACTATGATGGTATTTCAAAACTGCGGATGTTCCAATTGTTTGCGTAATAGTTTTGCGTGGCAATCCACATAGTGTATTGGCACATTACGATTATTAAATTTATCTGTAAGAAAAAAACTTAATGTCTGTAAGATGTTATTACTTTTTTTTACCTTAAATTCTCGTACGTCTAAGGAGTGTGGGGGTGGGCAAACATTACGGATTCTTATCGTCATATTATATTTTGTTAAAAACAATTATTCGCTAGAAGCTTTTCAGAGTGATGGAAACACTCAACAGTTTGAAGCTCAGATCAAACAAAGACGTACCAGCAACTTAACAAATATAAAAGTATATAGTAAATTCTCATTGCCACTTTAAGCGGTTAAATGTAATATCTATAGACAACGCGTCGTCTGTTTGCACAAATATGATATACTAATGTTGTCTAGAAAATGTTTCAATTCTAGTTTTTCATAAATGTCGCTATAATAACATTATTGCTTATTCAATTAGAACATTGAGACATCTACTACTACATCGTAGACATATATACGTAGGCGTGCCATATTTGCGTATACCAATAATTTCCAGCCTTTGTAAACACACTTAAAAGAGCACTTAGCTGCTATTTCATTAAATTGAGCACATTTTTTTACTAAGGCGTTCGTTACTTTACCACATTATTATTCATACGCTATATAGCAGAAGTTATAGTCAGTTTCAATACAATTTAAATACACTAACTATTAATATTGTTTTATCAAATTTCTTGAGAACAATGTAAAATATTTAATCTGACGTGGCATTTTGCAAGTTACAAGGGTTAAGAGTTCATAGCAGTGGTAAAAGCGCTCTCAACGCTACAGAGTTTACGCTTATTGTCAAATTAGTTTATGACTGTTAAATATTTTTTCCATTCAAATTAAAGATTTTCAATTTACCTACTAAAACCAATTTTATAATCTAGCCCATGCTTATTATACCGTTGAATTTTTAAAAGAATTTTAGTATTTGTCCGTTTTGTAGCTATAATTTGCAAACACAAAAGTTTCAAAACAAAGTTGTTTTTCAAATTTGTTTAGTGGCACTAGTTAACATGAGTTCTAATGTTATCCTTCAAATGTACATTGGCGCATGCTTAATAATTTCAGTTTCATCTTTAACTTCTCACTCTTTGACAAAAATTCTTAGAATCGCTGATATTAAAAAATACGAACATAGCTGGGAAATTCTGGAATTGTTTCGCTTGTTCACCACACAGTTTTTCTGGTTGAATGACTCCACGTATTCAGATTTTCATTATAATTATTTAAATTTCTGCATTAGCAAAATCAATGGATGTGTAGCAATGCACTCTGCTATCAACGTGTCACTTGAAAAACCAATAGACTCAATTGCTGATTTAATAAGTGAAAATAACATTTTAGTGATGTCACTGCCTTACAAATACAACAAAATTTTTAATACTGTGAGACATGGAAGTTATCATACTTGTCATATTGTATATTCTCGTTTTGAAAATCTATACAATATGCAGGATATTTTTACATTTGACCCCGTTTTGTCAGTGTCTAGAAATCATCAAATTTATCCCGCTGACTATGTTTTAACAGCTTATGCCATGAACGGTGACGTTGGCACGACCACTCTGGCTCATCTATACACGAGAATTTACTCAAAATACATTATATTCAGCGCAAAATCTGCTTTTTCGATTTGTGTCTATTGCGCTGCGACAAATCTTTCAGTAAAATCTGCACAGTTAAAACAGCATGGCTATTTTGTGCCCCTAACAACATTGCCAAAACTGCACTTCGAGATTCCGAATTTTGTAAAACTGTTGTATTTTAATGGCAGCAAATCAGTTAAAACCAACATTAAAATAGAAACAAATTGTCCATACGAACTACGTGCAACCTCCAGAATTCAGAAAGACGGACCAACACAGTATTTATTGCTTAGAATATGCTATTATTGGTTATTAACTAAATCCATTCAATGCAATCACATACTTTGTTTTGCATCTGCTGAAAGTTTATTTCAGGAAGATATAGATCGCTTAGCAGGTTTGTTTGTGTTCAGAACACCGTTTTTGTCATGGATTTCTGCAATCAAATATGTGATTTTTGTGAAGAGAATATCTGGCAATTGGAAAGACGTAAACTGGTACTCGCTGCTTACTCCATTTGACTACAGAGCTTGGCTATTAATTGCAATATGCATTTTTGGTGTTGGACAGGCTTTAAAACTACTTTCAATTGCAAGGTCCGGATATTTTTGGTTGCTTGCAACACTACTAGAACAAGAGGATGCTTTAGCAAATAAAGCGGTTGGGTTTAAAAGGCTAGTAATTGCTCTATGGTTGCTAGTTGTTAGCATGCATTTAAGAAATGCATACACATGTTCTTTGTTTACGTATTTAACAAAGTCTGCAAACTCAATTGTTCCACCGAAATCCTTTCGTGAGGCAATTGAAACAACAGATGCGGGTTTTCTGACCACTCGAGTAATGTATCCTCTGATTAGCGCAAAAGATACCTGTAAATTAAACGTCAGTCAACCAATCGCGGAGTGTAATTTAGGAACCAAGCTCTATTTAAGAACCTATACAGAGGACCATCCTGAAGTTGTGGCATCTGAACTCGCATCTGACGTAAATGGGTTCCGTAGCAAAAGTCTTAAAACAGAGCCCAGCTACCCCTACCCCAAATACAAGGATTTTCTTAAAGCATACCTATGTAATAAATGGTTTGCGTTTTATTATCATTTCGACAGCCATTATGAAAGGGATAATTTTCCACTTTTTTCAAAGTTACTAATATTTTTACAAAACCATCATGCTCTTGTTGATAGAATGGAAGGAGAAATATTTCCCCTGAAATCTGTTTGGGCATTTTCAAGAAAAGTGTACTTTCACAAAAATTTTATTGATGCAATGGGGCTCGTTGAGCAGTCAGGAATATTTGATTACCAGGTTACAGTTTACAAGTCTATGGTACTGACAGAACAGTTACTTTTGTACATGCGGAAAACCAATGGAACAAATTCCACAATACTTTTAAAGTCATTTAGAAAGTGGGTTTGGCATAACTGTTTTGATGTGTACACTCAGGCATGCTCTCTAGAAGAGATATTGAAAAATGTAGCGTTTGATCCCAGTGTTACTGTAGGCAACTTGACAATCGTTTGGTTTTTGGTTTTTATCTTTTGGTTTGCGGGTATGGTCATTCTGTTGTTGGAGTGCTTAAAAGTTAATTTTGTAGACAACTTAAAGTAATTATAAATTTATTCCAAGATAATGTGGTAGAAAAAACAGAAGAATTTATAATTTAAGTTGCAAATATTAGTGATTAAGATGAATAGGTTGCTTTGCCCATTTTAAATAACTAGAAGTACATGATATATATTTGTATGTTTTTTCCTTAACCTGGAATCTGTTTCAGTAATGTTCTTAAAAGCTAATATATTAGCTAAGTATATGGAATCCAACATTACCTAGCAAGTTATTATTAATCCTACAAGCATTGGAACTAGCAATATAAATCTTATCCCAGAAACATGTTGTAAGTCGGATTTGATCTTAAGGTCTCAGCAGATATTCGATTCTAAAGTTCAGTAAAGTATTTTGGAAGCTTGATAAACGACTCTAACATACAGCAAATTTTTTTAGAAGAATGAGAAACGACTTGCGATCACGGGAGGGCACGCAGTGCGCTGCCGAATATTGGGAAGCGTTTCTCCAGTCTGCCTCCGAACAATAGCTGGCTATTGGTTAAGGAATTTTTGATATGCTGTTTAGAAACTTGACTAAAATATAGCTGGTGTTCGTGGTAGCACACTTACAGAAAATAAATATAATTCCTAAGGCATTTAATTGGGATCTATAAGAAATACGTATTTGCTAAGCTAAGGCCAAACGCAATGTGTATAAAGCTGCGGTGCACTTCACTTCTAGATTTTGTTCGGATAGCGATTCTGTCTGAATTTTGCATAAGCTTACATACACACAAAAAAGAGAAAGGTTTCACAAGCTCCGTGAAGCACTAGAAGCAGCCTCTATGCCTTGCTCTAAGCCTGAGCTCTGCTAGTGAAACCTACCTGCTTCTCGTCTGCATGCAAGCTTATGGAGCCAGGAGCTATCCCAACAGAATCTAGAATGAAGTGCAAGCTCAGTATAAAGCACATTACATTACATTAATTTTTATGATAATTCGTTAAATAACTAAGAATGGTACATAATATATTTTAATTGATGAGTAAACCAAATGCATACAGTATTTTAAGTATGAAAATTGAAGAGAAAGTTATGCAGCCTGTTTTATCCTACCACAAAATTATTCCCCCAAACCTATGGGGGTTCAAAAAATGTGTTACTATAATGCAACATAAATTGTTATGGTATTGTTTTAAAGATCAGGTATTTTAATTGTGTTTTTTCTGTAAAACCGATTTTTTGAACACTTTCCTAAAGGCTTGAAATGCGGAAACTCATTTTAGGGCTTTCCAAGGGTTTTTGAAGCTAAATGGGATGAAAATATGGATTGCCTACGGCTGCAATCAGCATTTCTGATAAGACTATTTATCCGGACCAATTCCGTAAAAAAAGTTTGGTGTATGGGGAAAGTTGGAGTTACTACCTTTCCATCAGTTTAAAATAATCTAAACCTGAAATTTGCCATAAAATTATTCACTGCAAATATAAGTTTTAACAGCCAAATGCAAAGTGCTAAACAATGCATAGATTCCTGCTACACTGTTCAGAAAATTATTTAGGTTATTTGACAACCGTATGCTGAGAAAGATTAAATGTCTTTGTGCATCGTAACTTTTCACCATCTTACACCGCATGATTGGCCACGGAGTACACCAAAGAGATATAAGGGATACATGAATCGTACCCTACACTGAAGTAAACACACCGGTGCAAAGTTTAGATGGCAGCCACTTTATTACTTTACTTTAATACTTTAATTACACATAAGTAATTTGTTGCCTAATTCATGGTGTGAGATTCTTTAGGGATAGGGAATCGAGAGAAAATTTGCCTCATATTTTGATGAAACGATGTAAACATTGGGAGTATTTACTAGTCACTTTTGCGAAGATACCGGATCTCAAGCTGTAAAATGCACGAACACCCTGTCGGGCGTTGCACTTGCTTCTCACAGGTAAGACATTTTTTGGACAAAGTCGCAGCAGTATTTTGCAACTTTCGTATTTTGAACATGAATTCATGTATTCCCAAAACCGTTATCACGTTGACATTTCTAGGAATCAGAGTTAAGAATTTACTACGTTTTTTGTACACAATTCCACCTAAAAAGAAAACCACAGCAAGACTCCAAAGCATACAAACCAGCAAGAATGCTACAAACAAATGTTTCATTTTCACATAATTTCCGGTGGCTATGATTTTGTTGGGTAAAAACTCAATGTCTTGCACCCGTTCCTCCACTCGATCAGCATAGGACTGCCAGTCATCCCATTTTTCCAGCAATCCGCCTTCTTTCATAAACTGGAGTGTTTTGGATACCCAAACTCGGTTAACTGTATATATAATGTAGTATAAATGTCTCTTGGTGAAAGCTTCGGAGAGTAGAAAACATTTTTTTAAACTGTCATTTGATAGTTTAGTGACACGTTTTTCTAAATCCAATAAATATGCCTGTAAATTAGCATTTTTGAAAATAGCATATTTTTTCATCAAAAAGCTAACACGCGTTTCGGCAGACTGCACAATCGTTCTATTGTAGTAAATGCTGCTATTTAGGTGATTTGACAAATTCCTCTTGTCGTATTCCCTGTAATTTGATTCCCACACCAGTGGATTATAATAGTAATGGTCTGGCCAGAAGATTTTAAATCCATTTTGCAGCAGGTCACCAAGTGTCTTGTAGGGTTTCTCGTAAACAAATACGGTAACACGAGTTGTGACTTCATTAGTGTAATATGGACATACTGTCATTCCAAGCAAACTCACAAAAAATATAAACTTTGTGCGCTTTTGTGCATTTCGAATAGAGACGCCTAGAAACTCCCCGGTCAAGTCAAGCAAGTTGCTCTTGGAATGTTGGCTCTTGCATAGGTAGTTGGTAAGCCGTGAAATAGCTGCCAATGATACCACCATACAAACTACACTGTGTACTGACATGACCTCTATCCAGGATTGCATGCTAGCAGACAGTCTGTGCTTACTTTTGCGCAGACTTGAACAATAAAACATTGAATCACTTGCAACGCCATAAAACAACAAACCAGTTTTTGTGTTGGCCGATTTTTCTATGCTGTCTCCATAGTTTTTATAAGAACCGTCATGTTTGAAATACTGAAACGTACCACTTGACACTGTTGCAACAAAATTGTCTCTTGAAATATATGTAAAGGTGAAATTGTAATGTTTAGAAATCACAAGCGCATTCATGTCCTTACTTAAACATGCTGAAGATATCCGTCTAAAGTTTTTACAAAACTTTGCAATTTGTCGTGTAACTTTAATTTCTTGCTCGTTTCCATTTGAAAACAGCCTTTTATGAAGCAAAATTGGATTCAATAGAGACTGTTCTGAAAAATTGTGTACTTTTCTCCAAGCTGCATATTCACTACAATACCCAAAGCAGTAATATCTTGTTATTGTGTCAATTGTTGACGTAATATACACTAATAGTTTTATTGAAGGCAACGTAGCGTGATTCAGGCGAAAATAAAGAAAGGAGTCATGTCTCACGTAGATCCCCGATTTAACGTACAAGTAAGTTGTTGAGGAACGAAGCGAAAGCTGATAAAATGTGTGGAATACATAGGCGCTATAATACTTTGGACGTCTAGAGTCCAGAGGTGCGAATATTACAGCGAATGGTTGGCTATATTTAAAGGGAAATTTAATTCCAACATCTTTCTGATATGTCCAGTTAAATATCATGTAACGCAAATTCTGCACTTCAAAACTGCAAAGTGGGTCAATTGAATGAATCAGCAGCTCATGACTGTGTACATTGTTTGAAAGGGTACTTATTAAACCTTTTGCAAAAGCCTGGATCTTAATTCCTTCGCACCATTCCTCAGTGCTTTTTAAGGATGATACAGGCAATGGAAAATAAATAACGAGGACGAAGAAAACAAGTGCAACAGAATGCATTGTACAACAAACTATGATGGTATTTCAAAACTGCGGATGTTCCAATTGTTTGCGTAATAGTTTTGCGTGTCCACAGAAGTGCCAAGACTGCCTGGAGATAATCAGTGATACTTTCACTGAATGAATGTAAGTTATTTACAATGGAAACACTCTGGTACACTCGGCAACAATTTTACAATCCTGCAGAAACTTTGGTTGTATCTCAATAAGGTGCTTCAAAACTCCCAGTTTATTTAACAAATCGAATGAAGACTGCTGCTTAATATAATATAAATATACAGAATGTTTTATTAGTAGTACTTCGGCAAATTTCATTTTGATAAAAGAAATTTCTTTTCTGTTTCTACTGACACTTCGTGTACAGAATAATTTAGCTATCCACAGAGTATTAGTGTTTAAAATATATCGCAAGCCAGGAGCTTAAGATTCTGAAGCAAGACGCAAATTTAAATTTAAATTTTTCATTGGAGAAGTTGGTTTAGTTTGTAAATGATCCATATCTACTCTATTTCACTTGTAATTGAAAATGTCATTACGAAAAATACTGTTAGATTAAAGAGTAAAAATAACCACTTACATCTTTTGTGATAAGTTGCAGAGTTGATCAGAAAAATGGTATCTTAAGTGCAATTCCACAAAAACAACTTTAAATACCTTAGGAATTTGTGTACTTGTAAAGTTAAATACAGTGCGCTCAGTAATCTTGACTTTATACTTTCAATTAATAATTTTAATTAGTCACAGAATATTTGACATTCAAAAACGAAAACTGATTGTTGAAAATTAAAATTCCTTCGTAGCACAATTTCTCTTTTCACCCAAGTAAATTATTAAACAAATGTTATCATAAACTTTCAGACTTACATTATAAATAAATATTAAACTGTGCGATTCCGTATATAATGTTTTTGTTGTATGTAAGTTGTTAGACAAAATGACACAGAAACGCTGCCAGCTTGATCCAAAATACGCTATATTCTTCCTTCTATGATCAGCTTGTGCCTAACGTGATAATATTGAAACGCGCATAAAGCTATTGTTTTCATCATATATTCCAACACATCGATGTAAATTTGCATGTCTATACACATCGCAAAATCCCCACAAAATTTAATTAATTATAGGTTTATAAGGTATGGCTTGTATATTCCTCAGTTAAATAAAAGGTTTTCTACAGTCTTGATACATTCCTTTTGCCTTTCATATGATGTGTCCAGTACATTTTTGGGTATGCATGTATGCTGGCATTCTTCTCCCCACAATATTTTATATGTACAGAGGTAATTTTTTAATATCATAACTGAACTACTGCGCATTGTTTTTCCTTCACAAAAAAATCGATACACGTGTCTGGCTTTTGTTTACTGCTTGATTATTATTGACAACGTTATTTGGCAGAGAAAAAAGGTCCCCTGATCCAAAAATAATACAATTAAAGCTCACAACAAAACGTATTTATGTATTTGATCCTTTTTGTATTTGAGGTATTTGTAATATTAAATGTAATACAAGCGGTTGCATTTAAGATATAAATACACAGAGAAGCATACACTCAATTCTGTTTTATTCTGTTTTAATTACATCTGACTGTTTTAATTACATCTGACTGTTTTAATTACATCTGACTGTTTTAATTACATCTGACTGTTTTAATTACATCTGACTGTTTTAATTACATCTGACTGTTTTAATTACATCTGACTGTTTTAATTACATCTGACTGTTTTAATTACATCTGACTGTTTTAATTACATCTGACTGTTTTAATTACATCTGACTGTTTTAATTACATCTGACTGTTTTAATTACATCTGACTGTTTTAATTACATCTGACTGTTTTAATTACATCTGACTGTTTTAATTACATCTGACTGTTTTAATTACATCTGACTGTTTTAATTACATCTGACTGTTTTAATTACATCTGACTGTTTTAATTACATCTGACTGTTTTAATTACATCTGACTGTTTTAATTACATCTGACTGTTTTAATTTCATCTGACTGTTTTAATTACATCTGACTGTTTTAATTACATCTGACTGTTTTAATTACATCTGACTGTTTTAATTACATCTGACTGTTTTAATTACATCTGACTGTTTTAATTACATCTGACTGTTTTAATTACATCTGACTGTTTTAATTACATCTGACTGTTTTAATGAAAAACTCCGTTGGTTATTAATAAGGTGATTTATACAACTGAGTTTTTATTTTGTATTCCTCCGAGGTTGTGTAATTTTTTAAATGAAAACTGATAACGTACAAATTTTTAATGTATACCTTTTAAATGCTTTTGTATTCACTTTTGTTTTAATTGTAAAGGCTTCCGCAGACGTTATAACAATTTTACGAGTGAATAGTTTTGCTAATAAAGAATAACCTACAACCATTTTTATTTTACAATTAGTGACGTTTATAGCTTCATACTTTAGCATAATCAACTTCTTTAGCTCATCAGTCGAGCTCAAGGTCGCAGCCTTCTTCAACGGTCGGGTCTGCTTTAACAGTCAGTTCACATACTCATCCGCAGTTCTTTTTCCACTGTAGTCAATCTGATTTCCGTTTCTGTAGAATTTCAGCGTGGGATAGCCCCTTACCCGATTCTCATTCGCTAGCTCGACCTCCTCAGTGGCATCCAACTTGGCCAGCATGATAACGCTTCCTTCATCCTCCAACGTTTTGGCTCAGGTGCTAGGGCTTAGCAGTATCTACACCACGGTGCATAAAATTGTACAAGAACGAATTCATTATCCATAATGGTCTGCTTGTAATTTTCTTTGGTCAGCACGAGGACACCCGTTATTGCAAAATTTGCTACTTTTTGGGTGTTGGCTGTTGGAACGGTGGTGCAACATTTTGCCTCGCCACCTGCGGAGGGAATCAGTTTTTAAAATTTGGGAGACATGTGCTGAGCACATCCAGCAGCAGCAGCAGAATTAACACCCCAAAAATATCATCATCATCCTCGTCCGCCGGAGCTGCAGAGCTCCACCACCACCACATCCGGTACTACTCTCCTTTTTACCTTGCCAAGAGCAAGTTTGTCTATATTGTCTTTGTGCCATTTGGCTATTGAATTTGTAAAATAATAAATTACTCTTTAAATAAATTGACGATTAACAAAATTGTGCATAAAACACTAAAATTGTACATGCAAACACAAAACATATATTTAGCAGTGTTAAAGAAAACTGTCGTATATTCGTACTAAACAAAACACAAATAATATTAGCGTCTGGAAGCAGTACTTTCAGCTCCAGCATTACCACCCTGAACATCCATCCCACCAGTACTAGGACGATTACCGTAACCATTAGTAGAACCTGCGCCCGGACCCGCACCACCACCAAGATCCGCACTTGTTCCCATCCCATCCCCTGCAACCGCAAGTTCACCCTCACTGTTAACCCCCGCAACCGCAAGTTCACCCCCGGCATTATCCAAGTCCGCTAGTTCACCCTCAACATGAACTTCTTCCTCAGCGTAATTACCCTCTATATAACTACCTTGATCTGTACCAGTCTCATCAGCGGCACCATCCGGGTATTGTCCATTTCCTGCATTTGCACTACCAAGAGTTCCATCGGCATTTGTACCTCCAAGATTGCTCCACACGCGTACTGCCGAGCATAAAAACATGCACCGTACCCGCTTCACACACTTTTCAAACTTTTCGATCAAAGGCGCTGGAACATTTTGCAAGTTCCTTAATTCGAAAATGGGTTCCTCTCTCTTCAGAATTGTTATCACGGTGATATTTCTTGGAATCAGAGTTACTAATATACTACGTTTTTTGTACAAAACCTCAGCTGCAAACGAAACCCCAGCAAGACTCCAGAGGATACAAACCAGCAAAAATGCTACCAGAATATGCTTCAGTTCCATATAATTTCCTGTGGTTATAACTTTGTCAGGTAAAACGTCAATGTCCTGCACTCCTGACTCAGATTTTTGAGCGTAGAATTGCCAGTCATCCCATTTTTGCACAAATCCGCCTCCTTTGATGAGTTGGAGTGTTTTTTTTACCCAAACTCGGTTAACTGTATGTATGATGTGATATCGATGTTTGTTAATGAGTGTTTCGGACAGCAGGAAACATTTTTTCGAACTGTCATCGGATTGCTGAATTACGCCTTTTTCTAAAGTCAGTAAATATACCTTTGGGTTGCTGTTCAAAATAGCATATTTTCCCGTCAATAAGCCAACACGCGTTCCATAAGATTGCACAATTGTTCTGTTCCAGTAAATGCTGGTATTCAGCAGATTCGACAAATTTCTTTTTTTAAATACCTCATGTGTGGTTTCCCAAAGAAGTGGGTCATAATTGTAATGGTTTGGCCACACAATTTTGAATCCATTTTGCAGTAAATCGCTAAGTGTCTTGTAGGGCTTTTCATGCACAACCACGGTCACTCGACTTGTGACTTCGTTTGTGTAATATGGACAAATTATCATTCCAAGTAAGCTCACAAAAAATATAAATTTTGTTCGCTTTTGTGCATTTCGAATAGAGAAGCCAAGAAACTCACCAATCAACTCAAGCAAGTTGTTCTTGATAGGGTGATTCTTGCATAGGTAGTTTGTAAGCCGTGAAATAGCCGCCACTGAAACCATCATACAAGCCACACTGGGAAATGACATGACCTCCGTCCAGGATTGCATGCTTGTGGAGAGTCTGTGCTTACTTTGGCGTAGACTTGAACAATAAAACACTGACTCACTTGCAACCCTTTCCAGCACAAGACCAGTTTTAATATGAGCCTTGCTAACAATGTTGTCTCCATAGTGCAAATAAGTACTTGAAGCTTCGAAATATTGAAATCTAGACTTTGCCGAAATTTTGTTTGCGCGTATATATGTAAACGTGAAGTTGTAATATTTAGAAATCATAAGCGCATTCATGGCCATACTATCACATATTGTAGAAAACCGTCTCAAGTTTTTACATTTCAATTCAAGCTTAGAAAAGGTTCCTGTCATTTGGATTATCTGTTTGTTTCCGTTTGAAAACAGTTTCTTGTGAAGCAACAGTGGATTTAATATAGACTGTTCTAAAATATCGTATATCTTTCTCCACGGTACATTTTTACCGCAATATTTAAAGCAGAAATACCTTGTCGTTGTATCACTTGTTGACTCGATTTGTATTAACAATTTGGTGGACGGTAAACTAGCGTCCACGATGTAAAACAAGTACATGGAATTAAGGGCTTTTAAATTCCATTTGTGAACGTATAAATATATAGTTGACGAACGAAGAGAAAGCTGATAGAATGTATCAAAGACGTTGGACGCACTCTTTCTAGTCAGGTGCCTGATCAGGGGCGCAAGTATAATTGCAAAAGGTTGACTGTGTCTAAACGGGAATTCAATTCCCACATCATTCTTATAGGTATTTTTAAATATCGTGTAACGTAAATCCTGGATATCAAAATTGCAAACAGACTTAAAAGAATGAATCATTAACTCATGCTGGTGCATGTGCGCCGCTAGAGTTCTTATTAGACGTATTGAAAATGTTTGAAACTCAGGCGTTTCGCAAAGATTTTTAATCTTTAGTGGTTTATTTAAAACATTTCCACTGCTATGAAACGCACCAAGCACAACGGAAGCACATACAAAATAGCTTAACAAACTCACCATTTTAAACACAGGCTTATATTTTCGTAAACGTTTTAGGTGTTTTCACAAGAAAATGATATATTCTGGAAACTTATACTTAAATGTTAAAAGGCAAATATTTTAAAATACAAACATTTTAGAAGCTAAATCTTTGGACTTAGAAGTTCAGTATTTTTGTTATATAATAAGGCTATTTCTTGGTTGAAATTGGAACATAAACGTACAAAGCTTATACTCGTCTTCTTTCAAGACTTGTTTGTGTTACGTAAAACATATGAGTAAAACAAGATTAATGCTTTTTAGATCTAATCTGTGTTCGTGCTAATATAGCTACAAAAAATATTTCTTTGGTTACTAAATAAGTAGTTATGTCAGGGTACTTTGTCTGCTTCAAACGGGCGCTTCTTTTCCTTTTATTTATTATCGTTTTATTGTTGTACTTTGTTGAGTTCTGAAAATGGAATAGTTGTAAATTCACGTCTCCAATCTTGATTTTATACCTGTGCCTCAGTTGAACGTCTGGAAGAATCCAGCACTTTGTAAAAGTTCCCTTGCTTGTTTCTTGGCTCGAGTTATAAAGGTTTACAGCATTTTCTTTTGCTTATTTCTCTACCAAGAACACGTCAGTGGAAGTGTAAAAAAGTCCAGTATTTTAAGCACAGTATAAACTTACCAATATGGCTATAAAAATATCTTCATATCAAGCAGTTATATGTTTATTGGTTGGTGTGCCTATACTGCTGTTGAAAACATTTTTGTTTTGCGCAAAATTATTTATATATAAAAACAGACTGCCAGGTTGTCGGATGTAACATTTTTAGACATGGTTTGTTTGCCTGTATTGTGTCGAATGTGGCAATATAAATACATGCTTATTATCTGTTTCTAATATTGACTACTTTTGCGCATTTATATGGCCAACAATGTTCTTCTTGGCTTGTTTTTAGAACCTAATTAACACAAAAGCACTCATTTTTGTATAACTGCGATGAAAATTTTGTGGTTCTTGTATGCATTTAAACCAAAATGTTTTTTGGGAACATCCTTTGGAATTATTCGAATTGCACGATATTAAATTATCTAATTTAACTAGCTTATCAGAATATTATATTAATCAATTTCAGCTAACTAGTGCTTATATGAAGCACTCTAAAAGCCAATCTAAAAATTGAATAGACGTACTTGAAAAGGTCTGCACTGGTTCTGATACAACATTCGTATTCTATTGGTAGAATGATTGAATGGTGATTTTAATTTTCTTTACAATTTTTTAAACGACGCTCCCTTTAAGCTAAAGGTCTTAAGGGAATGAGAAGCCTTCTGCAATTACAATCTCCGCATAAGTAGAGCCAGAAAAATCTACTGAATTGAAATGTGGCAGTTTTCCTTTCAGGAACACCGTGGGGCACGGCTAGAGGTATAAGCTTTGCTCTATGCGCATTTTACCAAATATGCAATCTGCCGTGGAATGCCTAGTGAACTGCTACCCTAGCTCTCGGCCAGAGAGTCAAGCTTTGTGCATATTTGGTAAAATGCGCATATAGCAAAACTTATATCTTTTGTCGTGCTCCTGAAAAGAAAACTGCTCAGAACTACTAAATGCACTTTGCAATGAAAAGCAAAGCATCTCGCTGCGGCTCTGCTCGGACAAAGTAATCCGCTGAAATCTTTCCTTCGCCGAGTTCAAGCAGGACCGTATGCAGGTTCCTTTCTTTTTTGGCTTTCTTTCTTTAGTGTATACATACAATGCTGCCCTCGATTTTGCCTAGTAACTCTGAAGTAGGGAAAACAAAATGCACATTGCACCATGATTCATAAACGCAAATTTTAACAGTTTTAGTGCGAATAAAGATCAGCATACTTAAAAAATAACAAGCTGCATTGTACACAACATGTTTTAGAAATATTTAAGGCTTCGTAACACATATTTTTCTACGTGGTATTAATTACACGTTTCGTGTTTTTATCCTTCAGAACAGTTAAGTATCAGGGGGTGAAATTTCACCGGCTAAATCAAATTTTGGATTTTTTCTTGTGTTTTCTTTGAAAAAAAGTATTTCAAAGCTCAAAACAAAGATAAGCTAAAGTAAGCAAAAGGATTTTATCCATGATAAAAGTTTATATTTACATTCGTGAAACAATGCACTGGGCAAGTATGTACCTAACAAAGCTGTAAGGGTTCGTTAAGTAGCTCTGACCTATACATACACAATTCCAAAAAATCTATTGTGCGTAATTTTTACTTGTAGGGTTCATGTCGGAGCTGCATTTCTTTTCAAATATGTATGTATTTTTATATACTTTTATTGTTTGACAGTGGAATGCATGCAACAATGCATTGTTTTATTGTTTAACCCTTTTGTTTGCATGGATTGATGTTAAAAACCAAATACAAAGACAATAACTAAACTTTTTCACATTATTTTTTACTTACGTGAATATTTTCTACGTTGTTCAATAATTCGAAACAAAATAAAAATAAACTTTACATTTGCATTCGTGTGTTTTCTTAAGCATAAGTATTATAAATGTAAACAAAAATAGGTAATGCCCCGGATTATGCCCGGGTCAATAAAGCTTTAGTATGAGTTGTAAACAAAAGCATACAATAAGTACCATTTTTTAAATGAAATTTCTTGTAACTATGCTAACGAATGTGGGTTCAGATATTTAGCTATAGTGCTAACAAAATTTTACAAAAAACTTGTAAGAAATCGCCAAAATTTTGAAATATTGCATGAATTGTTTGCAATTTTACTATCAAACTAATTGTAAGCAGAAAACTCGTAAATTTGGATTTTTGCCCTGCCCCGGTTTATAACCGGCCTCGAATTATGACCGGGTCTGAGACCTGAAATTTGAAATTTTGCCCCGGGGCATAATCCGAGTTTTACAGTACATAAGCCAATGACAAAATTTCCTATTTTTACACTAAATCATGCCTTTACTTCAAAAAATCATTCATTTCCGGAAATTCTGCAATTATTTTCCATTTGCGAAGGATTGCCTAAAAAATGCAGCAAACCAAAGATTTTTTGCAGACAAATAAAATATTGCCGGAATTTTTTTACGAACACATCAGGATACCTGGAAGAAAAAGTTTTTTCCACCGACGTAAGTTGTAGAATATTATAGCATTTAGGTTTTATGTATATGAAATGAAAATATATATGATAGCTTACAATATTTTTTTCGTAGCACTAACTCACAATACTTAAATGTTATCAATTCCATCCTCCGTTGTTATCTAAACACAGCAAACCCAGAATTGAAAACGACAATCATGCAATATACAAAATTTATTACCTGTAGCAAGAGGAAAGATTATATCTCAGCATTTATTGAGACGAAAGTAACATTGGAAAGTAAAATAAACCATTGGCAAATGGAGTAAGTAGGAATCGACTTCGGGACCTTCGAGGCATTTGGGGCCTTCGGCCCCGTGGATATTTGGACATTCGGCCCCGCGGATATTTGGGGCCTTCGGCCCCGTGGATATTTGGGGCCTTCGGCCCCGTGGATATTTGGGGCCTTCGGCCCCGCGGATCAACGGATTTTAACAAATGGACCTCATATTTGTAATCCTGGTCAAAAATGGACCTAAAATCATGTGTCACACATGACATGTCCAATTCTTTGGAAAATTTAACAATTAAGGGCCCAAATCAGGGCATAAATAGTTAAATTTTAACAAATGGACCTCATATTTGTAATCCTGGTCAAAAATGGACCTAAAATCATGTATCACACATGATATGTCCATTAATTTGAAATATTTAACAATTAAGGGCCCAAATCAGGGCCTAAATAGTCAAACTTTAACAAATGGACATCATATTTGTAATTCTGGTCAAAAATGGACCTAAAATCATGTGTCACACATGATATGTCCATTAATTTGGAATATTTAACATTTAAGGGCCCAAATCAGGGCCTAAATAGTCAAATTTTAACAAACAAACTGTGGATTCGTAATCCTGGTAAAAAATGGACCCCAAATCATGTGCCGCATGATATAGGTCCTATGTAAAAATGTTGGACCGTTGGTGACCTCTGACCTTTAGAGTTGACCTATTGACCTGAAATTCATAAGGGTTCTGTCGGAGGTTCACCAGAGTCTGTATACCAAATTTGGTGGAAATCGGAGTAGCCATTTCGGAGAAAAACGTGTTTACACGGACGGCCGGACGGCCGGACGTCCGGACGTCCGGACGTCCGGAACAGGAAATTAGGAGGAATCTGTCGATTCCTAATAAACTCCTGAACGTTTCTCTAAGAAGGACACTCCTACATTATAAGTGGCGTTTTTCTTATCCAGAACAAACACAAGCAAAATATATTGAATTGCAAGCTGTGTAAACACTAACGTAGAAAAGGTTTAACCTTATCACATGGCAATTAAAAACTAATATTTTGTAGTTAAAGTGGCGTTAATCTTGTTGTGAAAGCCCACATGGCAATTAAAATGGGGAAGCTAAACTGTCAAAGTGGGAGTTCTTATGGAACAGGTATCAGCGGGAATGGGAATTTCAAAAATATGCTTCAGCCCTTGACGTGGAAATTCTTTAGAGTTCAGCGGAAGCAGACGTAATAATACGTTCTCCCACCGGCACGTAATGGCTTGCGAAAACGAATAAATTCGTTACACCGCTCAGCTGATCGAATAACCACGTTTTTCCGCTCGCAAAACGTTTTTATCCAGACGCATTAATACGTTCTACCACTCAGCCAATCAAATTGCGAGAACGGAATTTTCCGTTTTCTCGCGTTTTAGAGAACGTACTCAATGAACGTATTATTACGTCCTCCCAAACGTAAACATTTTAATATATAAATATGATCGAAATGAGAATCGAAACATAATCTGTGTAATAAGCAACACTATTTGCTCAGTGAGATAATTTGCTGCTATGAGCAAGATGAAGCTAGCCAACTTTTAATCAAATGTCGTTTAGTCATAGTCTAATAATTCAAAATTGGTTTATCTTACGACTGTTGTCCGTCAAATTAGCTGTTATCATGTGAGATAGCCTCAGTTCCAAGCTATCTAAAGCTCATATCTTTGCAAGATCTACCTCCAGATTGTACTCTGGATTGTAACTGTCTCCAACTCTGCGGATAGTTTTAAGCCAAACAAAATACGAGTGTTAATAAGGAACAATCTCAAGTAACCTCTTTTACTCCCGTTTTATTCATAGAGTTTTTCCGTTAATACGCTAGGTTCAGTTTTGTAATATGCAGCTTATAGTAAGGTTTTGGTTCAGCGTCAGGATGGAATCTTATGATTGGGGAAATGCTTCTCGAATTATGTCATGGGTTTTGTTTGTGAGTTTTTTCTTTAAACGTTTTTCATTGTACCTTGTGCACTACTTTAGCAATACTTTGTATTTTTAGGGAATGCATACGTTGGTTTTGGTTGCAATTGGAATCCTAGTGTCCTCGGAAGTTCCATGTCAGAAAGACGCTTCAATCATAAATGAAGCCATGGATTATTGCGTGTCAGGTAAGCTGCTGATAAATACACAGTTCAAACACTTGCCTAACTGTTAAGGGCTTATGCATTGCTTATTTCTCAGCCAATGCCCTGTGGCATTACAAGTTGAGTGTTACGTTTATCAAAACTGAAGACATTCTGCTGACTGGAATGTTATTTTATGCTACGTAGCAGGTAAGAAAATACGAATTTTCCAATATGTTTTGCAATGATTCTGTAAAAAATATTTTATTGTGTTATTCGTACCATTTTTTGATGTTCTAGGCACTTGACCCAAAAAGAGCATTTTTTGGATAAAGGTTTGGATAATACTGTACGGAATTTTGGCAACAAACAAAATAATTGTTAGTGCATCTGTGTTGGGATTCTGTCGACATTCTATTGCCCTGATTAACGTTGTGGCGATTTTCGTTGTTATTGGGTTCTCCGAACAACTCAAGAAAAAGATTGGGCGCAACAAATTTCTGCACCACGACATCCTTAAAGGCATTCAAAACGACGGTATTGATCAGCATTAAGTCAATATTAGCCAATGTCTCTTATAGGCGACGTATTCAATTTTTTGCATTTTTTATCTCTTTTATGCAACTCTTTTTATTCTTTTTCTGACGGTTTACAATAAATTTGAAAATTCATAGAACTGTTTTTGTTTTCTCAGCTAAGTATTTGTTGCAAATGTAAAATTTTTTACAATGCAAGTTATATTTTTATGCCGTGGTTTTGTGTCATACAAATATATGTTCTAGCAAAATACTAACGGCACTTGCTTGACAATTATCCTACATTTTATGCTAAAACACACGAATTATTTGCTATGAATCAGACTCTATTAATGTCTTTCTTACTATTCCATTAAAATTTGTGTTAAAGAATTTTGTGAAAGTAAGAATTTGTTAATAGTATCGAATAAAACCCACAGCATACCACATTCAAGTGCAAATACTTTTATATAAATTACAAGCAATAATTTCCACCGAATTTTTGCAGTGTCGACTTCATTCTGTAAAACACCAATGCCGTATACTTTTTTACAAGTTCCAAAAAACCTTGCCCAATCATTTCATGTTTGCCCCATTGTTTTTTCATTACTTCAATGCAGAATAGCTTACCTGTACAAATTTATTAGGAATCGACAGATTCCTTCTAATTTCCTGTTCCGGACGTCCGGCCGTCTGGCCGTCCGGCCGTCCGGACGTCCGGACGTCCGTGTAAACACGTTTTTCTCCGAAATGGCTAATCCGATTCCAACCAAATTTGGTATACAGACTCTAGTCGATCTCCGACAGAATCCTTATGAATTCCAGGTAACAAAAATAGGTAATGCCCCGGATTATGCCCGGGTCAATAAAGCTTTAGTATGAGTTGTAAACAAAAGCATACAATAAGTACCATTTTTTAAATGAAATTTCTTGTAACTATGCTAACGAATGTGGGTTCAGATATTTAGCTATAGTGCTAACAAAATTTTACAAAAAACTTGTAAGAAATCGCCAAAATTTTGAAATATTGCATGAATTGTTTGCAATTTTACTATCAAACTAATTGTAAGCAGAAAACTCGTAAATTTGGATTTTTGCCCTGCCCCGGTTTATAACCGGCCTCGAATTATGACCGGGTCTGAGACCTGAAATTTGAAATTTTGCCCCGGGGCATAATCCGAGTTTTACAGTACATAAGCCAATGACAAAATTTCCTATTTTTACACTAAATCATGCCTTTACTTCAAAAAATCATTCATTTCCGGAAATTCTGCAATTATTTTCCATTTGCGAAGGATTGCCTAAAAAATGCAGCAAACCAAAGATTTTTTGCAGACAAATAAAATATTGCCGGAATTTTTTTACGAACACATCAGGATACCTGGAAGAAAAAGTTTTTTCCACCGACGTAAGTTGTAGAATATTATAGCATTTAGGTTTTATGTATATGAAATGAAAATATATATGATAGCTTACAATATTTTTTTCGTAGCACTAACTCACAATACTTAAATGTTATCAATTCCATCCTCCGTTGTTATCTAAACACAGCAAACCCAGAATTGAAAACGACAATCATGCAATATACAAAATTTATTACCTGTAGCAAGAGGAAAGATTATATCTCAGCATTTATTGAGACGAAAGTAACATTGGAAAGTAAAATAAACCATTGGCAAATGGAGTAAGTAGGAATCGACTTCGGGACCTTCGAGGCATTTGGGGCCTTCGGCCCCGTGGATATTTGGACATTCGGCCCCGCGGATATTTGGGGCCTTCGGCCCCGCGGATCAACGGATTTTAACAAATGGACCTCATATTTGTAATCCTGGTCAAACATGGACCTAAAATCATGTGTCACACATGATATGTCCAATTCTTTGGAAAATTTAACAATTAAGGGCCCAAATCAGGGCATAAATAGTTAAATGTTAACAAATGGACCTCATATTTGTAATCCTGGTCAAAAATGGACCTAAAATCATGTATCACACATGATATGTCCATTAATTTGAAATATTTAACAATTCTATTGCAATTCTAATTAGTCACAGATAAAAAGAAAAGTGTTTGCTGGAAACTATTATATCACTGTATCTCTTGCCAACCTAAATAAATTATTAAATAGATATTATCAATTACTTTCAGAATTAAATTAGTGTAAATATTGAACTGCCCGATTCCCAAAACGATGTTTTCTGTTGTAGGTAAGTTGTTAGAAAAAAATTACTCAGAACCACTGCCGACGTAATCCAAAATAAACTACACTGTCTTGTTTTTATTTTCAGCTTGGGCCTAAACGTGATAATATTGAAACGCGCATCAAGTTACTGTGTGCTGCTTATATACTAACACATCGATGTAAATTTGCAATTATATACACATCGCCAAAGGCTAATAAAATTTAATCATTTCTGGGCTCACGTATAAGGTATGTCTTGTATATTCCTGATTTTGTAAGGTTTAATAAAGTCTTGATACATTTCGTTTGCCTTTCATATGCCGTGTCTAGTACATTTTTGGATATGCATGTACCTATGCTGGCATTTTTCTGCCCGCAATATTTTATATGTACAGAGGTAGTCTTTTAATGTATTAAATAAGCTAATGCGCATTGTTTTGAACCCATGAACAAATCGATACACGTGTCAAGAATTTTGTTTACTAGTTGGCTATAAAAACGTTGTTTTAAAGGTAGGAAGCCACTGCACTAGGAAGCCGATCATCAAAGTAGTGGGGAAATAGCACATTCTTAAGTTGTTTTTCCAAGTGGTGCAACATGAAAAGCATGACTTGTTGTAATGACCGACAATACTGAACGACAATAAGCTGAGGTGCATTAAAAATATCATGTTTTTTGCAAGTTTTCCGAATTATGACAGTCTTTCAAGCTAATACTTTAAATTTGCTGTTTATTTATAGGGACGAACCAGCCCTGAACGTTAAAAGAGTTTTTAAAAAGGTGAAGAAAATCTTGGTCGATTCTGAAAAAAGATGCTCAAAGTATTAAACATCCATAAGTTCTGCTGATAACAGAGTTTTTTTTAAACGCTTATAATTTCAAGGCAAAGAATTTCATTTATCGCCACAAGTATTCAAATGCATTTCATATTATAGTGAACTCAAAATAATTTCGTTATTTTCAAATTTCAAAACACGATTTTTTGCATCTATTATGATGCTGCTTGCTAAAGTTGCCCACAACTTCTGTTCCCTGTTTTTAAACGTGTTTTAAAGTTCCTGTACCTGCAACTTGACCTTGTATGCATTCAGCAAAAAATAGAACATGCACTATTACACCATGTAATATATGAAATTTTCACTTATGCGATATTTCAGTATGTTGTAGGGCTTGGTAAAAGGAGTCGATTGATACCTTACTCGACCCCTCCAACTTGAAGCATGTGGAAGTTATACCCGGGTAAAGTTCACCTCCCGGGTATTTCGAAACTAAATTAGGGTTTCAAAACGTTAGTTTTTTAACTAATGTAAAAACTACACTAATACAATTCATAAAAAATTCCAATTTCTAGAAAAAGAATTTTTTGAAAAACTCAAAAGGCTTGCGAGTTATTGCGATTTTTTGCAAAAAATAACCGATTTTCGAATTCAAACGTTTTAAAGTCGGTGAACTTTCGGGTCAAATTGAAAATGTTAAATGATAGTTTGAAATGTCCTAATTCATTTGGTTTTTCAAAATTTGAAAAAAAGTGTGGGGCACAGGAGATATAGCAGTTTCAATATGCTACCTGTTTTGATGACGTCATCGGCAACCAGAGCTTGGTAGCCTACAAAGAAAACATGAGTTTTTCATTTAAAATCGCGCATTGATATTGCGACTTATATTGATACATATTATTTTTTGTTAAAAACAATTATTCGCTAGAAGCTTCTCTGAGTGATGGAAACACTCAACAGTTTGAAGCTCAGATCAAACAGAGACGTACCAGCAACTTAACAATTATAAATGTATATAGTAAATTTTCATTGCCACTTTTAGCGGTTAAATGTAATATCTATCAACGACTCGTCGTCTGTTTGCACAAACATGATATACTAATATTCTTATAATGTCGTTAGAATAACATTATTGCTTATTCAATTAGAACATTGTGAAGTTCTACATCATAGACATATATACGTAGGTGTGCAATATTTGCATATACCAATAATTTCCAGCCTTTGTAAACACACTTAAAAGAGCACTTAGCTGCTATTCCATTAAACTGAACACATTTTTTTACTAAGGCGTTCGTTACTTTACGACATTATTATTCATACGCTATTTAGCAGAAGTTATAGTCAGTTTCAATACAATTTAAATACACTAACTATTAAGATTGTTTTAACAAATTTCTTGAGAACAATATAAAATATTTATTCTGACGTGGCATTTTGCAGGTTTTAAAGGTTAAGAGTTCATAGCAGTGTTAAAAGCGCTCTCAACGCTACAGAGTTTAGGCTTATTGTCAAATTAGTTTATGACTGTCAAATATTTTTTCCATTCAACTTAAAGATTTTCAATTTACCTACTAAAACCAATTTTATAATCTAGCCCATGTTTATTATAGCGTTGAATTTTTAAAAGAATTTTAGTATTTGTTCCTCTCGTAGCTATAATTTGCAAACACCAATGTTTTAAAACAAAGTTATTTTTCAAATTTTTTAGTGGCACTAGTTAACATGAGTTCTAATGTTATCTTTCAAATGTACATTGGCGCATGCTTAATAATTTCAGTTTCATCTTTAACTTTTCACTCTTTGACAAAAATTCTTAGAATCGCTGATATTAAAAAATACGAACATAGCTGGGAAATTCTAGAATTGTTTCGCTCGTTCACCACACAGTTTTTCTGGTTGAATGACTCCACGTATTCAGATTTTCATTATAATTATTTAAATTTCTGCATTAGCAAAATCAATGGATGTGTAGCATTGCACTCTGCTATCAAAGTGTCACTTCAAAAACCAATAGACTCAATTGCTGATTTGATAAGTGAAAATAGCATTTTAGTGATGTCACTGCCTTACAAATACAACAAAATTTTAAAAACTGTGAGACATGGAAGTTATCATACTTGCCATATTGTATATTCTCGTTTTGAAAATCTATACAATATGCAGGATACTTTTACATTTGACCCCGTTTTGTCAGTGTCTAGAAATCATCGAATTTATCCCGCTGACTATTTTTTAACAGCTTATGCCATGAACGGCGACGTTGGCACGACCACTCTTGCTCATCTATACACGAGGATTACCTCAAAATACATTATATTCAGCGCAAAATCTGCTTTTTCGATTTGTGTCTATTGCGCTGCGACAAATCTTTCAGTAAAATCTGCACAGTTAAAACAGCATGGCTATTTTGTGCCCCTAACAACATTGCCAAAACTGCACTTCGAGATTCCGAATTTTGTAAAACTGTTGTATTTTAATGGCAGCAAATCAGTGAAAATCGACATTAAAATAGAAACAAATTGTCCATACGAACTACGTGCAACCTCCAGAATTCCGAAAGACGCACCAACACAGTATTTAATGCTTAGAATATGCTATTATTGGTTATTAACTAAATCCATTCAATGCAATCACATACTTTGTTTTGCATCTGCTGAAAGTTTATTTCAGGAAGATATAGATCGCTTAGCAGGTTTGTTTGTGTTCAGAACACCGTTTTTGTCAAGGATTTCTGCAATCAAATATGTGATTTTTGTAGAGAGAATATCTGGCAATTGGAAAGACGTAAACTGGTACTCGCTGCTTAATCCATTTGACTACAGAGCTTGGCTATTAATTGCAATATGCATTTTTGGTGTTGGACAGGCTTTAAAGCTACTTTTAATTCCAAGGTCCGGGTATTTTTGGTTGATTGCAACACTACTAGAACAAGAGGATGCTCACGGAAATAAAGCGGTTGGGTTTAAAAGGCTAGTAATTGCTCTATGGTTGCTAGTTGTTAGCATGCATTTAAGAAATGCATACACATGTTCTTTGTTTACGTATTTAACAAAGTCTGCAAACTCAATTGTTCCACCGAAATCCTTTCGTGAGGCAATTGAAACAACAGATGCGGGTTTTCTGACCACTCGAGTAATGTATCCTCTGATTAGCGCAAAAGATACCTGTAAATTAAACGTCAGTCAACCAATCGCGGAGTGTAATTTAGGAACCAAGCTCTATTTAAGAACCTATACAGAGGACCATCCTGAAGTTGTGGCATCTGAACTCGCATCTGACGTAAATGGGTTCCGTAGCAAAAGTCTTAAAACAGAGCCCAGCTACCCCTACCCCAAACACAAGGATTTTCTTAAAGCATACCTACGTAATAAATGGTTTGCGTTTTATTATCATTTCGACAGCCATTATGAAAGGGATAATTTTCCACTTTTTTCAAAGTTACTAATATTTTTACAAAACCATCATGCTCTTGTTGATAGAATGGAAGGAGAAATATTTCCCCTGAAATCTGTTTGGGCATTTTCAAGAAAAGTGTACTTTCACAAAAAATTTATTGATGCAATGGGGCTCGTTGAGCAGTCAGGAATATTTGATTACCAGGTTACAGTTTACAAGTCTATGGTACTGACAGAGCAGTTACTTTGGTACATGCGGAAAACCAATGGAACAAATTCCACAATAATTTTAAAGTCATTTAGAAAGTGGGTTTGGCATAACTGTTTTGATGTGTACACACAGGCATGCTCTCTAGAAGAGATATTGAAAAATGTAGCGTTTGATCCTAGTGTTACTGTAGGAAACCTGACAATCGTTTGGTTTTTGGTTTTTATCTTGTGGTTTGCGGGTATGGTCATTCTGCTATTGGAGTGCTTAAAAGTTAATTTTGTAGACAACTTAAAGTAATTATAAATTTGTTCCAAGCGTATGTGGTAGAAAAAACAGAAGAATTTATGATTAAACGTAAAACGGGATTTTTAGTGGTAAACTTTTTAATAACACAGCCAAGCTTTCAATAGCATCTGCTATCTTCATCAGGGCTAAAGGCGTTAACAATAAAATGGAAACCGAGAAGGCTACAATTTGTAATTTTTATAAACATTCATTATGAAATCAAAATCCATTTGTCCAAGAGCCTGTATCTATTGGCCGCTATCCAGGTCTGGGGGGAGAAAAAATCCGTGAATTGTAGGAAAACCCCTTCCTGAGGGAAAGCTTGTTGGCTGGGATCTATACTTATGGGCGTTTTTTATTTATTTTCTTCCGGTGCTCAAAAAATTTTTTCCGTAGGATGTGAGTCCAACCAGGTTTAATGGCTTGTCCATTGTTCTTGTTCATAGTCTTCTTTGTGTATTTTATCCACAAGCCTTCCTTGACTTTCCTTCGGATGGTATTACTTTCTTTCTCAATAAACTTGACCTTTGAAGGGTCTATCTGATGTCCGGTTTCCCATACATGCTCGGCTACTGCTGAATCCTCCACATTGGCATTTTTTACATGGTACATATGCTGATCAGTACGCTTGTTAATTCCTTGTCGTGATTCTCCTATGTATTTAAAATCGCATTCTTCGGTCGGAGTACCAGCACAAGGAATTTCATATATCCCGGATTCTGTGTCGGATTTACGGTCCTTGAAACGACTAACATGACTCGAAATTTTGTTCCTTGGTACATATCCAATTTCCAACGTGGTGTGTTTCCGAAAGTGTCTTGCCAGATCCTCTGTCAGTTTTTCAACATAAGGAAGAATAGCCCGTCTTTGGTATTCGTCTTTGTTGGAGGAAGTTGTATCCTCATGATCGGCGTTGTCATTTCTATTGGGGGCTCTGGTTGATATTTTATCCTTTTGTATTCTGATACGTCTTTGTATTAGACCACGTGGGTATCCATTCTGTATAAGGCATTCAGTGGTGAATTGGATTTCGTCTGGAATATGTATGTCGTCACAGAGCGTTAGAACCCTATGAATCTGACCATGTATAACAGAAAGCTTGTGAGCCATTGGGTGACTTGACGTAAAATGTAGATATCGTCCAGTATTTGTTGGTTTTCCGTAGATTGAATGTCCAATGGAATTGTCCTCCTTACGATAGGTAATCACGTCCAAAAAAGGAAGGCCAGAATATTTTTTGCCGAAAACCTCTTGTTCCGATTCTCGTTCTAATGTGAATTGGATAGACTCATGAAAGCTATTCAAATCGTTCAGCACTTCAAAAATTTTCCGTGATTTGGTCAGTGAATATATATCATCTACATAGCGTATCCAGAATTTGATATATTTGTGATTGATAACCATGAACTCTTCCAGAGCTTGCATTGCAAACTCAGCTAACACTGGGCTAAGTGGGGATCCCATTGGCAGACCGTGTACTTGTTTGTAGATGTCTTGACGGAAGCGAAAATATGTCGAAGTGCAGCAAATCCGAATAAGAGCAATAATTTCATCCAGGGTGTAATCAGTTCGCTTAGTCCATGACTTATCCTTTGCAAGCCGTGATGCAACATATTGAATTGTGAATTCTACAGGAACTCGGGTAAATAAAGAGACAACATCAAAGGAAACCATTTCGTAACCCCGAGGAATGTTTTGTTGACCCAGCTTTTCGACAAAGGCCGTGGAATTAGTAACGCTAAGTTTCCATTTATTTGCAATAGGCTTAAGGATGAAATTGAGATTTTTGGCAATTTTGTAGCATACGGAACCTCGGAAATCAACAATGGGACGGAATGGTACAGAGGGCTTATGGATTTTGGGGAGTCCATAAACAACAGGCGTATAAGCTTCGTATGGGATCCACTGCTTGACTTCCATTCGAATCAGCTTCATCTTTTCTTCATTGTCCAAATTTGTATTACCCAATTCTTTGTCTATGGTTCGTCTACTCTGTGTCTCAATTATTTGGACAAGTTCTTTCTTTGTTTCAGATATGGGATCCGCTAAAACTTTTGAGTAGTCTTCGGTGTCAAGTAGTTCATAAATCTTCTTTTCGTACGTTTCTTTTATAACAATGACTGTTGAATTTCCCTTGTCCGCACTAAGTATGACGATGTTTTTGTTAGATTGGATTTGATGGATTGCGTCATGGACCCACTTCATACGATTGATGATAAATTTGGGAGTCCTATGCTTCTCGACAATCCTAATAGCTCCATCAAGAAAACGTTCTTCTGCTTCGTAGTCTAGTTTTGCTTTTTTGATTGAGTTGTTGATAGCAGTCATGATATCTATTGTTGCATCAAGATCAAGTGGTTTGGGTATTGCGTAATTCAAGCCAAGCGAAAGCAATAAAGTTTCCTGTTCCGTGGGCTGGTAAACGTCTTCAGCCAAGTTGTGGATTGTATTGGGCACAACCTTTAGATTATGTGGATTGGGAAATTTGGCAGGTTCTGTCTTGGATAGCAGCGACTCCAGTTTCTTTCTGTGGCCCGATTCCATAACGCTCTTGATGCGAAGGTTTTCTATCGACAATAAGCTGGTGACTTTGTGTAAAAGATCCGGATATTTTCCTTCTATTTGTGCAAGTAGTGAATCCTTCTCATTTTGCAAAAATCTGGTATGCTTAAACATTATACGTACTACTTCTTTTAATATCTTCTGTTCGGTCCTTCGAAGAATCATAGAGACACGTTTATCTTCTTCATATGGATGTTTCACCCGTTGAAGAATTTATAATTTAAGTTGCAAATATTAGTGATTAAGATGAATAGGTTGCTTTGCCCATTTTAAACAACTAGAAGTACATGATATATATTTGTATGTTTTTTCCTTAACCTGGAATCTATTTCAGTAATGTTCTTAAAAGCTAATATATTAGCTAAGTATATGGAATCCAACATTACCTAGCAAGTTATTATTAATCCTACAAGCATTGCAACTAGCAATATAAATCTTATCCCAGAAACATGTTGTAAGTCGGATTTGATCTTAAGGTCTCAGCAGATATTCGATTCTAAAGTTCAGTAAAGTATTTTGGAAGCTTGATAAACGACTCTAACATACAGCAAATTTTTTTAGAAGAATGAGAAACGACTTGCGATCACGGGAGGGCACGCAGTGCGCTGCCGAATATTGGGAAGCGTTTCTCCAGTCTGCCTCCGAACAATAGCTGGCTATTGGTTAAGGAATTTTTGATATGCTGTTTAGAAACTTGACTAAAATATAGCTGGTGTTCGTGGTAGCACAATTACAGAAAATAAATATAATTCCTAAGGCATTTAATTGGGATCTATAAGAAATACGTATTTGCTAAGCTAAGGCCAAACGCAATGTGTATAAAGCTGCGGTGCACTTCACTTCTAGATTTTGTTCGGATAGCGATTCTGTCTGAATTTTGCATAAGCTTACATACACACAAAAAAGAGAAAGGTTTCACAAGCTCCGTGAAGCACTAGAAGCAGCCTCTATGCCTTGCTCTAAGCCTGAGCTCTGCTAGTGAAACCTACCTGCTTCTCGTCTGCATGCAAGCTTATGGAGCCAGGAGCTATCCCAACAGAATCTAGAATGAAGTGCAAGCTCAGTATAAAGCACATTACATTACATTAATTTTTATGATAATTCGTTAAATAACTAAGAATGATACATAATATATTTTAATTGATGAGTAAACCAAATGCATACAGTATTTTAAGTATGAAAATTGAAGAGAAAGTTATGCAGCCTGTTTTATCCTACCACAAAATTATTCCCCCAAACTTATGGGGGTTCAAAAAATGTGTTACTATAATGCAACATAAATTGTTATGGTATTGTTTTAAAGATCAGGTATTTTAATTGTGTTTTTTCTGTAAAACCGATTTTTTTGAACACTTTCCTAAAGGCTTGAAATGCGGAAACTCATTTTAGGGCTTTCCAAGGGTTTTTGAAGCTAAATGGGATGAAAATATGGATTGCCTACGGCTGCAATCAGCATTTCTGATAAGACTATTTATCATTGGACCAATTCCGTATAAAAAGTTTGGTGTATGGGGAAAGTTGGAGTTACTACCTCTCCATCAGTTTAAAATAATCTAAACCTGAAATTTGCCATAAAATTATTCACTGCAAATATAAGTTTTAACAGCCAAATGCAAAGTGCTAAACAATGCATAGATTCCTGCTACACTGTTCAGAAAATTATTTAGGTTATTTGACAACCGTATGCTGAGAAAGATTAAATGTCTTTGTGCATCGTAACTTTTCACCATCTTACACCGCATGATTGGCCACGGAGTACACCAAAGAGATATAAGGGATACATGAATCATACCCTGCACTGAAGTAAACACACCGGTACAAAGTTTAGATGGCAGCCACTTTATTACTTTACTTTAATTACACATAAGTAATTTGTTGCCGAATTAATGGTGTGAAATTCTTTAGCAGAGTGGACGAAACCCGCGAGTTTTTCACAAAAACCCAACCCACCCGGGTTTATCTGAGTTTTTGGGCAAAAGTGGGTATTTCTGTGTATGGGTGGTTATTGCCATACCATGGACTAAAAGCTGTAATCGCAAAGAATTTGCGCCCCAAAGGCTGTGGCTCAGCAAGAGAATCACGTTATAAATGATTTGTAAAAGAAGAAACTATGAATATTTCGATATTATTTGAAGTTAAATGGTCAATTATTAACAAAAAAATGTACTTTTACAATAACTTTTATCAAAACCCACTTTTACCCAAAACCCACTCTCAAAACAAGGTGGGTTGGGTACCCAGAAACCCGGGTTTTACTGGGTCACCCAACCCGTGGGTAATGGGCACACGTCCACTGTTCTTTAGGGATAGGGAATCGAGAGAAAATTTGCCTCATATTTTGATGAAACAATGTAAACATTGGGAGTATTCACGAGTCACTTTTGCGAAGATACCGGATCTCAAGCTTTACAATGCACGAACACCCTGTCGGGCGTTGCACTTGCTTCACACAGGTAAGACATTTTTTGAACAAAGTCGCAGCAGCATTTTGCAAGTTTCGTATTTTGAACATGAATTCATGTTTCCGCAGAACCGTTATCACGTTGACATTTCTAGGAATCAGCGTTAAAACTTTACTACGTTTTTTGAACACAATTCCACCTAAAAAGAAAACCACAGCAAGACACCAAAGCATACAAACCAGCAAGAATGCCACAAGCAAATGTTTCATTTTCACATAATTTCCTGTGGTTATGATTTTGTTGGGTAAAAACTCAATGTCTTGCACCCGTTCCTCCACTCGATCAGCATAGGACTGCCAGTCATCCCATTTTTCCAGCAATCCGCCTTCTTTCATAAACTGGAGTGTTTTGGATACCCAAACTCGGTTAACTGTATATATAATGTAGTATAAATGTCTCTTGGTGAAAGCTTCGGAGAGTAGAAAACATTTTTTTAAACTGTCGTTTGATAGTTTAGTGACACGTTTTTCTAAATCCAATAAATATGCCTGTAAATTAGCATTTTTGAAAATAGCATATTTTTTCATCAAAAAGCTAACACGCGTTTCGGCAGACTGCACAATCGTTCTATTGTAGTAAATGCTGCTATTTAGGTGATTTGACAAATTCCTCTTGTCGTATTCCCTGTAATTTGATTCCCACACAAGTGGATTATAATAGTAATGGTCTGGCCAGAAGATTTTAAATCCATTTTGCAGCAGGTCACCAAGTGTCTTGTAGGGTTTCTCGTAAACAAATACGGTAACACGAGTTGTGACTTCATTAGTGTAATATGGACATACTGTCATTCCAAGCAAACTCACAAAAAATATAAACTTTGTGCGCTTTTGTGCATTTCGAATAGAGACGCCTAGAAACTCCCCGGTCAAGTCAAGCAAGTTGCTCTTGGAATGTTGGCTCTTGCATAGGTAGTTGGTAAGCCGTGAAATAGCTGCCAATGATACCACCATACAAACTACACTGTGTACTGACATGACCTCTATCCAGGATTGCATGCTAGCAGACAGTCTGTGCTTACTTTTGCGCAGACTTGAACAATAAAACATTGAATCACTTGCAACGCCATAAAACAACAAACCAGTTTTTGTGTTGGCCGATTTTTCTATGCTGTCTCCATAGTTTTTATAAGAACCGTCATGTTTGAAATACTGAAACGTACCACTTGACACTGTTGCAACAAAATTGTCTCTTGAAATATATGTAAAGGTGAAATTGTAATGTTTAGAAATCACAAGCGCATTCATGTCCTTACTTAAACATGCTGAAGATATCCGTCTAAAGTTTTTACAAAACTTTGCAATTTGTCGTGTAACTTTAATTTCTTGCTCGTTTCCATTTGAAAACAGCCTTTTATGAAGCAAAATTGGATTCAATAGAGACTGTTCTGAAAAATTGTGTACTTTTCTCCAAGCTGCATATTCACTACAATACCCAAAGCAGTAATATCTTGTTATTGTGTCAATTGTTGACGTAATATACACCAATAGTTTTATTGAAGGCAACGTAGCGTGATTCAGGCGAAAATAAAAAAAGGAGTCATGTCTCACGTAGATCCCCGATTTAACGTACAAGTAAGTTGTTGAGGAACGAAGCGAAAGCTGATAAAATGTGTGGAATACATAGGCGCTATAATACTTTGGACGTCTAGAGTCCAGAGGTGCGAATATTACAGCGAATGGTTGGCTATAGTTAAAGGGAAATTTAATTCCAACATCTTTCTGATATGTCCAGTTAAATATCATGTAACGCAAATTCTGCACTTCAAAACTGCAAAGTGGGTCAAATGAATGAATCAGCAGCTCATGATTGTGTACATAATTTGCAAGGGTACTTATTAAACGTTTTGCAAAAGCCTGGATTTTAATTCCTTCGCACCATTCCTCAGTGCTTTTTAAGGATGATACAGACAATGGAAAATAAATAACGAGGACGAAGAAAACAAGTGCAACAGAATGCATTGTACAAAAAACTATGATGGTATTTCAAAACTGCGGATGTTCCAATTGTTTGCGTAATAGTTTTGCGTGTCCACAGAAGTGCCAAGACTGCCTGGAGATAATCAGTGATACTTTCACTGAATGAATGTAAGTTATTTACAATGGAAACACTCTGGTACACTCGGCAACAATTTTACAATCCTGCAGAAACTTTGGTTGTATCTCAATAAGGTGCTTCAAAACTCCCAGTTTATTTAACAAATCGAATGAAGACTGCTGCTTAATATAATATAAATATACAGAATGTTTTATTAGTAGTACGTCGGCAAATTTCATTTTGATAAAAGAAATTTCTTTTCTGTTTCTACTGACACTTCCTGTACAGAATAATTTAGCTATCCACAGAGTATTAGTGTTTAAAATATATCGCAAGCCAGGAGCTTAAAATTCTGAAGCAAGACGCAAATTTAAATTTAAATTTTTAATTGGAGACGTTGGTTTAGTTTGTAAATGATCTATTTCTACTCTATTTCACTTGTAATTGAAAATGTCATTACGAGAAATACTGTTAGATTAAAGAGTAAAAATAACCACTTTGGTGTGAGATCATTTTTTGTGATAAGTTGCAGAGTTGATCAGAAAAATGGTATCCTAAGTGCAATTCCACAAAAAGAACTTTAAATACCTTAGGAAATTGTGTACTTGTGAAGTTGAATACAGTGCGCTCAGTAATCTTGACTTTATACTTTCAATTAACAATTTTAATTAGTCACAGAATATTTGACAATCAAAAACGAAAACTGATTGTTGAAAATTAAAATTCCTTCGTAGCACAATTTCTCTTTTCACCCAAGTAAATTATTAAACAAATGTTATCATAAACTTTCAGACTTACATTATAAATAAATATTAAACTGTGCGATTCCGTATGTAATGTTTTTGTTGTATGTAAGTTGTTAGACAAAATGACACAGAAACGCTGCCAGCTTGATCCAAAATACGCTATATTCTTCCTTCTATGATCAGCTTGTGCCTAACGTGATAATATTGAAACGCGCATAAAGCTATTGTTTTCATCATATATTCCAACACATCGATGTAAATTTGTATGTCAATACACATCGCAAAATCCCCACAAAATTTAATTAATTATAGGTTTATAAGGTATGGCTTGTATATTCCTCAGTTAAATATAAGGTTTTATACAGTCTTGATACATTCTTTTTGCCTTTCATATGATGTGTCCAGTACATTTTTGGGTATGCATGTATGCTGGCATTCTTCTGCCCACAATATTTTATATGTACAGAGGTAATTTTTTAATATCATAACTGAACTACTGCGCATTGTTTTTCCTTCACAAAAAAATCGATACACGTGTCCTGCTTTTGTTTACTGCTTGGTTATTATTGACAACGTTATTTGGCAGAGAAAAAAGGTCTCCTGATCCAAAATGAATACAATTAAAGCTCACAACAAAACGTAGGTATTTATGTATTTTATCCTTTTTGTATTTCAGGTATTTGTAATATTAAATGTAATACAAGCGGTTGCATTAAAGATATAAATACACAGAGAAGCATACACTCAATTCTGTTTTATTCTGTTTTAATTACATCTGACTGTTTTAATTACATCTGACTGTTTTAATTACATCTGACTGTTTTAATTACATCTGACTGTTTTAATTACATCTGACTGTTTTAATTACATCTGACTGTTTTAATTACATCTGACTGTTTTAATTACATCTGACTGTTTTAATTACATCTGACTGTTTTAATTACATCTGACTGTTTTAATTACATCTGACTGTTTTAATTACATCTGACTGTTTTAATTACATCTGACTGTTTTAATTACATCTGACTGTTTTAATTACATCTGACTGTTTTAATTACATCTGACTGTTTTAATTACATCTGACTGTTTTAATTACATCTGACTGTTTTAATTACATCTGACTGTTTTAATTACATCTGACTGTTTTAATTACATCTGACTGTTTTAATTACATCTGACTGTTTTAATTACATCTGACTGTTTTAATTACATCTGACTGTTTTAATTACATCTGACTGTTTTAATTACATCTGACTGTTTTAATTACATCTGACTGTTTTAATTACATCTGACTGTTTTAATGAAAAACTCCGTTAGTTATTAATAAGGTGATTTATACAACTGACTTTTTATTTTGTATTCCTCCGAGGTTGTGTAATTTTTTAAATGAAAACTGATAACGTACAAATTTTTAATGTATACCTTTTAAATGCTTTTGTATTCACTTTTGTTTTAATTGTAAAGGCTTCCGCAGACGTTATAACAATTTTACGGGTGAATAGTTTTGCTAATAAAGAATAACCTACAACCATTTTTATTTTACAATTAGTGACGTTTATAGCTTCATACTTTAGCATAATCAACTTCTTCAGCTCAACAGTCGAGCTCAAGGTCGCAGCCTTCTTCAACGGTCGGGTCTGCTTTAACAGCCAGTTCACATACTCATCCGCAGTTCTTTTTCCACTGTAGTCAATCTGATTTCCGTTTCTGTAGAATTTCAGCGTGGGATAGCCCCTTACCCGATTCTCATTCGCTAGCTCGACCTCCTCAGTGGCATCCAACTTGGCCAGCATGATAACGCTTCCTTCATCCTCCAACGTTTTGGCTGCTTTCGCATACTCAGGTGCTAGGGCTTAGCAGTATCTACACCACGGTGCATAAAATTGTACAAGAACGAATTCATTATCCATAATGGTCTGCTTGTAATTTTCTTTGGTCAGCACGAGGACACCCGTTATTGCAAAATTTGCTACTTTTTGGGTGTTGGCTGTTGGAACGGTGGTGCAACATTTTGCCTCGCCACCTGCGGAGGGAATCAGTTTTTAAAATTTGGGAGACATGTGCTGAGCACATCCAGCAGCAGCAGCAGAATTAACACCCCAAAAATATCATCATCATCCTCGTCCGCCGGAGCTGCAGAGCTCCACCACCACCACATCCGGTACTACTCTCCTTTTTACCATGCCAAGAGCAAGTTTGTCTATATTGTCTTTGTGCCATTTGGCTATTGAATTTGTAAAATAATAAATTACTCTTTAAATAAATTGACGATTAACAAAATTGTGCATAAAACATTAAAATTGTACATGCAAACACAAAACATATATTTAGCAGTGTTAAAGAAAACTGTCGTATATTCGTACTAAACAAAACACAAATAATATTAGCGTCTGGAAGCAGTACTTTCAGCTCCAGCATTACCACCCTGAACATCCATCCCACCAGTACTAGGACGATTACCGTAACCATTAGTAGAACCTGCGCCCGGACCCGCACCACCACCAAGATCCGCACTTGTTCCCATCCCATCCCCTGCAACCGCAAGTTCACCCTCACTGTTAACCCCCGCAACCGCAAGTTCACCCCCGGCATTATCCAAGTCCGCTAGTTCACCCTCAACATGAACTTCTTCCTCAGCGTAATTACCCTCTATATAACTACCTTGATCTGTACCAGTCTCATCAGCGGCACCATCCGGGTATTGTCCATTTCCTGCATTTGCACTACCAAGAGTTCCATCGGCATTTGTACCTCCAAGATTGCTCCACACGCGTACTGCCGAGCATAAAAACATGCACCGTACCCGCTTCACACACTTTTCAAACTTTTCGATCAAAGGCGCTGGAACATTTTGCAAGTTCCTTAATTCGAAAATGGGTTCCTCTCTCTTCAGAATTGTTATCACGGTGATATTTCTTGGAATCAGAGTTACTAATATACTACGTTTTTTGTACAAAACCTCAGCTGCAAACGAAACCCCAGCAAGACTCCAGAGGATACAAACCAGCAAAAATGCTACCAGAATATGCTTCAGTTCCATATAATTTCCTGTGGTTATAACTTTGTCAGGTAAAACGTCAATGTCCTGCACTCCTGACTCAGATTTTTGAGCGTAGAATTGCCAGTCATCCCATTTTTGCACAAATCCGCCTCCTTTGATGAGTTGGAGTGTTTTTATTACCCAAACTCGGTTAACTGTAAACATGATGTGATATCGATGTTTGCTAATGAGTGTTTTGGACAGCAGGAAACATTTTTTTGAACTGTCATTAGATTGCTTAATTACGCCTTTTTCTAAAGTCAGTAAATATGCCTTTGAGTTGCTGTACAAAATAGCATATTTGTCTAGCAATAAGCCAACACGCGTTCCATAAGAATGCACTATTGTTCTATTCCAGTAAATGCTGGTACTCAGCAGATTCGACAAATTTCTTTTTTTATATACCTCATGTGTGGTTTCCCAAAGCAGTGGGTCATATCTGTAATTGTTTGGCCACACAATTTTGAATCCATTTTGCAGTAAATCGCTAAGTGTCTTGTAGGGCTTTTCATGCACAAACACGGTCACTCGACTTGTGACTTCGTTTGTGTAATATGGACAAATTATCATTCCAAGTAAGCTCACAAAAAATATAAATTTTGTGCGGTTTTGTGCATTTCGAATAGAGAAGCCAAGGAACTCCCCAATCAACTCAAGCAAATTGTTCTTGATAGGGTGATTCTTGCATAGGTAGTTTGTAAGCCGTGAAATAGCCGCCACTGAAACCATCATACAAGCCACACTGGGAAATGACATGACCTCCGTCCAGGATTGCATGCTTGTGGAGAGTCTGTGCTTACTTTGGCGTAGACTTGAACAATAAAACACTGACTCACTTGCAACCCTTTCCAGCACAAGACCAGTTTTAATATGAGCCTTGCTAACAATGCTGTCTCCATAGTGCAAATAAGTACTTGAAGCTTCGAAATATTGAAATCTAGACTTTGCCGAAATTTTGTTTGCGCTTATATATGTAAACGTGAAGTTGTAATATTTAGAAATCATAAGCGCATTCATGGCCATACTATCACATATTGTAGAAAACCGTCTCAAGTTTTTACATTTCAATTCAAGCTTAGAAAAGGTTCCTGTCATTTGGATTATCTGTTTGTTTCCGTTTGAAAACAGTTTCTTGTGAAGCAACAGTGGATTTAATATAGACTGTTCTAAAATATCGTATATCTTTCTCCACGGTACATTTTTACCGCAATATTTAACGCAGAAATACCTTAACGTTGTATCACTTGTTGACTCGATTTGTATTAACAATTTGGTGGACGGCAAACTAGCATACACGTTGTAAAACAAATATATGGAATTAAGGGTTTTTAAATTCCAGTTGTGAACGTATAAATATGTAGTTGACGAACGAAGTGAAAGCTGATAGAATGTATCAAAGACTTTGGACGCATTCTTTCTAGTCAGGTTCCTGATCAGTGGCGCAAGTATAATTGCAAAAGGTTGACTGTGTCTAAACGGGAATTCAATTCCCACATCATTCTTATAGGTATTTGTAAGTATCATATAACGCAAATCCTGGATATCAAAATTGCAAACAGACTTAAAAGAATGAATCATTAACTCATGCTGGTGCATGTGCGCCGCTAGGGTTCTTATTAGACGTTTTGAATATGTTTGAAATTCAGGCGTTTCGCAAAGATTTTGAATCTTTAGTGGTTTACTTAAAACATTTCCACTGCTATGAAACGCACCAAGCACAACGGAAGCACATACAAAATAGCTTAACAAACTCACCATTTTTAACACAGGCTTATATTTTCGTAAACGTTTTAGGTGTTTTCACAAGAAAATGATATATTCTGGAAACTTATACTTAAATGTTAAAAGGCAAATATTTTAAAATACAAACATTTTAGAAGCTAAATCTTTAGACTTAGAAGTTCAGTATTTTTGTTATATAATAAGGCTGTTTCTTGGTTGAAATTGGAACATAAACGTACAAAGCTTATACTCGTCTTCTTTCAAGACTTGTTTGTGTTACGTAAAACATATGAGTAAAACAAGATTAATGCTTTTTAGATCTAATCTGTGTTCGTGCTAATATAGCTACAAAAAATATTTGTTTGGTTACTAAATCAGTAGTTATGTCAGAGTACTTTGTCTGCTTCAAACGGGCGCTTCTTTTCCTTTTATTTATTATCGTTTTATTGTTGTACTTTGTTGAGTTCTGAAAATGGAATAGTTGTAAATTCACGTCTCCAATCTTGATTTTATACCTGTGCCTCAGTTGAACGTCTGGAAGAATCCAGCACTTTGTAAAAGTTCCCTTGCTTGTTTCTTGGCTCGAGTTATAAAGGTTTACAGCATTTTCTTTTGCTTATTTCTCCACCAAGAACACGTCAGTGGAAGTGTAAAAAAGTCCAGTATTTAAAGCACAGTATAAACTTACCAATATGGCTATAAAAATATCTTCATATCAAGCAGTTATATGTTTATTGGTTGGTGTGCCTATACTGCTGTTGAAAACATTTTTGTTTTGTGCAAAATTATTTATATATAAAAACAGACTGCCAGGTTGTCGGATGTAACATTTTTAGACATGGTTTGTTTGCCTGTATTGTGTCGAATGTGGAAATATAAATAGATGCTTATTATCTGTTTCTAATATTGACTACTTTTGCGCATTTATATGGCCAACAATGTTCTTCTTGGCTTGTTTTTAGAACCTAATTAACACAAAAGCACTCATTTTTGTATAACTGCCATGAAAATTTTGTGGTTCTTGCATGTATTTAAACCAAAATATTTTTTGGGAACATCCTATGGAATTATGCGAATTGCACGATTTTAAATTATCTAATTTAACTAGCTTATCAGAACATTATATTAATCAATTTCAGCTAACTAGTGCTTATATGAAGCACTCTAAAAGCCAATCTAAAAATTGAATAGAGGTACTTGAAAAGGTCTGCACTGGTTCTGATACAACATTCGTATTCTATTGGCAGAATGATTGAATGGTGATTTTAATTTTCTTTACAATTTTTTAAACGACGCTCCCTTTAAGCTAAAGGTCTTAAGGGAATGAGAAGCCTTCTGCAATTACAATCTCCGCATAAGTAGAGCCAGAAAAATCTACTGAATTGAAATGTGGCAGTTTTCCTTTCAGGAACACCGTGGGGCACGGCTAGAGGTATAAGCTTTGCTCTATGCGCATTTTACCAAATATGCAATCTGCCGTGGAATGCCTAGTGAACTGCTACCCTAGCTCTCGGCCAGAGAGTCAAGCTTTGTGCATATTTGGTAAAATGCGCATATAGCAAAACTTATATCTTTTGTCGTGCTCCTGAAAGGAAAACTGCTCAGAACTACTAAATGCACTTTGCATTGAAAAGCAAAGCATCTCGCTGCGGCTCTGCTCGGACAAAGTAATCCGCTGAAATCATTCCTTCGCCGAGTTCAAGCAGGACCGTATGCAGGTTCCTTTCTTTTTTTACTTTTTTTCTTTAGTGTATACATACAATGCTGCCCTCGATTTTGCCTAGTAACTCTGAAGTAGGGAAAACAAAATGCACATTGCACCATGATTCATAAACGCAAATTTTAACAGTTTTAGTGCGAATAAAGATCAGCATACTTAAAAAATAACAAGCTGCATTGTACATAACGGGGCGCATAATGTAACTTTTCCCTTAATCCGGGTTTAAACTAATCCTGTCTAATCCAAAATTTAATCCGAATTCCGTAAATTTGGGGCTAATCCTGCGATTAGGATTAAGCAAGATTAAATTTAATCCGATTTTCAAAGGCAAGCGTAAACTGGCTTACGACCACTCCTGACCGGTCGTAAGTTTTGGATTAACTTCAGTTTTAAGTGTCGGATTGCGTAACTTCAGTTAATCTCGCTCGAATAATCCTTCTAGATTAACTTGAGTTTAAACCAAAGTTACACGATTAGAATAATCCTAATCCGGGTTTAAACTAGACTTAAACCCAGAATTAAAGTTAGATTATACGCCCCAACATGTTTTAGAAATATTTAAGGCTTCGTAACACATATTTTTCTACGTGGTATTAATTACACGTTTCGTGTTTTTATCCTTCAGAACAGTTAAGTATCAGGGGGTGAAATTTCACCGGCTAAATCAAATTTTGGATTTTTTCTTGTGTTTTCTTTGAAAAAAAGTATTTCAAAGCTCAAAACAAAGATAAGCAAAAGTAAGCAAAAGAAGGCGTATAATCTAACTTTAATTCTGGGTTTAAGTCGAGTTTAAACCCGGTTTAGGATTATTCTGATAATGTAAGTTTGGTTTAAACTCAAGTTAATCTAGAAAGATTAATCGGGCAAGATTAGCTCAAGTTATGCAATACGACACTTTAAACTTAAGTTAATCCAAAACTTACGACCGGTCAGGAGTGGTCGTAAGCCAGTTTACGCTTGCCTTTGAAAATCGGATTAAATTTAATCTCGCTTAATCTTAATCGCAGGATTAGCCCGAAATTTACGGAATTTGGTTTAAATTTTCGATTAGACAGGATTAGTTTAAACCCGGATTAAGGGAAAAGTTACATTATACGCCCCAAGGATTCTATCCATGATAAAAGTTTATATTTACATTCGTGAAACAATGCACTGGGCAAGTATGTACCTAACAAAGCTGTAAGGGTTCGTTAAGTAGCTCTGACCTATACATACACAATTCCAAAAAATCTATTGTGCGTAATTTTTACTTGTAGGGTTCATGTCGGAGCAATGCATTTCTTTTCAAATATGTATGTATTTTTATATAATTTTATTGTTTGACTAACTCTTTTGTTTGCATGGATCGATGTTAAAAACCAAATACAAAGACAATAACTAAACTTTTTCACATTATTTTTTTACTTACGTGAATATTTTCTACGTTGTTCAATAATTTGAAACAAAATAAAAATAAACTTTACATTTGCATTCGTGTGTTTTCTTAAGCATAAGTATTATAAATGTAAACAAAAATAGGTAATGCCCCGGATTATGCCCGGGTCAATAAAGCTTTAGTATGAGTTGTAAACAAAAGCATACCCATACCAATAAATACTTGGACTGGGAATCCGTTCATCCTCATGCACACAAGGTCACTGTGATTAACACATTGGTGCAACGCGCCCTAAAAATTTGCAGTGCGGAATACCTAGAAGACGAAATAAAGCATGTGGAAAATACGTTAGTAACGCTAAACGGATATCCTAGAAAATGGGTTCGCCGACAAACAAAAAGAATCATCGACAATTTTCAGAATGACCGTAAACCAACTCCTGACGACCTACCACGTGCCATACTCCCTTACGTACAAGGATTGACTGAAGACGTTGGAAGGATCATCACTCGACACATGGGCAATCCTCTAGGATATATACTTTTCCAGCGGATGTCTGAAATTGTCAGTACCCACAAAGACACGCCAAAATGTACCAAATGTGGAGTCTACCAAATTGAATGTACCTGTGGTCACGCGTACATAGGACAAACTGGACGTGAATTTGACCAGCGCATCAAAGAACACAAAAACTCCTTACGCACTGCCGACACAACCAGATCTGCTGTATCTGAACATATCTGGACTAATCACGATGACCAAAATCACATGCATACCATACTTTGGGATGAAGCCAAAATAATATGCGAGGAACGTCGGCAGTACCAACGCCTTATTAAGGAGTCAATTTTTATACAAAAGGCACAGCACGATAAGAAACCTTTGTTGAATCGGAAAACTGAACTGGCCAAAAAGTACCTTCCTGGATACTGGAATGAGCTCTTTTTTGAAATTATAAAAAGCCCATAGATACAATTAAGGAATCACTACATGCAATAATGTTAAATTAGTCTTGATGTTCTTTTTGCTGGTCAAAGTGAATACTGTTATTTTCAAATGTTCATTTGTTAACCCCTGATGAGGATCTAAACAAAGGTCGAAACGTTGGGATTCTTTTGTTATAAAAGTCTGATAATACACTCGTTGCATTACCTTCATTTACATTAAACAAAAGCATACAATAAGTACCATTTTTTAAATGAAATTTCTTGTAACTATGCTAACGAATGTGGGTTCAGGTATTTAGCTATAGTGCTAACAAAATTTTACAAAAAACTTGTAAGAAATCGCCAAAATTTTGAAATATTGCATGAATTGTTTGCAATTTTACTATCAAACTAAGCAGAAAACTCGTAAATTTGGATTTTTGCCCTGCCCCGGTTTATAACCGGCCTCGAATTATGACCGGGTTTGAGACCTGAAATTTGAAATTTTGCCCCGGGGCATAATCCGAGTTTTACGGTACATAAGCCAATGACAAAATTTCCTATTTTTACACTAAATCATGCCTTTACTTTAAAAAATCATTCATTTCCGGAAATTCTGCAATTATTTTCCATTTGCGAAGGATTGCCTAAAAAATGCAGCAAACCAAAGATTTTTTGCAGACAAATAAAATATTGCCGGAATTTTTTTACGAACACATCAGGATACCTGGAAGAAAAAGTTTTTTCCACCGACGTAAGTTGTAGAATATTATAGCATTTAGGTTTTATGTATATGAAATGAAAATATATATGATAGCTTACAATATTTTTTTCGTAGCACTAACTCACAATACTTAAATGTTATCAATTCCATCCTCCGTTGTTATCTAAACACAGCAAACCCAGAATTGAAAACGACAATCATGCAATATACAAAATTTATTACCTGTAGCAAGAGGAAAGATTATATCTCAGCATTTATTGAGACGAAAGTAAAATTGGAGAGTAAAATAAACTTTAGACACTCCTACATTATAAGTGGCGTTTTTCTTATCCAGAACAAACACAAGCAAAATATATTGAATTGCAAGCTGTGTAAACACTAACGTAGAAAATGTTAACCTTTTCACATGGCAATTAAAAACTAATATTTTGTAGTTAAAGTGGCGTTAAAATTATTTTGTTGTGAAAGCCCACATGGCAATTAAAATGGGGAAGCTAAACTGTCAAAGTGGGAGTTCTTGTGGAACAGGTATCAGCGGGAATGGGAATTTCAAAAATATGCTTCAGCCCTTGACGTGGAATTTTTTTAGAGTACAGCGGAAGCAGACGTAATAATACGTTCGCCCACCGGCAAGTAATGGCATGCGAAAACGAATAAATCCGTTACACCACTCAGCTGATCGAATAGGGCCTAGAAATAAACACGTTTTTCCGCTCGCAAATCGTTTTTGTCCAGACGTATTAATACGTTCAACCACTCAGCCAATCAGATTGCGAGAACGGAATTTTCCGTTTTCTCGCGTTTCAGAGAACGTTCCCAATGAACGTATTATTACGTCCTCAAAAACGTAAACATTGAATATAATCGCAATGAGAATCGGAATATAATCTGTGTAATAAGCAACACTAATTGCTTAGTGAGATAATTTGCTGCTATGAGCAAGATGAAGCTAGCAAAGATCAAACGTCGTTTAGTCATAGTCCAATAATCCAAAATTGGTTTATCTTACGACTGTTATCCGTCCAATTAGCTGTTATCATGTGAGATAGCCTCAGTTCCAAGCTATCTAAAGCTCATATCTTTGCAAGATCTACCTCCAGATTGTACTCTGAATTGTAACTGTCTCCAACTCTGCGGATAGTTTTAAGCCAAACAAAATACGTGTGTTAATAAGGAACAATCTCAAGTAACCTCTTTTACTCCCGTTTTATTCATAGAGTTTTTCCGTTAATACGCTAGGTTCAGTTTTGTAATATGCAGCTTATAGTAAGGTTTTGGTTCAGCGTCAGGATGGAATCTTATGATTGGAGAAATGCTTCACGAATTATGTCATGGGTTTTGTTTCTGAGTTTTTTCTTTAAACGTTTTTCATTGTACCTTGTGCACTACTTTAGCAATACTTTGTATTTTTAGGGAATGCATACGTTGGTTTTGGTTGCAATTGGAATCCTAGTGTCCTCGGAAGTTCCATGTCAGAAAGACGCTTCAATCATAAATGAAGCCATGGATTATTGCGTGTCAGGTAAGCTGCTGATAAATACACAGTTCAAACACTTGCCTAACTGTTAAGGGCTTATGCATTGCTTATTTCTCAGCCAATGCCCTGTGGCATTACAAGTTGAGTGTTACGTTTATCAAAACTGAAGACATTCTGCTGACTGGAATGTTATTTTATGCTACGTAGCAGGTAAGAAAATACGAAGTTTCCAATATGTTTTGCAATGATTCTGTAAAAAATATTTTATTGTGTTATTCGTACCATTTTTTGATGCTCTAGGCACTTGACCCAAAAAGAGCATTTTTTGGATAAAAGTTTGGATAATACTGTACGGAATTTTGGCAACAAACAAAATAATAGTTAGTGCATCGGTGTTGGGATTCTGTCGACATTCTATTGCCCTGATTAACGTTGTGGCGATTTTCGTTGTTATTGGGTTCTCCGAACAACTCAAGAAAAAGATTGGGCGCAACAAATTTCTGCACCACGACATCCTTAAAGGCATTCAAAACGACGGTATTGATCAGCATTAAGTCAATATTAGCCAATGTCTCTTATAGGCGACGTATTCAATTTTTTGCATTTTTTATCTCTTTTATGCAACTCTTTTTATTCTTTTTCTGACGGTTTACAATAAATTTGAAAATTCATAGAACTGTTTTTGTTTTCTCAGCTAAGTATTTGTTGCAAATGTAAAATTTTTTACAATGCAAGTTATATTTTTATGCCGTGGTTTTGCGTCATACAAATATATGTTCTAGCAAAATACTAACGGCACTTGCTTGACAATTATCCTACATTTTATGCTAAAACACACGAATTATTTGCTATGAATCAGACTCTATTAATGTCTTTCTTACTATTCCATTAAAATTTGTGTTAAAGAATTTTGTGAAAGTAAGAATTTGTTAATAGTATCGAATAAAACCCACAGCATACCACATTCAAGTGCAAATACTTTTATATAAATTACAAGCAATAATTTCCACCGAATTTTTGCAGTGTCGACTTCATTCTGTAAAACACCAATGCCGTATACTTTTTTACAAGTTCCAAAAAACCTTGCCCAATCATTTCATGTTTGCCCCATTGTTTTTTCATTACTTCAATGCAGAATCGCTTACCTGTACAAATTTATTAGGAATCGACAGATTCCTTCTAATTTCCTGTTCCGGACGTCCGGCCGTCCGGCCGTCCGGACGTCCGTGTAAACACGTTTTTCTCCGAAATGGCTAATCCGATTCCAACCAAATTTGGTATACAGACTCTAGTAGACCTCCGACAGAATCCTTATGAATTCCAGGTCAATAGGTCAACTCCAAAGGTCAGAGGTCACCAACGGTTCAACATTTTAACATAGGACCTATATCAGGCGGCACATGATTTTAGGTCCATTGTTGACCAGGATTACGAATTCACCGTCCATTTGTTAAAATTCGGATTGTAAGGTCCTGAAATCAGGGCCTTAATTTTCAAATCTGCTAATTTAATGGATCTATGCTGTGCGGCACATGATTATAGGTCTATTTTTAACCAAGATTACGAATCCGCAGTTTGGTTGTTAAAATTTAACTTTTAAGGTCCTGAAATCAGGGCCTTAGTTTTCAAATCTGCTAATTTAATGAATCTATGCTGTATGACACATGATTATAGGTCCATTTTCGACCAGGATTACGAATCCGCAGTCTGTTTGTTAAAATTTAACTTTTCAGGTCCTGAAATCAGGACCTTAATTATCAAATCAGTGGACCTATGCTGTGCGACACATGATTTTAGGCCAATTTTTTACCAGGATTACAAATATGAGGTCCATTTTTTAAAAATGCGTTTATCCACGGGGCCGAAGGCCCCAAATATCCGCGGGGCCGAAGGCCCCCAATGCCCCGAAGGTCCCGAAGTCGATTCCTACTTATTCCATTTGCCAATGGTTTATTTTGGACTTACTTTTGGAACGAAAACTCCTGTAGAAGCCTTTCTGCCTCATTTTGCTGACTATCGCTATTATATCTTTACTTTTGTTCATCAACACCAACAACATTTTCCTCGTAGTACCCAGCAAGACTCCACAAAATACAAACCATCAAATATATTACAACCATCATGGTTGAACCATGTAATCAAAATCTATAGTTTTCTTCATTCTGTATTCTATCAGGTAAATTTAAATTCCATGTAGTATTCTATCAGGTAAAAACTCCGTACCTTGTGCCTTGTACATGCCTTTGAAATCTGGAGGCAAAATTCAACCCATTTTTTCAAGAATCCTCCATCTCTAATAAGTTTGAGTGTTATCTGTAGGCGATTTAGATTCAGAATGTTTGATCATTGGACTAGAACAATTCTGTTCAACTTGTGCTTAACAACAAAATCATTTAGCTGGTTAGCACGCACTTGCGTTGTTGTACGAATTTGGAAGCTTATCGGTCAAGCATGCCGATAAGATAATGCAAAATTGTTATGGTTTCTTTGATAAGTTTGTAAAATTTTAAAACACATTACTTAGTATTTCCAATTTTGATTTAGATCTTATATTATTAATAAAATTACCTATTTAAAATGCACACATATAAACCAAATAATACAGAAATTCAAACATCCAACAAAATTTCAATAAAAATGTGAGCATTGATTTAATAATTGTAATGTAGATTGTGATTGTGTTATCAGTTAGCAAAACGGCGGCGAAGGTTTTCCATCAATAGTTTGTATAAAAAGACGTGTTCAGCACAAGTTGATTGATGGATGGCCTATCTATCTAGGTCACATATTCAGAGAGTCCACAAAGAATTGATAATAAAACTATGTAGCTGCTTATTTGTTTTCATGGTAATGCTATGTGGGATGGGTTAGGGATGGGTGTTGATACGTTGCACGCAATAACAACAAAACTGTCGTTGTGAGCAAACCGTTTGCTTTTGTTGTGTTTTAACTTACTCTGCATTAACGTTCATATTAATAAACAAAAAATGCGCTTCAAATCAATACTTAATATTTGCAAACTTATAGAATTGGAATCTAGTGAAATACGACAATAAAATACTAGTGCACATGTATATTTATAGCTTTTTCGTAAAATCATGGAGGACTACCAGAGATCCTACATCTCTAGAAATTTAGAAAGCCTAATAGAAAACACAATTTGTAATCCGGCACTTCTTGCAGGATTAACTTCAAAGGACTTGCTATCTTCTGAAGAATATGAGTCTATAGTAAGTCACATTTTATTAATTTGATTGAAACAAGATAGGTCAATTTCTTTTGTTGTTAATTTTTTTAGAATGTTACATCAGGAAATCGGCGACAAGCTCAGAAACTTTATGAAATACTGGTAACGCGATTGAACGCATATAGTCTTTTAATGGAATGTTTGAAGAAAACCAAACAAAGTGGAGCATTTAATACGTTAAGCAAAATTAAAACACCAGAACATAAAAAACAAGTTGTTTCTGACAGTGTGGATAATACACGCCAATCTTACTATTCTTGTTCAGAAAGCTCTAGCAAAAAAGAAGGTCAACGTTTGCCCCGTGAAGTGCTAAGCACCGAATCTTGTCCTGACTTCCAAGTTCGTCCTACCCTTGAAGATGAAAATCCCAGTATTGATAAGAAAATCAAAGCTGAAGAAAGTACTAGTAATATAATTTATGATACAACCGAACTGCTTGGAGTAGGCCGTAGCTCCAGCAAGGTGTATAAAGGAAAGCTCTCTGTTCGTGATGTAGCTGTGAAAGTGTATAACAGCAAATGTTATGATATTGCTTTGCAATTGCGTCATATTGAAATGCTTAAGGAGCTTGAGCATAAAAACATTCTGCAGTTTTTCAATCATGAATTTGTCGACGGTTACTTACTGATTGCTTTTGAGTTTTGCTTTACATCGCTGGATCACTGCATTGAAACAAGCACATTTCCACTCAACAAGTACGAACTCTGTGTACAGACTACTGAGGGACTCAAATATCTCCATGACAATGATATAGTGCATGGTCGTCTCATACCCGAGAATGTTTTGCTTAAGAAATTAAAAAATGATGTATGCATTGTAAAAATTTCTGGTCTTGGAAGGTCAGATGGCAATTTGCATACTCAAACGGTATTAAATATAATATTGTCATTGATCTTGTAAAGTAAATATTTTAGTAAAATAATTGTACCAATATTATTCAATGTTACCCGTAATTTGAATTGCTTCAAGTGCTTCAATAAGGTATTTATATGTTATGTTACTAAATATTTGTCTTCAACAGGTCTTTTCCGATGACATATTCCTACTTGGTTGTGTATTCGACTCTACTTTAAATATTAAAAATGGATCTGCGCAAAAAACTGCATGTGATAACGCGTCAGAAGTGACGACCATACATGACCCACTTTCCACACGTATGAATGCGGAGATCAATTCTTTGATTCAGATTATGAAAAATGAGAACCCAAGTCAAAGACCGGATTGCTCATATGTTATGCGCAGGCTTAAGGGACTTAATACTAATCACGAAGATAGATCGGTAATTTCTTTCTTTCTTTTTCTTTTCCACGTTTTCAACAAACAACAGCTGAAACATTCAAAATCCTATTCCTAGGGTGAACAGGAATTCCAAATGAAGGTCAATCCGATAGCACAACTTGATAATAAAAACAATACTGTTGGTGCCAACATTGAAACGCGCCCTAATTCTTTGCCTAACACAACGTTTAGTTCATCTCCGTATGTAAGTAAATTTATAGATACTACATAGTTAAGTCTTTCAAACTGTCTGTAAACGTGTCTACTTTCAAAAATTAACATTTCAATTTTAATTATTAACATATTTCAGATATCCCTAAACACCAAGTTTTTCCCCAAAATTAATTCGGAAACCCAGCTATTGGCCAGCTCCGATTACCGTGTTATTCTTGGCATTGATTTGGGTACCGACAAATGTTGCGTGGCATTTGCTCAGGATAACAAAGTTCACATATTTTCAAACGTTAAGGGTAAAAGCACCTTTGCAAGCTACGTGTCATTTGAAGAAAATGGCACTGTGATAATAGGAGAAGATGCAAAACAGAGGGCATTTCAAAACCCAAAACACACGGTTTACGAATCTAAGCGCATGATTGGACGATCTCTAAATGATGCCAATTTACTCAACGCAATTCCAAATTACGCATTTGATATCGTCACAGACAAAAATGCGTTAAGATGTCAGTTGGAACATGAATGGTATTATCCAGAACAGATATCTGCATTTTTGATCAGAAGCTGCGTTGACCTGGCAGAAGAGGTGTTGAAAACTGAAGATATAAAACACGCAGTAATTACAATTCCAGCCTATTTTACCGATGCGCAAAAAGCAGCAACAGAAGAAGCAGGCCGACTTGCAGGCCTTGACACAATTCATCTCTTGTATGAGCCAACAGCAGCGGCTATTGCATATTCGCATTCTCAAGCAATAGAGGAGCCAAAACGGGTTCTAATATTTGATTTGGGTGGTGGTACATTTAACGTTGCCATTGTTGACTTTCAGGAGGATGGCATCAGTATTGTTGGTTACGGAGGTGATACGTTTATTGGGGGAAACAATTTTCATGATGAATTGTACAAGTATTGCATAGATGCTGTTAATGAGCAATACGGTGTACAAATACAATGCCGAAGCCTAAGAGCTCTAAGAAATATGTCTTTGATACGAACGCAATGCGAAATTCGAAAGATAGAACTTGATAGTTCAGATGAAGTGACAATTTTTGTTCCCTGTATAATTCAAGAAATTGACATGAATATTACAATAACAAGACAATGGTACAACCAAATTACTAAGCATTTAGTAGATCGACTTATGCAAATAGTTGCGAAAACTCTAGCAAAGAGTAAGGTTGTCAAAGACAGTTTGGATGATATACTTTTAATTGGAGCTTCTACCCGAGCGCCAATGATTCAAGAACGCATAAGAGAACTTTTCATTGGTAAACCTATTACAATTCGGCTTAGTTCAGATGATACGATTGCATATGGGGCAGCCTTGTACGCGGCATATCTATGTAAGTAAATATGTTGCAAGTATCTTTAACATGAGTAAATTTAAAACAATAAAATACGTATTTGATAAATATTCCAGCTAAAGTAAGGTCGAAAAGAAATTTATTACGATTCTAAAAGCATCATGGAGTGCTTCTGACTCATATAAATTAGGTTTTTACGGCTATTAAAAATTTGTCATTCAGGGTAAATGCCATTACATTTACGACTTAAACCTGCTTTCTAGAACACACTATATAACTATTATTCATTTTTAATGTTTGTGATTTTTATATCGAGGTTTGTTTACACTAACCGAACCTACATTTAACAAATCCGATTGAAACGTAAAAACGTTTTCATACAAATAATTGTAATGACGATAAGCCATTCCAATGAAATGGATGTGACCTGCTTTAATCTATTTCAGCTTAGCAATATCTAAGTTATATGTATGTTTAAACAAGTATTCGTGTTTATTTTAAAGTCCAGAATAAAAAACCAGGCTGTGTAAATTTATTTATTCTGTGACGTTAGTAAATAATAATACAATGGTTACTGGTTGATGGTTTATCTATATTTGCTGAGTACAAATTAAAGTAGGACAGCAGAACTTTTGCAGTAGTACTTTAAACTATATTTACACACTATATGCTATACTATGTTACTTATGTTACTACACTACGATGTTATTAGAACAAGTAATTTTTAATATATCATTTATTTTCCAGAACTAGATTTCGTCTATTGTATGCTGTTATTTACATTGTTTGTAAATGAGTATAGTGCACATTACAAAGGAGTAATACAAAATTATCGTGCATTATGCGTTTGTTAATATGAATGTTTCAGTGTCCAAATTAAATGTATTAAATTATGAAAAACATTTAAAATACCAAAATACAATAAATCTCAGCATACCTCAAATCGGTCACAAAAATCATGATATGCTCAAAAATATCAAACTATAGGTATCTGTAATCATGATCTGCTTTACTGAATTGACAAAAGCATTTTATAACCCAAAAAAATGCAGAATACAATTAAGCTTTTAAATGTGTTTTAAAGCTCGTACAAACAAGCAAACCGTTGGTTTACATATATTTCAATTGAAAGATTGGGCATTGTGTATGTTTATAAAGCTGTGAGGTCAATACACCAGTCTATTGGGCATGAGTGAATAATCAAGTAAGTATAGAATGAGTAATCTCGGACAACTGGGCAATGCACTTTTTATTTCATGATGATAAAATTGTTGGCACTGCGTTCTGTGATAAAGGTGTGGTGATTATATTAAATCATATACAGCGAATAGACAAGTGCTGGACATGCAACTTATATAAGTCCGCCTAGAAAAATTAGAGAATCAGTATAATTTCAGCGTTTAGTTAACCACTGTTATCGTGGAAATTATTAGGCACATTTCTTGTGTCAAATCAAACAAAATATACCAATTATACAAAACTATCGTTATAAAGGCGTCATAAAATAACAAATAAGTAAAAACTAATATTTGGCATGCCACCAGAAATAGTTTCCTATAGTACAAGTTATTTTCAAACAAATGTTTTAAATTTTGTACGTGATTTCTTTATCTTCGTTTTCGAGCAATTCTTTCTAAAAGCGGAAAATAAACAAAAGACGAACTTTGTTGCAATGGCAAATTGCGCTCCTTCTCTTCCTCAAGGAAACTTAGCCAACAAGCGGCTGTCTTTCATAAGGCAGCATTCAGAACCGCTTGTGTGCCCCTCCCCTACAAAAATTACCACCGAAATAAATCACCCACGCGACATTGAATTTCCAATTGGTATTGACCTAGGAACCAAACATTGCTGCGTAGCAGTTTCTGTTAAAAACAAAATTGAGGTAATTCCAAACACTTCGGGAAAACATACAACGCCAAGTTATGTCTCGTTTGAAGCAAAAGGCTCAATAACAATTGGAGAAGTTGCCAAAACTCGCGCTTTTCAAAACCCACAATATACAATATTCGACTCAAAGAGAATGATTGGTCGAAACATGAGCGACGCAAATCTTAAAAGGGCTCTTAAGGACTGGCCATTTAACATTGCCTCCAGTGACAAAAACCAACCTCGAATCCATGTCACAAACGATTTGCTAACCCCAGAGCAAATTTCGTCAAAACTGGTCAAGTATTGTTTAGAATTAGCAGAAAAACATTTGGGCGGGCGTCTAACAAAAGCTGTAATAACAATACCTGCTTATTTCAACGAAAACCAGAAACGGGCTACTATAAAAGCAGGTAAACTAGCTGGGTTGGAACATATCGACCTTCTTGTAGAACCAACAGCAGCGGCTATAGCGTATCGGTATAACCGTGTTCATGACGACCCGAAACGTGTCCTTATATTTGATCTGGGCGCAGGAACATTTGATATAGCTATTGTGGACGTGACAGAGGATAAAATTGAAATTTTGGGAGATGGTGGAGATCCGTTTCTTGGTGGAGATGACTTTGATACAGTATTGATTGACTACTGTATTAAAGAGTTCAACGCTCAAAACAACGTTGACATAAGAGATCCCAATGGCAACCCAAAACATTTGAGATCCCTGTCCCTAATTCGTGAAGAATGCGAAAGGCGAAAAATTGATTTGAGTAAATCAGACCAAGCAAGCATTATTGTACCCTGCGTATTCAAAGAAACAGATATGGACATAAACATCACCAGAGAAAAATATGAAGAGCTTATCCAACCTCTAGTAGACAAGCTAATGCATCTTGTTCATAAGACGCTTCAGGAAAAACACATTTCAAAAGAGCAGATTGAGGATATCGTCTTGGTTGGAGCATCTACCCGGACTCCAAAAATTCAAGAAAGTCTACAAAATTTATTCAACGGAAAATTATTAAACTCCGCAATTAATCCAGACGATGCTGTTGCATATGGCGCTGCCGTACACGCTGCTTGCTTACATAGCAAAGAGGCAAAGAAAACTTATGGCATTGAACTTGTTCAAGTTGTGTCAATTTCCTTTGGCGTAAAGTCAATTAGTGGTGATAATGATGATCATTTCGCTCCAATTATTCCTAGAGGCACTGCGTATCCCGTTACAAAGTCAATGGAGTTTCGTACTCATGAAGATAATCAAGACAGGGCTACAATTAGTGTGTATCAAGGGGAAGACTTATTGGCTTCGAATAACGTGTTAATTGGAACATTTGAATTAAGAGATATTCCAAGAAACAAAGCAAGGGAAGAATTGATTACGGTATCAATGCAATTGGATGGAAATGGGCTTCTGCGTGTGACAGCTACATCCATTAATGGATCAAGTAGTAATCATATCGATATCAATGTTCACCGAATCTAATGTCATATCTGATTTCATAACAGAGTATGCGTCACTACTGCATTTCACTAAAAGTTTGTTTTAAACGTTAAAATTCTTTCATATTGTATAGCTTTCAAAAGCAGTCAAAATTTAAAAGTTTTTCCACAATCTTGTTAATATTATAAATACTTTTTTTGTTTATTTATTTCCATTGCCATAATATAAATATTAAACTTAAAAGACTGTCCATAATAAAAAATATAATAAAAGCTTTTAGTCATGAGTTGTCATACCTTTCTCAAAATTATTTCTTGTGTAAGCATGATCATTATTCAAGTTCATGATACATTACGACTTTACCTGCACTACGATCATTTCCCAGTTTGACTATATTTCCACCATTAGTATAACACCGATTTGTATTTAAAGAAATTCTTATATTCAAGAGCATATCACGTCATGATTTTACCTCTCGCAATAATTTCTAATCATTAGCTAGAACGTGTAAACACGCTTGTTGAAGACAATGCATATACATAAAGAAGTTCCAACAGTCAGTCTCAAATAAAATTCAAATTAAACAAAACTAATTCAGAATTCAAATTTTGTCGTTTTTTAACTTGCAACTTGAGAAGCAGGTTATTGGTTTTGTTCGATCGTATTGTCTGTCTCTTTTTTCGGTGTGTATGTGGATGCCGCCGTAAAGCTTTATGCTTCAAGATTTTTGAAAAATTGTTTTACATTGTGTCATAGGCATCGTTGATGTTTAGAGTTTGAAAGTAAACCCGCACGTTCAACCCTAAGGTCAAAGAGTTACGATGATTTTAAAGTAGTATTAACATGAAGACTCTGAGACATGAATGTAGATATTTTACTCATTTTTGAGCAAGCGTTGTATTTAGATCAGGACTAATGTAAACATACCTGTTACAAAATATTATAGCATTTATATTCTGTTACTTATTTATGTCCCACTGGTTCTGGTTTCGTATTTCCTGTACGACAAGTTTATTCTGGGCTACTCCACTACGGGGTCCCGTTTCTCTGAAGTTTGTAAAACAGATTGTTAATTCGGGGAATGGATCGTCGCGTCGGATCGGAAGAGTGAAAGAAAAATGCAAACAGGCAACATGGGATACTCCACTACATGTTTTTAATTACCAGGCTAGAACAATGAAAGTTGAGAAAAGTATTAACAAACTTTATCCTTTTTGTGACAGGAGGAAAGGTTTTTGGTAGAACGACTAAATGCACATGTACGCATATTTAGGTGTACCTGAATACAACAATTTTTTTTCCTAAGAAGGTACGTCAGAATATGTGAATGAATTCACTTTCTGTTTCGCGTAAACCCTTTTCCCCTGCAACAAAAAAGATATATTTTGTCAACCTCTCTCAATTGACATTGTTCTTGTAATAAAAACGTAACAGGTAAGTTCTTGTTTCTGTCATTTGAATGTTCAACATATTTAAAATCCAAATAAAAATTTTTTCATGTGGAACCCATAAAATATTTTTATCTACGCAGTTGCAATGTACGCACAAATGTATACAGCAACGTGTAGGTACTTTTCTAAGCAGGAAAGTAATAAATACCACTTAACACGAACAAATACACAGTAAAATTTTGCTTCATTCAAAACCTAAAAAATGCAGAATGTAAAGACGCCAAAAGCAGATGAGAGCAGAAGAGGAAAACTGTACACTTTTATTTTAAGTTACACTTTTTAATTTTAACAAATTCTTCAAATTGCAAAACAAATTTACTTGGAAGTAAATATATCAAGTAGTGTTTAGTTAAAAGTTGCGATTACGGCAAAATGCGTGTAACCAATTGGAAAAGTTTAACTTTAATTGCCGGGATTTTACTTACGGCAAATGGCAATTTACAGGGAAACAAGTTTGAAGATAATACAAAAGTGGAAAGAAACGCCTCGTCAAAACAAATACCCAATTTAGTAATTGAGCTTGCCATATTTTACGACAAAGCATTTGAAAAACGTTTTCAATCAAATCCCATCAAAATCCAAAAATTTTGGGAGGTTGTAATGTACGATTTGCATCTCCGGTTTCAAACTTTGGCCAGCCTTCGAACAAATTTTCGGGTTACTTCCTTTAATATTTACAAGGTATGCCATTTACATTTTCTACTTGCCTAAATATTTTAGCTTGTTGAATTTAAATCACATAAGTTTTTGATTTTTTTAAAGCCGGACAAGAAGACCCGAGCTGTTTATAAGCGAATTCGCAATAGCCTGCAAGATGTTGACGCCATCTTAGAGCTGCAGTCAACGTTTCAGAGTTGGGCATACACCCAATCTGAAAACATACCAGAATTTGACATTGCCATTTTAATTACCGGAGATCTTACCAACCGAGTTAACGACATAGTGGGTTTAGAAATGCCAAACTCGATTTGCAGGGTAAAGGACGACGCTCAGAAAAAGTGGCTTGCCAGCATTGTGGTAAGCTTTCAGAATGATCCTACACCTCCTGAAATATTAGCAGTGCATATTTCCACCATGTACGTTTTATTGTTAAAAATTTCTAATCAATAATCAATCAAAAAGAGGGATGAAGATACGTGACATTAAATTGCTTACCGATTATATTATGAATTGCAGACTTGGGGCACCTCGTGATGAAGATTCCAATTTCTGCGATATAAAAAGTAATTCCAAGGCACTTTGCTGTATTTTAAGCAATAGACGACCAAATCAAGTCACCGGGCCTAAGTTTTTTTCAACATGTACAAACAAACATTTAAGCAAGAATGTGCGCAAACTGGTTTCCGAAAAAATGTTTTGTTTGGATGGTGCAAACACTGAAGAGGACTCAATAATCGATTCCGCTAAGCTATTTGGAAATCCAAGCAAACTGCATGCTTACTCGGCGCTTCAGCAATGTCAACTATACGCAAATAGTGTGGATGCAGATTTGGTAAGACATGGTTTCTATGAAATATTTTGCTAAAAGTAATCGGTAATCATGTTAAAACAGCACCAGTTCTTTTAAATTTTACAGATTGTAATGCCCTATCCTGCAAATTGTATGTACATTTCTTGTGTTAATAAATCGACAAATGAGGAACTCTTTGCTTTCACGCCGTTTGAAGGATCGCTATGTGGTGGTTTAGAAACAAGCGTAATTATCCAATAACGCAATGAAAAAATCCAGTTTTTGTGTACATACATGATAATTTAGGCTATTTGCTTTACTTTTAGCGTTGTTTCAGAGGAACCTGTGTTTTGCAAAAGATGCAATTGGTTAACGTTGCCACTGGCAAATGCCTGGTTTCACAAAATAGTCAGTTTGGTACAAACGATAAACCAGTTTTGCAAAATTGCTCCCGAATTGTTACTCAGATGCTGATTGGAACCACAATCGAAAAGTGGTTTGGAAAGGAAATCTACATGCTGGGGATTATTTACTCCACTGCTAATGGCCACTCTGGGAAAAACTTGATATTGACAGAAGACAGGAAATTGAAATTTTATGCCAAGAAGGATTTCTTGAGAACACAGTGGGTTATTCACAGATTGAAGGGTGCATCAGGTCAGGAATTTGTGCTGCAAAGCGAATACCTGGGTCCGTGTCTTAAAGCTGGAAATAATGGAACAAATGTTGAAATAACATCTGATTGCTCTGGGAATGATAAGGCAACACGATGGAAGTTTGTGGAGGTGAATCAAGGTCTGGAAGTGGGTTCTACGGAGCTTGAATGGGGTTTTGATAGTGGCTATGTGAAAAAATCTAATTCTAGCTGGGTTCAAATGCTTACTGCAGTATTTGTTTTGTTGATTGGCTGCGTTGGTGTGTACAAAATGAGATGCCTCAAATTGAAGAAAGAATAGAATTACAATTTCATTTGTGCCAAACTGCGTAAAAATAGCGATCAATATATCGACTTTGATAAATTTCTGTAATCAAGTTTTTCTTAAACTGTGTTAGTTTCGCTTGATCCAAGTTGCTTGACGAAAGCCATTAGTTTTAATAACATGATTTACCATAACTTATTTTGTAGTTCGAGATTGTGTAATTATTTGTGTGAAATCTGGTAAATTGCTTATTTCCAAATTTTAATACATGCAGTTAAATGTTTTTTTATATTATTTTTTGTTTTAATAAAATTGTAAAGGTTTATGCAGACGTTATAACAATTATACGAATGAATAATTTTAATAATAAAGAATAACAGATATGTATCCACTTTTATTTAACGGCTTAGTGCTTTGATGGCAAATTTTTAAAACATTTGATGCAATCTATTTTATGCCTGGTACCAATACTAAATATCATAACTGGCAAAAAATTTCACAACAAATTATGATTAAATTGATTCAGTCCGGATTTATTTTATGCTGTATGGTTTGTATGGTCTATTAGTTGGATTCGTCCTACGTACGTACTACAAGCTGATTACGTAAATATTTTACAAATACGAAGTAGGGGTTGAGAAACTGTCAATCTTGTAATTAATTTGGAGAATTTAAAACAGTTGCTGGTAGGTCTAATGTCTAATCATTTAGTATTCGTTTGAATTCCAAAATAATCAACTTTGTCAGCTCAGCCGAGCTCTAGGTCGCAGTCACCGGTACGGTCTTCATCATACAGTTCACACAATTCAACATTAAACAGCCAGTTCACAATTTTATCTGCAGTTCTGTCTCCACTGTAGTCAAACTGCTTTCCGTTCCTGTAGAATTTCAGCGTTGGATAGACCATCACTCCATTCTCTTCCGCTAGCTCGCCCTCCACAGTGGCATCCACCTTGGCTAGCTTGATAACGCTTCCCTGATCCTCCAACATTTTGGCTACTTTCACATACTCAGGAGCCAGGGCCTTGCAGGCTCTACACCACGGCAAATAAAATTGCACAAGAACGAATTCATAATTTTCAATGGCCTGCTCGTAATTTGCTTTGGTCAGCACGAGGACACCTTCATGGTCACCAAATCCCCCGGCAATCACTGTCAGGAGGCTACTAACTACTAACAATGCTCTCATTTTTTTAAAAAAAAGTTTCGTCAATCAATTTAACTTTAGAAAAATATGAATCAGTTAACTCAAAAATCTCATTCAGTACTTTAAAATGCAATAATATTCGCTGAGACCTTTTCTCTCTTGCTCGCTACACAGACAACTGGCTCAACCAGAAAGAAAAGAGGAATGCTGGGATGCTTTGCTATTAATACGCAAGTACCCTTTTTCTCAAGATCTCACAACGGCACTTAAGGCATACCAATTTACATTTAACAAAAAAGGAAAGCTTTTTTCCTGATGCTGCTTACGTTCATCGGATTACCGAACTAGGAGCATTGACTCTAAAGCAACTCTTCAGCAACGTCTGGTATTATTATCAAGCATTCTTGCTGTAAATTCGTAACGGGTTTGCTTACTGTTGTTGAGTGTTGGGTTGTAAATTTAGATTTTTTTTCTGAAATTTTAACCAAGCAGTCAGTTTGTGTATTTTTTAACCGGATTTCCATTTGTGTATTTTTATTATCATTTTCATTTTCATCTTAATATGTGGTAGGGAACCATATATGTGATTTCAAACGCATGTAAACAATAAAATATAAAAACGCTTTTTATCCGTTGCTGCATTTTACAATGAAAGCAAAATCTATTTTGGTGTCACGAGAGCAAGATCTATTTATACAGTCGTGTTTTATAGTATGGCCTAGTCTGCTAAATGAGTTTCAAAACACTTTTCACATTACATTTATTCTGAGAATATTATTCAAGCAAAGCAGAAAGTTCATTGCATAACACATTCTCTACTGCTTATTTTCTCTTGTGTTATTTCTATGTTGTCAAAGTTGAGCTTTGAATGCATTTCTACATTAACGATTGTTTTACATGCGTATGCGTTAAATTGTATGGACGGCTCGAGTTCAAGGTCAGTGATATTGCTACTACTACGATCTCAAACACATTCACATGTACCCCAATTCTACAGACGCATAGTATTGCAAACTATATGTTGCCTTGTAATGCACTTTTCCATTTGTGCTGGTAATAGGGAAGCAAAAGCCGCAGTGACAATTTATAATCTGCTTGACTCAAGCAGCTTGAGGAACCAATTGGATATCTAATCGTTCTGATTTCCTTCCACAAACTTAATTTAACATGTATTTATTTACCTATATATCTCTTGATATACTCTAAATGATTCAAGCTGTTTTGCTGTCTTAAAAGCTGAAGCTTAAGTTAAATTATAAAAATACCAATAAGAAGGTTTCTTAGCAGCTTCCGCTTCGAAAAATAAGTATTCAAATATTTTATGTTTTCAAAAGCATTCAAACAAAGGCAGACAGAGCAAACGCAATTTCTATTTAGTTGGACACGTGCCAGACTATTGAGAAAATGCTTGCTGGCTCAACGAGAAATATTGCTACACAAATGCTCTCTTTTCTGTTTTTACAAGAAAAATATAGCAGCAGGCTTACGTGATCCACGTATACGTCAGTTTAGGCATAGGCATCCGTGACGTTTTTATATATCACTACGTGATCTTGTATCCTGAATCGGTTTTGCTGAATCTTAGATTTTTTTGTGTAATCGTTTTGAATGTTGTTCACTACCCTTTAAAAAGCAAAGACGTGCTTTGATAAGAAGCTGAAAATATAATTGGACTGAAGTTTTTGTAAAATATTTTAAGACTTACTTCTCCATGCCATTCAAAACCTACCTATATAAAACTTGTGTAATTTCAAGTTTCATTAGGAGTAGCTTTGATAGCTCACACCAGATATTATATTATTGTGGTCAAGTTTTGTATTAAATTTGACCAGCAACATGTCAGGCAAGCGCAATATTATTGTGATTGGAGAAACCGGTAAATATTTTTTACAAAAACGCAATTAGTGTGTGCAATTAATTACCAATTATTATCATAAAAGATTGTATATTTTGTAATATGTATGTGAAATTCACTATCAATGACATGTTATAGGTGTTGGAAAGAGTTCACTGATTAACATGGTAATCGGCAGAAATGTTGCTGAAACATCTGATAAAGCCATTGGATGCACATTTGAATCCACATATTATGATGACGACCATGGCAACCGATTTTTTGACACGGCAGGTCTTAACGAAGCTGCCAAAGGAAAAGTTTCAGCAAAAGATGCAATGAAAGGACTAATCGATTTGTTAAAATCACTAAGCGGCGGGGTGAACCTAATCATTTTTGTAATTCGCAAAGGACGAATTACCGAAACAATAGTGAAAAATTATACCATTTTTGTTCGTGGCATTTGTCAAGAGAAAGTTCCTGTATTGTTGGCAATCAACTGGTGTCAAATGGATGCTGATGAAAATGAATGGTATCTAGAAAACCAGGTAATTTCTATAAACATTGCGCAATTTGAAAAAAAAGTTTATGAATTTTTATAAGCTGAAAATATATTTCAGGAATATTTCATTAACAACGAACTAGTATTCGACGAGGTTATTTGCGGCTGTTTTGGTCTTAACCTTGAAAAATTAAAGCCATCAATGCACGAAGCTGTGAAAGAGTCCTACGAGTCAACCAAAGAACGTCTTGTGGCTGAACTGAGAAAAGGAAAGTATAACACAAAACATGAATTTGGTACGTGGACAAGTTGGTTTAAGAAAGTGATTGTTTCAGTTTGGAATACCATTGCTGGATGGTTTGGCTGGCCAAAACTTTCCCTTTATGAAACTTTAAAACAGGCTCTAATAAAGGCGTTGGGACTAAGGGAGGAGGAGGCGGTTGCTATTTGCAATGACATTGCGGCTCAAATGTGAAACAAGAGACACGGAACTGAATTGGTTTGCACGTCAGCCGAGACTACTGAATTTAACTTCAAATAACAATATTGAATCTGGTGTTGCTAGCATTTTTATCTGACCTTAGTGATGGGGATTGTAAGTATGACTGCATGGAAAATACAAGTGTGCTAGATGATGTCAAGCAAATAAGATTTCTATATTCAGCACCTGTTTTTGTAATCAATAGAAAGCCATATAAATCATTCAAATAAACTAAATATAATATGTAAAGTAAAGTGATTTTCCTTATGCTTATATGACGATTACGTAACAATTGCACTTTATTGATGCAAGTATTTTGCTAAATTTATTTTGTTGTTAATGTCATTTAGATTATTTTTATGGAATCTGTCATATAAGCAAAATTGTCAGTTTAGTTTATTAGAATTGCGTTATCGAATGACAACTTGAAAGGAAAGTCGTTACACAACCAAAGTTGTTCCACTGTGGAACTTCCACACACACAGAAATTATCAAACAACGTCAGGCGACAATATTTTGAGCATCAGGAGCAGCAGACAGAAAAAAGATGTGTAGCGGTGTTGTTTTTCTCAAAGCAGCTAATCAACTTTTTCCATAGGCAATGCAATGCACAAATTAGTCGTGAGCAATAAAAATGAAACTCGTTTCTCCAGAATTGTGCTACATGCAACCCACCCATATGAAAAGTTGATCCTTGCTTAGCAATCTGGAACCTGAACTGGTATAAATATATTGTAAACTTTTGAAAGGTTTTCATTTGGTGTTAGACCTGCTTACCAATATTATGTCCCAATCTGGCATTCTTTCATAGTTTCTTTCAACGTGTGAAAATGTCACGGCTACTTTCCAGTATCGAGGAGTTTTTTCTCCATCCTCAAATATTTTTACTAGCAATACTTTCAACTGTGCTTCAGTTAATTCTATTTCCACCCTTCTATGTATACAAAACGTGTGTTATTATCTTTGTTAAATATTTTAGTAATGTTAATTCGGGAGAACCCTTAAATGCAGGGAGCACTCTACATGCAGATATTGGCTACTTTCGTGGTTCAATTCTAATTGGAGTTTTAAAAGTGAAAGGAAAGAACTTGGCGCAAACTATAGAAGAAATTATTGAAAAGAAAGTGCTTCAAATGAAACTGAAGAATTCGCAAAAACTTCGGTATTCTCATCTGACACAGTATCCTTACAGTTTTATGGGCTATTGGTTTTGGAAGAAAGATGAAGCGTTTAATATACAAAATCATGTGAAAAAAGGATCAACAGAAAATGAAAACTTTTCAATATCTTTTGCTTATGAGCAAGCTGCCAAAAATCCGTTTGTTGAAAACAGAAGCCCATGGGACATTACCGTGTTTGAAAATGAATCCGAATTTTCTACAATTGTTATACGCATACATCATTCTTTAGGAGATGGAAAATCTTTAGTAAAGTTTGTCGTAGAGGGACTTGGACAAAAGAAACTACACTCAGTGGAAGCCAAAAAAGGTATAGAAACTTTATCATGGATCCAGCTCCCATTATTTCCACTTCACCTACTAAAATACAACTTTAATATTTTGTTGCTGCAAAACCGGTTTCAAAAGCATCCATGGAGAATGAATCCAAAGGACAAGTTGCCTGATGTTATACAATTTTCACAAGAATTTTCAATGTCAAGCATAAAATCTGCTTCAAGGAATTTCAATAACGCTCGCACCTCGGCAATCTTATTGGCTGCTATATCACAAGCCAGTTTAATATTTATTCGTGCAAACTATCCAAGTCTGCCAAACTGGAGCAATCTTCCAATTTTGTACGTACTTCCTAAGGAAAATCACCCTGAATATTTTAAAAACCATTCCAGTGATGGAAATATTTTGGCACCGGAAATTGGACTTGACTGCAGTGAGCTAGTAAAGGAGTGTCAAAATCGGTTTACAACCTTAAGGGAAAATAGCATTGAACCGATAATCAGAGATACGTGCATGGAGATTGTGTCAACTTTTGTACGAGTTTTGAGAGTCAATCTTCCTGCGTTTTGCGCTTACGTTTTTGCTATTACAAATATTGCGGGGGAGAAGGAGCAAATACAAATTGGTAACAGTTCGTGTGTGGACTTTAGTCTATCGGTGGTAGTAACGGGAACATCGTTAGGTAAGTATTTTTACTATTGCTTAGAAATTAATAGGAACGATGACGTAATAAATAATAAGCATATGATTTGTTTCAGGTGTTTTAATTGTTGTATTCAGCTACATGAACAAAATTCGCTTTACAGTGAATACTAAAGAAACCATATTGGATGAGAGACCTTGTCAACAGCTTGTTGGATTATTGGAAAAAGAAATGTTTGCACTATTGCGTTAATTAAATGCCAAGCATAATTTGTTATTAGAACTTTTGTGTTAATCTGGTAGTTTATATTTGCAAAATAGCGTCATATCATGTATATCATCATAAATACGTGTGTATTTTCAATTGTAAACTTATCAACCAATTTAAAACTTATCATATGTAACATCAAAATGCTAAAGAACTAGAATACTTAATAAATTTCAGTGATACTTTTCTCTTGTCCAATCACTGCTTATGTAATTCCCGCTGTTCATAGCTTGCTCGTGACTAAAACCATTGTTTCTTTGTAGGTTTCTTCCGCTGTTAGAAGTTCCAGCAGTGTCTAAATGTAGCTTTCTTTTTAGTTGGACAAGGGCTAGAGAAGCGGCTGATTTCTTTGCATCCTTTTTTGTTTTTCCCGTTCCTTTACACGATATTCCAAGGGCGGTGATTTGGCAGGTCAGAGTGAAAACAGGCTGATGTGGTGGGCCTTCAACTTTATCATCCTAAAAACAATGCGCAAGCTTCATTTGCACAATATATTTGTATATAACAAGTACTTCGAATTCGTACTTGCATAGAAAAGAGATGAAGAATTTTTCCAACCTACTTGATATATTATTTGAATAAATTTAAATTTGTTATTTGTGTCGCATAGTTAATCAAATTTACCGAATAAAGAGGTTGACTAATCTTTTCCTGATCGCACAATATTTTTATTACACTTATTGGATCAGGATCTTCATTAGTTTTTCCGTCCTCAATGGCATTAGGATTGACTACCAGTCTCATTTCATGGCTCAGTTTTTCTACCATCATAATCCGTGCAACTTCTTGTTCTGCTTCCTTTTTTGATTTTGCGGAGGCTTCAGCTACAAACCAAATATAAAGTAGCAAATTATTTGCAAAAGCAATGCAGTAATATTCAGAATTTTTCACTTTACCAGTAAAGGCTTCCCCGTCAACTCTAATTTTGAGAGTGCTTCGAAATGTTGGTGGCTGGAGTCCCAGTCCGGGATATTCCTCCGTTGTACTCCAAGTTGGAGTAACATTTTTCTTGTCACAAAACTCCTTAATCCAAGTTTTCCAGGTTTTGGCTAACCAGCTTTCCATTTTCAAACAAAAATTTATAACGGTCAAAACTAAATCGATGTTTGTACACTGTTAATACACTTGTTCTGTTTCAGTTTATTTTTGTTCCAGCTTCAGCACAGTACAGATTCCAATGTTTAATTTTATGCATAACATTTATTAATCGTATATCAGCTGAAACCACTAAAAGTTTTCATTTTTGGAGCAGCGTGCTTATTCCATTACGCTTTATGATTATGTAAAAAAGAGTATGAGCTCAGTCTACTCACTCGTTCATGATTGAGCATATTCCACCACAACCACTAAAATGATTAGCATGGTTTCATATAGAAAAGGAATAATAGGTACGCTGTTATCACCAACACATATTAAACATGTGTATGCTTGAAGTGGTATTATCTCGCAGTTTCCTAAATACTATACCAATGAAACTGGTTTTGCTATGTTAATATGATCCAACTCTGGCACTTCGTACAAACAGCATCAAAAACAGATTATCTTAATCATCTTAATCATCATCCCGCCATCAGCATTACGAAACAAAAGCACATGTAATTGTTCAAAAACCTAATATAAATTATTAATTGCAATAAAATTGAAACTTCAAATGCTTTTTAACAAACCATAACTAGGTTAAACTTCGTGAACTACAACGCAGCAGGATAAATGCAATCCATCTACGATAACTGCATACCATAGAAGCTATTTGAAGCAAAATTGCGACTTTGAAGTTCTACATTTCATATTTGTACATGATTTATCATCAAATGATTCTAATCACCGAAGCAAAAGTCATTTAAATATGTGGCAGTAAAAATACTGGGTAATACCGCAGCAATGTACGAAACGTTTAGTGCATTACTGACGTACCTATAATGATCTCATTGAATGCATTGCTATCATCTTATAAAAATGAAACTGAAATATATTATTTTTCCTCAGAATGCTTCACATCTCATACACTGGCTGTCCATCAGTAATAACGCTTTTGGAATAATAGTGTAAAAACGTTATACAGATTCCGTATTTACAGATAATCAGCAACATTACTTATCATTCAATGGGTTCGACATATGCAATTTTAGTAAAATGAAAATGACATACATTTCCCTGACCTACCATGACAAATGACATTAAAACTTCCACTTGACTTTTTTAAACAAACGGAGTTAATCAACAGAGGTCATTATCTACACATTTTATGAATATAGAATAAAAAACTTGATAAAGCGTCTGAAAGATTACAGTACTGATTGTTCTGTCTAGTAAATATTTGTTTATCTAAAAATTCACCAAAACCAGACAAAGCTATCATTTATTTCTTAAACCCAGACACATTAAACCGACTACATTTCAATCCATTTTTTCTTATTAATTCTTTCAGTCTGCATTCTGACTTCCACACAACTTATCTGTTGGCAAAAAATTAAAGAAGTTTACGATACACGAAAGACTGCCATGTATTCTGTAATATTTTTTGTTCTATTTTTATCAAAAGGTATAGCAGGTCAAAAGGGCAAGTTAACTACCAACGCAAATGGAAGTAAGTTGACCAAATGTATAGGGTAAATTATTACAAAACCATGCAAACTTATAATTTGGAATTAATTAGTTTTCTCTTCGTTTTCTAAATAGCAAAAGTGTGGGAGGATGAAAAATACGGTATTCATTAAAAATATATTTACTTTACAATCAAATATATTGAACCCCAACTTAAACTTGTTTTCAAATATACTAGGTTGGCAAGCCGAGGTTCCGGATTGTGGAGAAACCCCTGGAGTTGAATACAAAGGAATGTCCAATTTGCAACATGTCTGGATGACTGATAAAAACGTTGGTTTTAAAAAAGCACCAACCATTAAAAAAATAAATATGCTTAATCTAGTAAATTTTTAGGTAACTTGGGCAAGGGCATTTAAACTATGTCAATACCATTTGTCCAACCACTTTTATCCACAAAGCGACCCGCCATGTCCCCGAAAATGGAAATCACTTATGATCTATATGTCAGGCGATATGGTTCCATCTCTAGGGAAATATTTCGGTTCTGGAATCGACATATGGTCAGATCAGAGAACCTGTGACGAACAGAAACAACCAAAAGACAGTGCAGAACCAAGAATTACAAGTGCGGAACTGGACAATGTTGAATGCTGCTTTCTTCATGTGTGGAATGAAGAGAAGGGAAGGCATAATGAGGTTGATTTTGATAAACCTGTTTCATGTAAACTAGAACGTCAGGCGATTTGTCAAGCTGACGGGCGAAAGGCTGCTCGTATGGGAAAATAATTCAATGGTTTTTAAATTTAATCAATATTTTCCTAAATATACATAAGAAGGAATATGTAGCAATCAAAGCATATGAAATAAAAAATTTTAATGGTTTAGTATTGAAAAAATTTAACCCCAACTAACTGACTTATTACAATTTATATAATAAATAGGTATGAATATTCTACGGAAACTTCCATAAAAGCCAAAATTTTGATAAAGGCATTACATTATACATATTTATCGATGCAAAAATGAGTTGATTCTATTTAAATAACAAAAATTACTATTTTTTTAGTTTTTAAAACGTTACCCATATTGCCACTTGACGTGAGACGAAAATCTCATTTTCGCATTTTCGTGTTTGTTATTTACGTCACCATTAGTTCAAACCCTAGCAAACAGTATAATTACCGTCGATAACCTTTCTGCTCTTTAGAGCAAGCGGAATCAATCATCAGAGATTATATCTGTCTACATATTTTTATGAACGGATATAACAAAAACGTGATAAAATGTCTGATTGTTAATAGCGCTGATAGCTTTGTCTACTAAATATTTATCTATGAATTTACTATCACCAGACAGCTATCATTCAATTCGCACAACCAGACACATTGATACTAACAATTCAACCCATTCGCTCTAGTTGGTTCCTGCAGTTTACGTTGTGCAAGTCACAGTTGGATACTGGCAAAAGTATGGAAGAAGTTTTTGGTACAAGAAAAATCGTCATGTTTTCTGTAATAATTTTTGTGCTATGCCTGTCAAAAGGCATAGCAGCATATGGCAAATTAACTACAAACGCGACAGGAGGCAAGTGGAATATTTATAAAACTATATTATGAAACTATGCTAATTTTGAATTAATTTACATTTCTTTTTATATTTCTTGAATAGCACAAGTGTGGGAAGACGAGAATGGTAACCAGCCTTAAACCCCAAATTTTATTAAATATTGAACATAAATTCACATGCATTAATAACATGTTAGGTCGTCACTGGGAAGTTCCGGAATGTGGCGGAATCCCTAATGTTACATACGTAGGAATAAACAGCTGGCTTGCTCATACCTGGATTCTTGCTCAACCCGTTGGTTTTTAAAAAACAGTTTGCAATTTACTTACAATTTATTTACAAACAACTTAGTCAGTTTTACAATTTTAATGTGTTTAATTTTCAGGAAACTTGGGCACGAGCATTAAAATTATGCCAATATGAGATTGGCAACATATTACGGGTAAAGGAAGAGACCGCGTGTCCCGAAAGGTTTAGGAAACAAATGCTTTACAAGCTTGCAACCGACGACAACAATATTGCGTCCACGCTGAAACGTTTCGGTCTTAAACAAGACTTTTGGTCATCCTCTAGAACCTGTGATATGAAAAATTTCAGTGATGAATTAGACGAAGATCTATGCTGCTATGCTTGGGTTTGGAATGCAGAGAAGGAAACGCATGAGCTTATTGATAATAAGCCAATTTCATGCGCAGAAAAACGTCAGGCATTGTGCTTTGGTTGGATTTGGTAATAATAAATGTATATTTTTATCAGTTTTATCATTATCATTTGCTAACATTCAAATGTGCACAATAAATTCCAACTCAAAATTACAAAAATATTTTGATGTGATATGGTTTATTTATACATGTTTTTGTTGAATGTCCACTTGAGAGCCACACAAGTTTCACAAGAAATCTACCATTTTCCGCACAAAGAAAGACAGAGAAAATGTGAACTGTTGACAAAGTCCAAGTTTACGTTGAATCGAACTTTACCCTTTTACCGGAAGTAGCTATCACAAAATACAAAGTTCTTAATATTGAACTTTAACAATGACCATCTTAGCAATAACAATGCGAAATACTGAACGTGAACAACGAACAACAAAAGAGCAACGAAATTACAGGTTTGAAAACGTTCATTTAACAAGGACATGGAAAATTATATCCAGATAATCCATTGCCTGTCCATTTCGAATCCAAATCCTCCGGAACAAATGGAAAGGTATGAGTATTCTACGGAAACTTCCATCAAAGCATAATTGTGATTTAGGCATGACCATCATGACAATAAATTGATCTATACAAAAATGGGTTCGTTCTACTTAATATACAAAATTCAATAACAATTACAACTAATTTTTAAGTTTTGAAAAAGGTAAGCATATTGTAAGGTGTTGAGAAACAAAAATCTCATTCTCATCTTTTCATACTTACTAGTTGCGTCATCATTAGCTCAAATCCTAGCAAACAGAATAATAACCGATGATGACCTTTGTGCTCTTTAGAACCAACGGAATCAATCATCAGAGATTATATCTGTCTGCATATTTCTATGAACGGATAGAACAAAAACTTGATAAAATGTCTGAATGTTTATAGCACAGATAGCTTTGTCTACTAAATATTTATCTATGAATTCACTATCACCAGACAAAGCTATCATTCATTTCATACAACCAGACACTAGACAGACTGATACTGATCCGCACGCACTCCAACCTATTCATTTTAGTTGGTTCTTTTAGTTCACGTTGTGCAAGTCACAATTTACCTACTGGCAACAAAATGGAAGCAGTCACCGGTACACGAAAGATCGTCATGTTTTCTATAATAATTTTTGTACTATTTTTAACAAAAGGTACATCAGCAGGTGGAAAATTAACTACCAACGCGACGGGAGGTAAGTCGTCAATATATGAAATCATAGTGGCAAACTATGCTCATTTTGTGCTGATTTCTTTTTTATGTTTCTTAAATAGCTAAAGTGTGGGAAGACGACGCAGGTATCAGTGCAAAACCACGTATTGTTTTTATATATTCAACATAAACTTACATCCTTAAAAATATACTAGGTCACCAATGGGAAGTTGTGGATTGTGGCGAAATCCCTGGAGTTACATATGTAGGAAGGAGGGGTAGCGACCATGCCTGGATTCTTGATAAAAACGTTAGTTTTCAAAGAGCTTGTTGCAAATTGATTATTTTTCTTTCTTAAACTGTGAATCTTTTAAAAAAAACTTAGTCAACTTGGGCACGAGCATATAAATTTTGCCGATATGAGATTGGCAACATATTGTGGGTAAAAGACGAGGCGGAGTGCCCCAAAAAATTTGGGAAAGAAATGCTTTACGAGTTCCCATATGAAAGAGTTCCATCCAGATTGAAATATTACGGTCTAAAAATGGACTTTTGGTCGCCGCTAAGAGACTGTGAGCAAAAAGATTCTAGTGATGAATTAGACGATGATGTATGCTGTCATGTTTACGTGTGGAATCAAGAGAAGGAAATACATGAGCTTGATCCTAAGCCTATTTCATGTGCGCAAGAACGTCAGGCCTTGTGCCTGGCCTGGCATCGCAGAGATTACGGGAAGTAATAAAAGTATATTTTTATTTTTATCAAACTTTTCTTGATCATTTTCCTTATAATTTAAATGCACAATAAATTAGACTCGAAATTGTAAAAACTTGCTTATATACTCGTGTTTGTTGTATGTCAATATGAACGTCAAAATTTCCAAAAAAATAAACAGATTTTAATACACACAAACAGGTTTTCTAATAAAAACCGTTCGCCTTTTTACAAAATTGCAAATTTTAATTCTTGATACAGTCAACAAGACATATATGTAATACACAAACAACATCCGACAATTTAAAGGTATGATAGCAAACTATTGTATTTTAAGTAGCGTCTGTTAAGTTTCTAGCTCATTAGGCTTTAGGCTACGAATATTCTGGTAAACTGATAGTTGGGAGAAACATCCAACTCCTTACAAGTCAGAATAAATCATTACCGAAAGCATATCCTCATGAACAGTAAAGCATTAGTCATTGTGTAACACTTTGCAGATTTTGACTCGGCAAGTCGAATAGAAAATGAGCCAAACCATTTTCACAGAAAATTCAAGCAACGTTTCTACATCATGAGCAATGACACAATTATTGCAATCAGCAATACAACCTCAACATTTTAAAGTAATATTATTGTTTCTTATGTTCGTGTTATCTTATTTTTCTGCTCAGTTTCTGATGATGATTGTGGTATACAACCGCAATTGCTTAAGCTTGAACGCAAAAATTGTTTAAGTTTTATTATAATGGCATCCGTGATCTCATATTCATCATTTGCAATGCAATGCAATTTTCTTCTGCAAATGTACAGAAAAAATCACGAAACATGAAAATGATTACTCAATTTTCTGCTGGGAGTTTACGTGGCATCAAGCATTAGCACTTATAGATACAAAGTATCCCATCACCATCAATCCAGAATACACAAGGTTTGTTTATCATAAGTATAAACGTACCCTGCATTAATTTAAGATTACTTTATTTTTTACCAGTATGACAATTATGCCATTTTGTAAAAGAAGCGTTACAACCAAACATCTCACCCATTTTAAATACCAATTCTTAAATTAGAAAAAACAATGCTGTATAACCTGGAAAGTTAAGGAATCCAAATATTTATCTATTTTCACTTTTAAAACCCTACGCTTACGCTTCTTAACACGAACAGCAAACTAACAACTATTAAAAATCCATTTTACATGCTAACTATGCAACGCAGGTCACCACAAGATAATTTGTGAATGTATCCGTATTCAATTTATTTATATGTAGTCGTTTTAAAATTTATATAAATAGCATTATGATATACCCTTAAAAATTTTCGACCGTCATCACATACTGTTCCTTAGATCAGACGGACTCAATCAACAGAGTTTATATCTAAATACACTTATGAACAAATAGAACAACAACCTTCTTAAAACAACGTTTATAGCAGTGATATGGCTGTCTAGTAAATATTTACGACCAAATTGAGACAAAGCTATCATTTATTCGATAAAAACCAGACACTATGATCCGACTACAAAAAAGCCCATTCACGTTGGTTGGTTGTTTTAGTTTACGTTGTGCAAGTCACAGTTTATTTACTGGCAACAAAATGGAAGCATTCACCGCTACTCGAAAGATCGTCATGTTTTCTGTAATAGTTTGTGTATTATTTTTAACAAAAGGTGCATCAGCAGGTGGAAAATTAACAACCAATGCGACGGGAGGTAAGTGAGCTACACATATAAGTATAATAATAAACTTGACTATGCTAATTTTGTGTTAATTTCTTTTTATGTTTCTTCAATAGCAAAAATTTGGGAAGACGACGATGGTATCAGTGTAAAACCAGTTACCTTTTTTATATATTCAACATAAACTTGCATCCATTATAAATACTGATATACTAGGCTACCAGATGGAAGCTCTGGATTGTGGCGAAATTCCTGGGGTTACTTACATAGGAAGAGTAGATTTCGACCATGCCTGGATTCTTGATAAAAACGTTAGTTTTCAAAGAGCTTGTTGCGTTATGATTTAATTCCTTTCTGAAACTTTGAATTTGAAATATTTTTAGACAACTTGGTTACCAGCATTTAAAATGTGCTATTATGAGATTGGCAACATATTATGGGTAAAAGAGGAGACAGCCTGCGATAAAAAATATAGGAAAGAAATGGTTTACGACATGCCATATGAAAGAGTTCCAAGCAGACTGAAACATTTTGGTCTTAAAATGGACTTTTGGTCGGTGCACAGAGACTGTGAGGAAAAAGATTCTAGTGATGAAGTAGACGATGCTGTATGCTGTCATGTTTACGTGTGGAATCAAGAGAAGGAAATACATGAACTGGATCCTAAGCCTATTTCGTGTGCAGAAAAACGCCAGGCATTGTGCCTAGCCTGGCATCGCAGAAGTTACGGGAAGTAATAAAAGTATATTTTAAATTTAATAAAATTTGTCTTGATCATTTTCTTTATTATACAAAGGCACAATAAATTAGGCTCATAATTACAGAAACGTTCTGATGTTATATTGTTTATTTATGCTCGTGTTCCTTGCATATCAGTTTGAGTACCAAACGTGAATGCCAACTTAAAATTCACAAAGTTTTTAATATGCACAAACAAATTTCTTTGTAGAAGCATACATAAATAGTTTTGGCAAACTTGGAAATTTTTGATATCATTACAATACGTCATAAAATACAATCCTTTATTGGCAAACTAATGGATATCAGGTAGCATAGCTCATATCACGAATAAATAGGAACGAATTCTATTGTGAATGCATAGGACGATAAATGTCTCAATGTAGTATATATTGCGCTGATATCTATGTCTGCATCTGTTTGTCTAGACATTCATGTACTATCTATGTGACGCAAGAAGCATGAAATTGTTGTGATCACTTGGAATAATGCGTGGCCGTTTATATTTAACATTTAACATACCATTTTTTCAAAAAGTCTTATATCATAAAGGTTTGAAAAGTACAAAAACAAATTAAAAATAAAATTCGTCCATGTTACTTTACAATATTTATGTATTGATTTTATCACGTTTCATAATCCAAAATCAAAGTAATATAAATAAACACTCTAACATCACATTTTACAAAAACATATTAGCATTACTGAATACCTATGGTTTTACTCAGTACATTGCTATTCATCTTACCTAAAAAGAAAGGGGTGGGGTATTCTTCACCAAAAACCGTTCAAAGATACCCACAGCGACCCTTAGCAGTTTATTCTGCAACTCTTTCCCAAGCAAATTTAGAATTCTCGTATTTCGCTTAAAAATTTGCTAGGTGTCACTGGCAACCTACTTGTTCTTCTTCAACCAGCCTTGCTTTTTCATCAGCAGCCCAGCAAAAAGCAAACGACGTAGTATACAAACAGCCTTCAAAACATCCCATTTATCTTCCATTTGCTCCTTATTTTGGCATATGGTGGTGCATCCTCACATTACTAAAAAACTCGAACAAACAGTGCAACTCTCCATGTATAACAAATGGCCTACTCCTTATTCAGATAATATACTCCCATTCCCATACTTTTTTTGTTACTACGCACTTTTTCAACTCTGTGATAACTCCACTAAGGACGAAAATAAGTTGATAGGGAAAGTTATACTTTTTTGGGAAATATAAGGCACATACATATATCTTAAAAAATATATAGACATATTTAGGCCATATAGATACACACACGCAATACAATATGCACAGAGCCCATGTGAGATAAAAAAAAATACAATATCTTCTACTGTGTTGATTTGAGTGTGTTGCAAGTTGCAAGATATTACATCACACAACATATTAAGTTGAGAACTACGTAGAATAAATGAGAGAATCGGAAGAGTACCCTAAAAACCTTATACACAAAAAAATGCATTGGTACTTTTTATCTCTGTTGAAAACAGAATAAGGGTGAAACAAAACAAGAATATCCAGTTGTTTTGGTTGAGAAAATAGGGTTAAATGAAATACATGGGAAGGTACTGGGCCAACAGGGAGAGAAGAAAAAAGAAAGGACAGATTTTTCTGGTGAATGGGTCAGAAGACAAAAACGCAAAACCAGCTTGTTTTGATAATGCAATATGGACTAAAAAATTATAATTGGGTTAAATTTTAACGGCGAGTAATATTTACCAACTGCAAAGTGATCATTACTTGTGTAAAAATTGATTAACGTTTCAATTTGTGAAATTTGCTAGACTTGCGCAACGACAGATTAATTTTCGGAGTTCAACTTTTACAAAATCGGTTTTGAAAGGTGACACGAGTGTCAATCAAATAATCAGTAACACCGAACTACGTGCTTTGCATCATCTACCAGCCCCAAAATAGGATTTATCGGTTGCAACCAGATTTCTCGGAGAAACTGAAATGCGATTGCACACGTAAGTGAAGTTTATCTATTTTTGCTGTTAAAAATATTAAATAGAGTTATAACCGCATAAAATATTATATACTTAAATACAACGTAGGAATATTTTGGTGGAAAAAATTGCTAATTAGGGTAATTAGTAGCAAATTATACTAAAGAATTGAGTGAGGTAATATATGAGGGACAAAACATTGACCCAAAAGAAAAGGTGGGGGATACGGCTAATTATGGGAGGATAACAGCTTGTAAAAACGTATATCAAAACTTGTGTTGTGTTTAGTAAAGTAATTAGTATATTTTGTTGTAAAAACGGAACTGCTATTTTACCAATTCAAAATTTTAAGGAAAAAAAGAGCACGCGCCAGGAGAATGCAAAATGTAGTAAAAAAACTGACTGGCTTAAAATTTATACGTTGATATATAAATAAGTTGGTTTTGGATTATATTCCTTTCTCTAAATGAAAAGAAATCAATGGCAGGTTGGTTGGGAGCCACAAAAACATGCAAGATATTAATTAGCCATTTAACCATATTATTTGGGACGTAATACCTACTTAGTTGAAAATAAGCCTGTCTTTGGGTTTCGAGTTGGAACACAGACACTGATGACGAGTGACAGATATCACGAATCACGATTGCCACCAAAGCAGAATGGCGGCGGCAGTGTCTTTTATTCTGTTTTTCTGGAGAATACGACGCAATAAGATAAATAAAAAAGGAAAACGGGTAATGCTTTAAAAAGCACGTACGCTGTTGAAAAAGGACGCCGTTTGGATGACGATGGAGTGAAATGGTAAACATCTGAATTAATTGGATTATGACAATGTTTTCAAAGAACATAGGCGACAATTGGGATAATGATGTGGGATTAGCGTAAATTTTTCGTCACTACAATTTTTTCAAAATAGATAATCCTTAAGGCGTCACCTAAACTCGTCATTTTCTAAAAAACACACCTTAATTTGATTACGCACTAAACTTGATTACGTACGTAAAAACTTATGACGTTATTAGCAACATGATTTTATTTTTAATTGCTAATTTACCAGGAAACGTGTACAATGTTTTTTAGTCGAACAGGTCATTGGGTGCAATTTTATTTTTGTCCACTTTTTAAGCTCATATTTAGTATGTATTGAGCATGATCATGAGACTAAAAAAGAAAACGTGTAAAACTGGTTGGCTCTTCTTATAAAGCAGACCAGATTAATTGCCGTTTTTTGTTATTTTGTTTGCATAATAATGTATAAGTAGATTTTCTCTATGGCGTCTGTCGCTTCCGTGTTTGATATTTTTATATGAAAAAGTTTGAAAGTTCAAACAAAATGTTTTCATTTTCTAATGATTGATTTATGAATAAGCCTTGATTGCAAAAATGGAAAGAAAAGCCGATGACAAGTTGAAAATGATTGACTTGCCAAAGCATAACGGCTTCAACTATTTTTAAACCTGTAAGAAGTTTCTAACTGATGATCAGTTACTGATCTGTAGATTGTATTTTGCCGAGTATGCATATGACAAATAGAACTGATCAATTTAGAATTTATTAAAATTCTGAGTATAAATCATAACCGCTTTGATTAATACTTGGTTTTGTTATCTTCAATGATAAGCAATTAGCTGAAAGAGTTCATTAGCCAATAGGCTGGTTCACTGACAAACTGCCAATCTTCCTGAAAAGCTGTTCTTTTCAATTTCATTTTCCTCAACTTTTCCATCAGTTTTGTTCTTGTCTTCATAATCAATTACGTAAATCTTAGAAAATAAACGCGTAAATAATATTCATAATATTTTCCCTGTAAAGTAAAAAATAAACAGGCTATAAAATCCATAAAGTCACCCAGGTAACATTCAGCTTTCAGGTGACCACCAAGTGACTAAAAATTTACAAAAACAGATTTTTTAACACTTTTGTGTATAATACCCTATTATTTACATGAAGTACTACCTGTTTTGCATTGTGCTGGAATTTTTTGAAGTTTTATCCTCAATAAATGTTTAGGCAACTGACCAGTGGCTCTAGAACCTTAGCCATTATGTCTGGCTTTTAAAAATGAACATGCGCAATAAATAAAGGCACAACTTGCAAATATCCTGTTTTTGCAAACATAACAAAATGTTCTTAGAAATTTAATCCAAAATGGTACACCAAGCAATTAAGCTTGTTTTTGCCCTGTCAATTCAATTTTATTACCAGATTCCCACTGTGTACTTTTTTTATCTTTTGTTGTGTCTGGAATAATCAATTATGCCAGTCTAGTAGTGTCATTTATCCACATTTTTATTGCCAAAAGCAGTAACTATTTAAGTCATTAAGATAAGCCAAATATTTGTGCCACTTTGCTTCCAATTACTTGCATCCTTGCACTCCACCTTTATTGTATATTGCACTAACTTTTATCATCCCAGCCTTCAAATACTATTTTCTAATTGGCTTAAAAGTTTCATAATGTTTCGCAAGTAAAAGTGACATCATCCTCAGCGGTCCGTTTTGAAGCGCATATATGAAATACTAAAATATTTTGTTTTTGTTTTACTGGTTCTCCTATAAAAGTCCTTCAAAAAATGTATAAATTGCTTGTTGCGCCAGCAAAATTTTTAATGGTGATGATGACAACACCAGGTCCAGGTCTAACCACCTGGTTGATGAGTACAACAAGTAATTATTTTGTAAGATTTTCGGGTACAAAAAACGGGCTTAGTGAAAATTATACGTTTTGTATTGATCTCACCTATTAAATACCAGATTAAATTGCTAACTAGCGTTTTCTTTTCTTGCCAATCAAGCTTTGATAAATTTGCATGCAGAAAAATTGCATTTTTCAAATGGGCAACCTGGTAAAGCCAGTATAATATTTTGGCTTGACAATTTAAACTTTGTTGAGATTGGGAATTTTTATTTTTTGTTGTTTGGGCTGTGATTCTGAGAAGTAATAGATATTCCTTGATTTTCAACACTGGATGTGATTGGCATACGGAATAAGGCATAATGTTTCAGTGTTCATGTTCTTCTTTGGTACAAAATGCAATATTCTTTTTGTGAACTTTGCTCTTTTTACTCAAATGATCAAGCAGAAGCAGACAGCAAGTCAGCACAATATACTAAGCTGGTATTCCTGGTCGCGTGATACTAAAATACTTTACCAAAAATATTCTGATGAGATAACACTCTTGTGACTTGTGAAAGTTAAGTATACTAGGGCAGTTATTTTGTATGCCGGATGCATTATAAGTTGATACAGCAAATTGTCAAATTGGCCTCTTTATTATTGCTATTGCTGCTTGTTATAATCAATATAAATATTTTTAGGTTGTGTCATGCTAATTTTTGAACCGAGGAGGAGAATTGGGATGCATTGAAAGTTGAAAGCTGGTTGTAATTCGATACTGATTTATTCCATGTTTTGTAAGAGTAAATGGCAACCAGTTAAGATTGATACATGATATGTGATTTCCATATAAATGTTTTGGGTTGTAGTTTCTTCTGTGGTGGTAATAGACACATGGTTAAATTTTGCAAAAATGCTAAACTGTGCGCAGTTTAGGCAAAATGGTATTTTTGGCTAGTACGCCTTTTGTAAGAAAACAACGAGTTTTTGTCGCTTATAGCAATGTGTTCCTTTTTATGAGACAAAAAATAGTCGTTAGGGCAATTTTTTTACAAAATTGAAAATTTGGAGATTTAAACGCCGTTCATTGAAAAATGTAGATTTATCGGATTGTAGTGCTGGGCAGATAGGCTGAGTAGGAAGAAGAGTGCTGCAAATTTCAAACTAAATTAGATATTACAAACTTAAAATTATCCCATTTGTAATAAAACGTAATTTTAGCAAAATTTACCACTTCATCATCAATCCAACCTATGCACACGCCGACTTCATATTCCGGATTATACCCACCAGCCCATTTCACATTCCATGTAAAACCAGCTCATAAAACTTAAAATATGATTGTATTTTTAACTACCCCATTGTATTTAATTGTACCACATTGCCAAATTAATATTCTTTTTACACCTAACAAATACTCGGTAGACGCCATGCACTCCACGTCTTAACAATGACCACCACAACCTGGCCTACTGTTTTTCTATTCTTTTCAACAAACTGAATCACAAAAGGCTGAAGGTGTGAGCATTTCCATATACTAAAATATCTGTCAATACAATAAATATTTTACATAACTTGTTAACCAGCTTATAGTACCCTACCTATTATATCGTGTCAAGTTTTCTTTTTTATCTTTTGTGTGCATGAGTTCACCAAAGTGACAAGAAAAAATATCAGTTAATCAAGCAGGAATTGCGGATTTTCAACTTGACACAAGAGAACAACGAAAAAGTATAAATAATTTTTTTACCGTGATTATTACCAATTATATATACATATTATATATAGCACAGTTTTTAGCATTGCAAATTTTGTAAATATATTCAAGCTACCAGTTAGCAGAATAATCTGTTTCAAGCTGCGCAAGAGAAATTTTTTTCTAGGGAAGAAATCCAAGTGACTACTTTTCAGGCATGGCATGACTTTTCTTAGGTATCTTACTACCTGAATGTATAAAAATATGCATAATATTTTTTGATAAGTAGGTAGCACTGCTGATTTTAGTGACCAGTGGTCAAGCTTCTTGAATATTCGCTGTACAAAATTGACATACAGACAGAGAGAGAGATTGTGTCACAAAATATTCTTAACTCTGGTCAGGTTTTGTCTTCATTTACTTCAAAGGGATTATGATTAGGTATATATTTATACGACATTATAATAGACAATACAGTAACAATGCAACTTTCCTCTGCTCACTTTCAGGTATATTTTTTGCTGACCGTGACAATATTTGCATTTTAAAATACTATTCTACTCTACGACACTCTTTTTCAAGTTGTTTTGCAAAAATATTTTTGTAAAACTTTCCACTAGACCGGAGTAGCAGGCTTTTTCTAGGCTACTTCTCTAGAGAGTCTTGTCGAATGACGTAAAATAAAGAGAGATGACTGTTGTTATTCTCCGCTTCCAGCTTTGGAAGAACCCTGGATAAGCCAAAAAATACTACTGGCACTAGTTACTGGTCAGTTTGCAGTGATCATAGTCATCTGAGCATCATTTTTGAAAAAAAAGTTTTAAAGTTTTGTTTTTGTGTCGTTAAGTTCATTCAATAAACAATAAAAGCATTGGATACAAGATACAAGCTACAACTTTATTTTGTACAAATAAAACTATAAATCAGTAAGTATTTAACTATTTTATGATTTTTCTTGCTTTCTGGTGGTAATAACACGTGGAATTAAGTAGCTACGGTTGTAGGTACACTTTTCTAAAAATTACTGGTCAAAGTCCCTTGTAGCTTTGTTGTCAAGCAGAAAAAAATATATCTCCTAGAATTTTCCTGCACTTGAATATGCATAATGTGCACTTGTTTGTCAAAGTTGACTTTTTTTTAGCTTAGCAACAGAAATACTTAGGTATATAAAAAACGAACATATAGATTCACTGAGTTACATAAAACGTACAAAGTTTTTAGGCTACTAATTAGTAGGCACTGTGTACATAAGGTGTTTGCCATCTAAGAAGAAAAATCGCGTGACCATCATGCTGCTGCAAAAATAATGCAAATTTTTGCAAAAACACGACAAAGAGTAGGGTAGGAGCGGCGGTTGCAAATGCAAACCAAACCGAGTGCGATGACAATATACATTGATATTTTTCTTCAGCTTAAATAGCTCATTTGCATTGATTAAGTTTCTCAAAGAAGAAGAGAAGAGCAACTTGTTTTGCATCCCAATTGAATAGGTAGAGAAAAGTGGACAATAGCCAGAAATAAATATGTTTTGTAAAAAAAATACAATAAGCTGCTTAAATAAAATGAACACCGGATTTTGTTGGTTTGGTATAGGGATAGGGGAATAATTTTACTGTTGCTTTTTTGGTACGTGATTTTTGAACATTCCTGCTGCTGTCGCGAGATCAATTGCATTTAGAAATAAAGAAGAAATTTAGATAAAAAAAAGAGAGACCAAAGGTTGGAAAAAAACTGAGTAGAAGCGCATAGGTTAAATGCACTTTTCATGGTCATGTGATTCTTTAGAATAAATTTAGTAAAAAAACTTATATCTGTGTAAGATATACGTTGTCCAGTAAAACTTGATGCAGTTCTAGACTCAGACAGAATATATTTTTCAACCAAACTTGTTTTTGCTCTTATCTCTGAAAACTGAAAACTATGTTTCTAATCTTATCTCTGAAATTGGAAACTTATTAAGATAACATATTTCTAAGACAGGATGATTCATGATCTTACTTAACAAGTATTTAATTGCGTCTAGTTTCCAGTGGTAATATCAGGTAGTTAGGATGATCGCGTGAGCAATTTCTTGGAAAAGTGGCCTAAATCAAAGATAATAAGACAATTACCCTAAAGACTAATTGTAAACACAAAGTGTAAAAGTTTATGTGTCATGTGTTCTATTTTGAGAAAATTCCAAGAAAAAGGTGGAATTTCCTGGAAAGATATTAAATGCACATTTGCATATCCGCATTCTTATCTTGTAAATATATATGGTCTAATGAGTACTTAAGGCAAAAATATTTTATGTAAAATTTTGACGACGAAAATATTTTCTAGAAAAATTTATTTTTAGGTAGCTAAATATTTAGGTATACAAAACATGACGTAATTTTTAAGAATGTCATTTTCAGCTTTTTATAAATGCTCAAGTGTCCTTTTTAATCCCATCCCATTAAATTTTATTTCTGGTGATAATAAACTGCAATGATAATACTGCATGCAAAAAGCAAACACAAAACTGCATTGAGAAAGTGACTATTAAGTGCAATTTATTCTTAATTTGGCTTAGGTCAAAGTAGTAAATATTTTTCAGGAGGCTGAACACAGCCTGAATACCAAATTTAAAACTGAACCCCGTGACGTTAAAAAATTTGTCAAGGAGATTTAATTTATTCAAATAAATTTTCCTTGTTGGCTTGTTGTTTAGCTTTTTAAAAGAAACTGGGTTTTATCCAGTATATAGTTAGGTATAAATACAAGTTTAATAAATTTGAAAAATGGCATACTGTTTATGTAAAAGGGAAAATGTGGTATGATCTAAAAGCAGCATGCTCTTACCATGTGCAAAAATCAATCCAGATAATGCGCCTAAAAGCCCATAGATGACCAGCGTTTGCATCAGATTTAATTCTGTAAAGAGATATTAAAGCTATATGCCTAATTTATAGTTAATGACTTGTCAGTGTCAACAAGATGGATAAGGTAATCTTGTTGTTTCGCTCAATATGATACGTATACGTATATAATATTTTAAGCTTGAGCGTAAAAGTGGAGCAGCATAAAAACACCACTTGAACCCTACAACATTATTCAACAAAAATATTATGCAATTAAAACATTTTTATTCTCGGATATTCCAAACTCTAGTATATCGGCATTACGTAAAAACCGCATAAAATTGCACGTGCTTTGCATTTTCCTCCGTTTTTAAGCATACCAGTTAGATTGACAATGAACAGAAGCCATTTATGATTTTTAACATAAAAGGCTATTTCCTTCAGGGAAAAAAAGTTCAGGTTTTAAAATTGTACATCATCATGGAATATTTTGAAAAGAGTTCTTTATCGGCCATAATAACTATTTTAACCAGATTGAGATTTTTTTGTGTATTCAATTAATTTACTTGAGAATAAAACCTCGACTATGATACATTTTTACGTAAACAAGCAGACAAAAAATGTGAACCAAGGCAACACACCATACAAGCTGGTTTCATAGGTCATTCGTACGCTGTTCCAGATCCACTAATTCCATAATAAATAAAATAAAGACATTTTCCATCTCTCCATACATCTCCACATCATCTCCATCATCATCACTTTACATTAAATTTAACTCTCTATCCAACAACTTGTTGCATTCGTATTCAAGAGATCTATATGGCTTTCCAAGCATACAAATAACCTTCTTTTTATATCACACATAATATTCCTATATCATTAAAAACACAAAGAAGTTCATTCATTTAAATTTGCAAGTTGGAGTTGATGGGGCGGAACTTGCGTATACTCAAGTGGATACTTATATGCCGTCCCATCTATCTATCTAAATAGTTATTGCATCAACAAACGCATGTAACGGTATGGCAATCGCGCATAATCATAATCACTTAATATTTTTATATATTATATGAACCACCTACAGGTTAAAGTACAGCTCTCTCTCTATCTAACGATATCTGTTTGCGTTATTGCGTTTATGCGACTGTTATACGTATAACGTATTTTTTTCTATTTGGCCGTTTTCTCTTGTTTAATATATACGAGTACTAACTAGTTTTGCATTGGTTTTCTTACGAGATGCACCTCAACGGCAAGTTTGTATAACTGTTTATTTTTGCAAACAGATTCTCAGAAAAAATGTTATGTTTTGGAGACATACTATATAGCTATTTATTTTTAAGAAGGAAGTACCTTGCTATTAGATGTGATATGTGATTGATAGACTGGTTGACAAAAAAAGCTAAACCAATAACAGGTTTCCTTTTTGCGTGGTTCATTTAGAAAATAAGATTAAAAGGTAAGTTGGGATTTGGAAGATAAGTACATATGGTACGGGTGGTAAATTTGTATTAGGTTAATAGTTACACGTTCCAAAGTGGTGTTGACAACACAAATGTGACCTTATTATTTATATGAGCATGTTTTTAGAGATATAAATTATATTAAAGTTATAATAAGGTAATTTACAGGCTTTAATATAATTTTGGGTTTTTGTTATTTATTCCAGATTGTTCTTGGAGAAGCGGATGTTAAGCAGCAAATTCTATTGATCCATTTATAGTGTTTTTGTTTATTTGTAAAACAAAAGGAACAATTTATTATTAGCAACTTTACAAAAGTGTCTGTAGTTTTTTGGGTGAATAAAGAGGTGAATAAAATAAATTGATAAATGAGTGGATTGTGAAGTGGTATGGAGACGAAAATAGAAATGGAGACAAAAGTAGAGCCGAATAAAGAGGTGGAAAAGGAGCCACCACAGAAGGAAGTGGCGGAAGAGCAGCAGCAAAAGCCGAAAAAGAAAAGGTGAGGAAATAAAAATGCGGTTTTGGTTATTTTTAGAACTTATTTCTTTTGTAAAGCAAATTATTAATTGTCCAGGCTGTATGATTAACCCATCTGTTGACAAATTATGCTTTCAATCGTAAACAATAAAAACGGTAACGGCTTCAAACGCACCCACATAAAAAATCAAAATCGATAAGAGCAAATTATAATATCAATTATATACTTTTATGGGTTATGCGTTACCGGAAAATGGTCAAGCCATTATTCAAATCACAAAAGCAAATCACAGAAATGATATTGTCCACAAAATATAAATATTTAAGTTCCTCAAATCAAAACAATTAAAGCTAACCAAAACTTAGCTCTCTAAATATATGCGTCAAACTGCAATAGATTATATATTTGTGTGAAGGACAAAGGTTTACCTACCTTTTAACCTTATTTTTTCCTATCCAAAAATATTAATGCAGCAGAAGCAAAGCCAAAATGAAACAAAGTATGCAAATGGAAATGCAGTGGCAATAAATGGTATACACTACACAGCATGTGTGCTATATTTTTGTAAGGCTGGTCTCTAGTCTTTAAGCTGAAGCATTTAAATAATAAAAGGCTTTTTAGTCAGTGAGACTTTGGCACAGTGGCAGATATAGTTAATGCCACTTGGCATACCCCTGGGGATAAATTAGGTACATGGCAACTCCATAAAGTGCCAAAATTTTGCAAGTAGGGACCACCAACAGCGGATTTATTACTCATTTTCCGTTACTACATATTTTCTTTTCTCTGATTTTGCATAAACTTTTCAAGCCGAGGTTACTCCTATTTTTTATCTAGGAAATATATTTGTTTTGCCAGATTACGTATACACTGCGTATAAAGTGCGTAGAAGCAAAAAACGCAAGATTACATTGTTTTTGTCCTTTAAGCCTTCAATCCAGATAATTGCAGTGTTATTTCATTTACTTCTTGAACGTAATTTTTTGCGACCTGTACAATAACCTTTTTTTTCTTCTATGGGTCCAATAAGCTTTTAGATAGCAGGTACCTCTCACCATTTGCAAAATATTCTGCAAATTTTAGTTACCTTGTAAATATTACGGGTAAAAACTAGCAATATTGAGTGAATGTTCACTTGACTACACAACACTTTTACAAAATGGCGTTCTTGCTGATCATTATGCATATTTATGCTATCATTTATTCATAACCATATATCAATCTATCATTGACGTAGATACAACTGCACTTTTTTTCTCTCTGTTTATTATATAGAAAAACCAGCTTATATTATTATTGTGTGCATCAGATAATCAATGTATCTATATACTTGAGGACAATATTCTGATAAATGCATATGAAATTGAACGAGTGATCTTTGTTCATGCATTTTGATACATAACAAGTTTGTTTGGCTAATAAACAGAGAGATTGCTCTTTTTTTGGTTCATAGTTCATACCTATATAACAACGCCATACATTTCTAATTTTCTTGTTTTGTACGTTTATCTCTACTTACAATCATCATAATAAACAGAGACTTGTTCTCATACAAAGGAATTATTCTGAGACGTTGTCCTTCCTTCAAATGTTAGAGAAAAAGTGTCTACGTGACCTAAACTAGCATGGTGGGTATAGACCACAAACTTTCTGAAGGCAATTGGGGTCTAGCATTGCGTAGAGCAAAGCGCGTGTACTCTAAGAACCTGGTTGTGTGTTAAGGAGTTAAAATGCGTGTAGAGAAATAGTGCGTAAGCCTATATAGCTTGCTGAATGTATTGTGCGTATGCTTTATCATGTAAAGGGATATATATCGGCTCATCCTTTACAAAATACATAGATAACTTAGTTGGCAAACATTGCACATTCACTTTTTCCTCAATATGTGGGCTTTTAAAGCATACATGAAAATATATATAGCCTTGTGCTTTTGTAACACAACTCAACTAAATCTTCTTTCTGTGTGAACGAACGGAGATTGGAATTTGGAACGTGAAACACGCACTGGCTGAATGTGCGTATTTCTTGGTAAAAAAGTGCGTATACATGCTTTACTGCTCACATTATGGTTTATATAGAATTTTTCAGACATAGCGTTTTGTATGTTTTGGTTTTTTGCGTGTATATGCATAACAATAACTAGGAATTGCTAAATAAACTGTAGCAGTGCAAAAAATATAGTGCGTTATTTTTATTGTTATGTTTTTTGGCAGAGGAAACGAAGAAAGGTGCTATATAAGTAAATAATATGCATAATAATCTATTTTAATATTTTTTGAAGGTTTGTTTACACAAAGCCGGAAATATGCTGAGTGGCGCATGTGTGTACATTTGGTCTACTATTTTACGGATTGGGTTTTATCTTAGTGCGTTTTTGGCGGTCTAGAAAATCAAAGTTGTCTCTAGGGGGAAATCAAATGTGTAGAAGCGCGTGTGTGTTACGCATTTCACGCAAGTTTTAGCAGCGCACAGGTTTAGGAAATGCGGGAGACGCATGTTTGGCCTGCTTCCGTATTAAATGTTTGAATATTTATTTCTACGATTTGATCAAAAGTTGCGATCTGAATATAAAGCCAAAGGTGAAAACCGCTGCAAAAATATATTATGACGTCAAAATCTTCAAAAATCGCTAAAATCTCAAATTTTATCCGCAAAATTTATCGTTTAGCTTTAAATCCATGCAAACTTTGTTTTCTCAATTTTCCCCTAAATTTACTATGCTGTTTGTTTTGATATTTGCACGCGTATCGTTTTGATATGTATGAACGTCTGGGCAATTTCCTGAAACAGCTGCGGTTGCATAATACCTTGTTTTGCTCTCCTTTCCTTCTTGTTGCTAATCTACCCACTGGACAACAAACTGCGTAGCAAGTTCTTCTAGATTTTCCTCCCATTTTCTAGTTTAACCCACATTTTGCCAGGAAACATTCAGAAATATCCTGCAAAAACCATGATGACGATAACACTTATCATAATATTTCGATATCATGTTCATGTCAATAATGTTAACTTTGTTGCCAAACACATACACGCAATCTGTTAATATTTTTGTGGCCTAACACAAGAGGCCGTATTTTACTATAAATTGAAGGATGCACGCTAGAAAAATAGGCAGCTATAACTGCATTCACAGCCCAACAATTAGAAGGGCATAGACTGCAGAGTGCACACAGCAATAAAAATTAACTGCGCATGTAACACAAGTGCCATTTGATTACTTTTTGGGGTTACCTTTTTAGCAGTTATGACCAGACTTGTTATTGCATGGTAGCTTATACATTTTCATTGACGTCATCATTCATCGTACTTACCTAACACCAATACATTTTTGAATGACTTTGTACTTGTACCAATGCAACAACATTTTTTGTTTATATGCATATATTTAAATTGGCACAATGTGTATTTATTTTTACAGTGTGATCAAAACAAACTTTGTGCTCATTAGACATGTATATTACTCTACTGCGCGTCTTGGGACTGCTTTTAGAAAGAAAATTGTTTTCAAAGCTGAAAATGTCTGCCTCCGCCCGTGTCTGTACCAGACACGTGGAAAACACATAAATGATTAGATAATTCTAATGTTTAGATTTTGAGAAGATAATTGGTATGTATTCACACATACGGATATATATTGCTCAAATGTGGCTAGATTGACTGATAGACAACTAGAATAAATTTAACTAGAAAAAAGGTTACTAACCGAGAATTAAAATAAAACTGACACTTGTCGAAAAAGTGAATGCTTTCCACGTGCAAACCTATGAAGTAAACCAGGGTCAATTTTTTACACTTTTTTTGGTGGAAAAAACGCGTGTAAAAAATTGTATAACTTTCTGCGTTACATATATTCTGATAGTATTGTTAGGTGGTTATCATTGATTGACGCGGTTAATAAGGTAGTTAAAATATCATGTTGACGACGATTGACAATCTACTTTCAAGTTTTTTAATTGGTTCATTTGGTACAAACAGGATTTTTTTAGAGTGGAAAATTAAAAAAGGTTTTTTAAAATGGTAAAAGGCACGAGGCAGCAGTTAAATTTTTTTAAGTTGGCATAGTCATCGTCATAAGTAGTCTCTTGTCTGCTTAAAGCCTAATGTACTTTAAAAAAGCTTGACATTTTTTACAGTTGAAATTATTTCCTGATTTTTAACGTGGAATTATTTTACACCACAGACTGTTGAGCATTTTGTAATAATGACAGGCTTAGGCTCCATAAATCTGTTTTTACTTTTTGCGGCGGCTCTGCAATGTTCAGACGAAAATGTGATAAGAACGTGCTTTTGATAACACAAACATATTATACCTATTCATTAAGGTAGTATGTTTCAATTTCAATGTAAAATACACCAAAATCTTCACCTTACGGTGATTTGACCTGTCATTTGTGAATTTGTGAAAATGATCTTTTTTTCTTTACCAAAATAACTTATCATTCTCTTTTTCTCGAATAGAGGTGGCAACTTAGCAGCCAAGGTGGAATTTAAAATTTATTTTTGTCTCTTTAAATCCTTAAACCTACCTATCAGAAGCCTACTCAAGTTAACAAAAGGGTTATTCTTAGTAACCTAAAACCCAGCAAGCAACCTTTCTCTTGCTAACCTTTTTTCTTGGAGTCTCGATACTTGTCCCAGCTTCCTTATGGATTATATTAATCTTTTGTTTACCTTTTTTTCTTCTGTCTCCTTCTCCTTCACACAAATGCAACTTGTTATAATCTTTATGCATTTAGGTACATACAAGGAAGCTCACAAGGGTTTCAGGTTATTCCATTGTTCCTTTTAAATATGTGTCCAGTACACAGTTTCAATGATAATGTCAAAGCCTTCTTAAGATAATAAATTGTACAAAAGTCCAAAAAGCTCCACAGAGTATTTCTAAGTCACGGCGAGGTTAACAAAAATATTCTGCTTTGATCCGGATTGTCTGTTGAGTTGTTGATGATGATCATTATTCCCATGCGATATAATGTTCACTTTCTGAAGAATATTTTGGCTTTGGTGCTGAAACGACCTGTTGTGCATAGCAATATATATACTATATACCTAATTACCTTAGTATGTAGATAGCTTTACCATTTATCGGTTAATTGTATAGTCCATACCAGACCAGAAAAGTGTCTTTAAGCTTTATTCACTTTTTCTTGTGCAGAATACAATTTTTTTTGGATGCCCGAGAAAGACGTAAACAGTTTGTTTTTCTTCTGTTTTACGCTTGCCTCGTGTATGCTCTCTGCTTGACTTTTGTTGTTTGTTTGTGACGCAAAAAAACATGCCAATTTGGTTCTGACTTGTGTCAGTTTCAGACAGGAGTCTATAGAATATATTTTTTGCAAGCTGGATAATAAAATGGATGAGCCGAAAAAGAAATTGGATGCTGGATATGTATATCAAGTTAGTACATTCAATTTATTGAATAGTTAAAAGGTTTATGTACCGTTAGAGCATTTCTGCCTTCTCTAAAAATAAAAATAGTTAATGAATGGCACAATTGACAAAAGGTCTTCTAAAAGTTCAAAAAAATCTAAATTGGAATCTAGTTAGGTCTAGTAGATTCTCCCTCTTTTGTAAAAATCCGTACTTAGGTACAAACATAAGCGAATAGCCGAATATTTTAATTTTATAGCTAACAAAACTGGAATTGGTAGGCAATCTGATGATGGACAAGTTTTAACAGAAGGTTATATAAAAAGTTTTTTTCTCGGGTGTCCAGCCAAACTAAAAAAATAAATCTGCGTTTTATGCGCACTTTTAACTGGTCAAGCAAATTGCATCAGAAGAGAGTACAAGTCAAGGTTTTACGTACAAGAGGGAAAATGGGTATAGCTATACAGATACAAGCTATATGAAATAGAGGCACCTGACCACCCCGGGTATAAAAAAAATTCAGAATTTTTACAATGGTCCGATATATTCAGCATTAAATCTGTAAATATATTACTTAAAACACCATTTTTATTTCGAAATGATAAAAGCCCCTAAAATTAATATTTTTCGTCGGGGTTGTCAAGCTAGTATTTAAAATCTTATATAGTACTCTATAAAAACCAGTTTTCCATTTTTACTACATTATCATGCCAGCGATTTGTAGTGTCCATGTCCAACCACTTGTTTCGTAATCTAAATGTGGATGTACTTTTACCTAGAAAACGTTCAAAGCTTACACTATAATGAGCCAATATGAAACCACACAGAGACAAAAATTTATAATACCTATTGATTATTGAATATTTATTAGCTACCAATAATATTTTATTAAAATAAATTCTAAACCTTTCATCAAGCCATTTACACAGCTCTGTAGGTATTCTTGCACGCGCTTCACACCAAAATTCCAACCCGGTCAATAATTTCCCATAAATTTTAAAATTTCAATATTAATTTCTCAACCAAAAAAAACATTTATATAACTTATCAATTTTTCCTCTACAATATTTAGTATTCAAAACACACAAAACCATATAGCCAAGTCAAAAGGTAGTAGAATCATCTTTATTCTTCTCAGTACATCTTCTTCTTTCTACGACGTAGTTGCATACACAAAAAGCCAAACTATATAACATACAATATATAAAATATACAAAATTTATCATAAGTCAAAATTGTTAACCCAACAAGCCAAACATATAATATTACACGATGATAACACATGCATACAAAATATAAGCAAAATCTGTATATATTTTAGTTACTTTACAACGTAGTTAGTCGCAATAGTTACTACATTTCGTATGTAATATATATTCAGGCTTATCAAAAGCATACAAAATATTCAACAGATAAATATATACATACATTGAATATATATACCTTGTCAACATTTTACCAAGTCAAAATACATATAGCAAACCAAACTACCCAAAATTCTCTCATATAGCCAGTTAATTGAATTCAGAATCAGAACACAGAGCATAGTGACGCGTTTCACACAGAAGCTCAGTTCAGTAAAGAAAACCAGTCTGCTGCTATCCTTCAGCCAACCAGACTTGCTTTATGCCCTGTGCATTCAACATCACAAAGTCATAAGTAAACTTGTTGCCGAAACATACACACACAAATAGCTATACATTCTCAGCCTTACAAAATATTACATTTTTGGGGCAAACTCAGCAGCAGCCTTGGCTCCAAAGTCATGTGCCCAGTTCAGTTCCCAGTTCACTTCCAGCTGAATATTTTACGGGCGTGTAAATTTGTCCATTTTTAACAAAATATTTGCAAACCTGACCAAAATTATGGTCTTAGGGGACAAATCAATGGTTAAAGTTAAAATTAGAAGATTTATGTGCCAGTTTCAAGTGAAACGATAAGGAAATTTACCGAAAATAATTTACTAAATGTACCTGACTCGCTAAAATAATTAATCAGTTGATCTGATTAACCAATCGAAACCCGAAATTATATATTTTCAGTGATTGATTCACTGTTTAATTAACTTAAATAACTGATAAATCATTTCTGTGATAGTTTTTGTGCTCGAAAAAATTTGCTGGACTCAAATTTATCACTAAACTCAGTTAACTTTTAAATGCCTCTTTAAAATGATGTACGATAATCATCTAACTTGTGCTTCTTTATCTCCACCTTCTTCCAATCATCATCCTCATCCCCTGGGCATGATGTTGGGCGTTAATCCACCTCCGTCGCATTATTATCATCCTCCAAATCCCCATCCCCAAATTTCCTATGAATGTCCACCATCTCTAAATCCATTAAACTTGACATCATCCGAAAATGTCAATGGTCCAAATTCCACTTTACCCCGGGGCAGTAGAAACACCGAAAAACGCCGAGAACGAAGCAAAGTAGCAGCCCGATGTCGTCGTGGCAAAGAATCAGAAATATTTAACGAACTGTCCAGTTGTCTACCCGTTTCGGAGCAAAGTCGCAGTCAACTGGACAAAGCTTCGGTGATGAGGTTAACGCTGTGCGATCTCAAATTGAAGGAAATGATGGACAGCAGTAAGCCAAATAATCATAAAAAAAATCATACAATCAATCATGCAAAATTTTCATACATTTTTTATGATTATTTTTAAAGTTGAAGGTTTCCAGAAGAAAGGCGACGCCTTAAAGCTAGAAAAAGACACGGAGTTATTCGAAGGTCTGCTAAACTCCGCCATTTCCGGTTTCATCTTGGTCACCAGTCCAGAAGGTGACGTGGTCTATGTTTCTGAAGGAATTCAAACTTGTCTCGGGTTATCCCAGTACGAGGTCATGGGACAGAGTCTTCTGGAGTACAGTCATCCTTGTGACCACACCGACGTTAAAGAAATGCTCTTATCATCATCATCTTCAAATGATAAGTCTTCAGGAAGAAACGCTCTATTTCGCATGAAAAGTGCAAATAGCACCCGTGGACGAAATGTGCATCATCGCAGCACAAATTACAAAGTGGTCAACTGTCAAGGCCGATTATTTGGTGACGAAAAGGAGAAAAATTGGTTTGTGGGGCTATGTGAACCCCTGCTTCATCCTTCAGACGTGGATATTCCGTTAAATAAACAGACTTTTTTGAGCAAGCACGGGCCGGATATGAAATTTGAATACGTGGACGAAAGGTATAAGATCTTATCGTCAATTTCAAGCTGTCAATCCATCAGAATAAATTTGTATAAAATTTTCTATGAAATTTTTGTAGCATTTCGTCATTTTTGGGCTACCGTGCGGAGGACATGGTGGGCAAAAGCCTTTTCAACTTTTATCACGCCTGCGATGGCAACTCCGTTGCCAAAAGCTTTAAAAGCTGTAAGTTAATCCATTGGTCTACTTTTTTATTTTAAAAATTTTCCAGAATAAATTTGCATGATTTTTTTCTGTAGTGTATTCCAAAGGCCAAACTAGCACAGAGCGCACACGCTTCCTGGCCAAAGGCGGGGGTTGGATGTGGGTGGTCACCCAAGCGACAACGATTAATAATCCAAGTGGAAAACCCACCAGCGTGGTTTGCATTCATTTTGTCACCAGGTAAACTTAAAAAACCTTCAAATTTTAAAAAAATCTCACTTTGCCCCAAATTTACTTAAAATTTTTAATTTTTAGTGGTGTGGAGTCCCCCGAGGAAATTTGTAGCGAGGTCCAACTCCTTTCCGAAGGCGAACCCATTTCGGTTTCCAAACTCGACGTTCCTGTGGTCATTCCCGAGAGGAAGCCCCTCGTGGACAACTCCAATTTACCCGAGACCTTGGTCACCGGTCCCCTTCTAAGCAAGCCCACCCCCAGCACCACCAAAATCTTTGCCCCTCGAACCGAAGACATGGACACCGGTTTCCTAATGCCGGTAAACAACACCCTAATAAAAACCAAGGAAGTAGTTCCCGAGGATCTTACCCATCTTGCGCCCATGGCGGGTGACGAGTGCGTCCCAATTGCCAACGTGCCTCTTTTAGACGACTTGCTTCAATGGCTGGACGCTGCGGATATGGAGTACACTGTGCTGGAGGATTATTCAGAGCCTTTGCCTTTGCCCCTGGTCCAAACCGGAAATTGTTTGGACAGCCCCATTCCCCTAATTCCACTGAGTCAGTTACAAGGTCAACAGATTACGGTGAATACGGCCACAGTGGACAATTTAAATTGTCCATTGACATTGTCCACTGGAAAGGATGACATGATTTTGGACAGTTTGGAACAGTCCAGTGGATGTGGAGTGAATCCGTTGCTAATGCGCAGTACGGATCCCACGCTGCTTAGTAGCGCCAGCGACCCCTTGCTTCTAAGTCCCTTTGGGAAAGACCTTCAGGATAGCCCCCCACGAAGTCCAGTAAACAGAATGGATTTTATGAGTAGCGATATCTTTTCCACATTTTATTCGGATAATAATTTGGGGGGAGGGGGAGGTGGAAAAGGGGGAAGGACTGCGGGTTCCAGTAGTCACAAGAGTAAAGCGGGGGAGGACGAAATGGGATTGGGCTTTCCTTTGGTCTCCGATTTTCAAGAGCATCTATTTAGCCCTAGTGGCGTTTTTGAGGATTTTGGGGGCGAACCGGGGAGTCCCCCGCATTTGATAAATATTTTGGAGGGGGGAAGTGGAGGAGGAGGGGGCAAGGTGGAACCGCTGATTAGTACGAGTAAACAGGTGGAAATTGGAATAACGGCGAGTTTGGCTAGTGGGGGAGGTGGAGGAGGGAATTTGGAGGAGGTGGAGGGGCAAGAGGAGGAGGAGGAGGAGTTAAGGCCATTGCCGTGTAAGGTGGCTAAACAAAGTTTTGAGGATGGCCAGGGGAATAATAAAGTGTGGGGACAGGTGGACACAGTGACACCGACTAATCCTCCATGGACAGTGGGGGAGGGGGTAAGGAGGGAATCCATTGGAACGCAGACGGGGGGAGGGGCAGTTTTGGGGCAAGGGGAAAAGAGACAGAGGCAGTTGCAGAGGTACAGGCAATTATTAATGAATCCGGTGGTGCTTCAAGCGCTGCTGTTAAGTGGACGGTTAATTGCCCCGGCGACTAGGCATCATAGTCCGATTCAGAATTCGAGAAAGGTAAGTTGGTTAAGAAAAATGCGGAGGAAATTTGGAGGAAAGGGGATTTTAATGAATTTTTTGGTGGTTTTTCAGAGAAATTTTGTGGGAAAGTTGCTATCCAGTAATGGAGGTGGATTGGGAAGTGGAGGGGCTTTTGGAGGGGATGCAGGGCAATTGCTGAGTGGGGGAGGGTGCAATTTGCCCGGTGCGGGTTTTCTGGACTTGCCCAGTGCGTTGGTGGAATTGACCACGTTGGATTGTGAGGTGAATGCGCCTCTGATTAATAAGCCGTTGTTGGATGGACCAGATCTTATTACTGCTTTGGATACGGAAATGAGTTAGGGGCGAAGTGAGATGGAAAGAAGGAGAAATGAGAAATTATATATAAAAATTAGTTAAGGAAATTTGCTATAAATTTATTAATAGATTTTTTAAGTTGGGTGGATTGTTAAGGTTCTTTTAAAATTGAAAAATAAAAATGTGTACAAAAAATTTTTTAAAAGTTAAGTGGTGGGGATGAGTAATGATTTGGTGTGAAAAATAATGAAGATTTTTTTTTGCAAATTATAATAATAACTGGTTTGTCAAGGGAATTGAAAAGTAGGCTAGGATGAGAAGGATGTACAATGTTCAATAAATAATTCCTTTTTAGCAGAATGCATGCACAGTTATCTTTATCAAGTTTTATGATTCCACTCTTTAAAATAGAAATTTTTTAAAGAAAAATTGTTTAAAAGTTCAATAAACTGTTAAATTGTGTAAAAGATGGGTGAATTTCTTTTTAAAGTTTTGATTTTTTTGTCATGAAAATTGGATTGGAATTTGGTATGATTGGTTATCTTAAATGGTAAGCTAGATTGATAAGCTGTTGGGAATTTGGAAAATGATTTATAAAGAAATTATCTACAAAAAACTGAAAACTGAGAGCTGTACACTGTTTGATGGTTCAGCTTTTTTGAAAAAAATTATTAAAATGTGTTCAACTTTCAAAAGAAAAAGAATCAATCAAAAAATCCAGCTAGAAAAACAAAACTGCTACTCAATTTATAAGTATGTTAAGATGAAGAAGATAAGTTAAGATAAGTGCTTATCTTAGCTAATTCCGGTTTTTATAAATAGAAGAGCTTATCATTATGGTAGGATTATTGAGGAATGTTGCAACAAGCGGAGTTCAATTGTAAATAGGAAATTAAATTGTAAAACTGTTAAATTTATAAATTTATGGACAAAAATCTAAAATATGTAATTATAGTTAATTAAGTTAAGTAAAAGGTTTCAGAAGATAAGACAAATTAAGATAAGCACAATTAATTGATTTGAGGGTACGTAATAAAGAACAAAAAATTTATAAAAACTTTCAGAAAAATCTTCAAATCTTCAAAGGAAACGGATTCAAGGTTCAATTACCGGCGAAATTGTATACTTTATCAACAAAATAGTTAAGTAAATTTCGATTCTAAATGTTAAGTTTACAAAATCGGACTAAAAAATGTCATGTAGCGCAATCCCCTCCAAAACCGTATAAATTTTAAGCTCTGTACATGTCATGTCGATCGGATACAAAAAACTAAATTGTTATAAATAGTTAAGTTAATTAAACAACGCAGAATTTTTTCATGAAAAGATTGATAAAGATAAGATGTTATCCGGAATGATAAGGAACGGTTTTAGTATACGGATATTACTCTACAAAATCTACAGTTAAGTTAATTAATAGTTAAGTATAATCGGACAATTTATTATAAAAAACAGCAGGGTGGCTTATCTTCAACAAAACTGGATAAGAAAAATAGTTATCAGTTTTTTTGTCAGTGTGATTTATAATCTAGTTTAAAAAAAAAATCTACTACAATTTTAATAAAAGTCTGCTGAGTGCAATTAAAAACTGTAGATTTTTTTTGTGGGGACGTAATAAACAGTAAAAATGATAATTAATTTAGTTAAGAATTAAGAAAAATGATTGAGAATGTTAAGAAGATGAATGGGTTATCGGTGAGTTTGCGGATGATAAGAGTTTAGCTTGGAATCTTAATTATTACAGATATTTTATGCTTATCATTCCTCTCTTCTTATCATAATTGTTACGATATATACGTTACTACTACACAAAGGAAGACAATTTTAAGTGAAAAATTACAAAAAAAACTACAAAAAATTATTATAAAACTATTAAATTTTATCACTATCAATTATGTAAAATCTATCTCTGTAAAGTTATTAAAGTGTGTGAATAAATCAATCAACCAATTTATTGTAAATTTTTACACACAAAAAAGTTAACTTTTGCGAAAATTATTTATTTTTGCGTGTGATTGCATAAATAGTACAAAGTTTTGTCCATGTCCAGCACCTTAAGTGCTTATCATCTAGCTTATCATTTTATGGCAAGAAAACTACATCAAGTTTAAAAAATAGCCAGTTTTTTTCATAGATTTTTTACAGTTAGTTAAATGGTAACTGAATTAATATCACTTAAATTGATAATAGTGCAAGATAACCTGTCTTGCTAATAATTTTACACAGTTAATTAATTAATTAAACCATAAAATGAGCTTAATTTGTCAAAAGAGAAAGAAGAAACTTACAAATTATTAGAAAAAATACATTTTTTTTGAAGATTTTATACCTTTTTTATAGCTAAACTGGTGACTAGTGAAAAAAATAATTAATTATTTGCTTGACAGTCAATATTCTCCGTTTTGTAGAGTCAAAATTAACGTTAAATTACCTATTTTAGAGAGATATAGCACCAACTAGACAGGGAATTTGCAATAGTGGAATCTTATGGGCATTGTGAGACACCTTCAATATCACCACTTTCCTTTTTAGTACCAATTTTCTTAAAAAATTAGACAAAAAACTGGTAATTTTTTGTAACACTTTATCTTCTGGACATTCCCCAGACCAAAAAATATATCATTAGTGCTTAATTAACTATTAAACTAGAAATTACAAAATTATTACGGAACGTGTGTTTCATTTTTAGAGTCCATTCTTGATCAGTTCAGTTCAACAGTTTGCACTTAAATGACAGAATATCACAACAATTAACGGTTTTGGTAAATGGTTAACATTTCATTTTTCATTTAGATAATTATTTATAACGGTTAACTGTTTACTTAACTAAATGAAGATTAATTAACGGTTTTAGAAGAACAATCAAGATAACTCATCGAGAAAAAAATGGACAGACAGGTAGGTACTTAGATAAATAAGTAGTGCGAGGACAATCAAAATCTTAACCTGTACGTAAATTAGGTAATCATTAGCTTAATTACAGAATAATTTAATTAAGATTATTACAGAACTTCAAAAAATAGCCAGTTTTAAAACAGAATTGCCTCCTTCCCGCAAAAATAACCATACTTAACTAATAAGCGCTTTAAAAACTCTATTTCTTCTAAATTTTAACAAGTTGACGATCTCCTGCCATCATCCTCATCCTCCTCCTCCCCCTTCTTCCCCTCTTGTTTCTTCCTCTGCCTTAACTCCACCTTCGGAAAGTTCTCCTTATCATCCTCCTCCTTCTCCCCATCCCCCTTCTTCTTCTTTAAATCCTCCACCTCCACCTCTTTATCCTTATCCACCTCCGTAAACAACTCGCCATCCTCCTCCTCCTCCTCTTCTTCCTTTTTGATCACCTCATACTCCTCCGACGTTCTTCTAGTCTCCTCATCCTCCTCAGGTTTCTCCAGTTCCTCCTTGCCCCCTCCACCAACTTGACTAGCCACCTCCTTCTTCTTGGACATCGTCACCTCCACTTGAACTTCCGGTTCCTCCTCCTCAGGTTTCCCCTTGGTCTCCTCACTCTTCTGACTAACCAGCTTACTCCCTAAACCAAAAAAATATGTCATTAATCGTCATCTTCAAAATTGTCATTTCGTCACTTACGTTCCCTCATCAACCTCTCCTTGGCCAACTGCCTCCTCTCCTCCAACGTTTTCGCCGCCCCACTATCATATCCCAAGTGGACCACCACCTGCTTCGGTGTAAAGTACTTGTACCAACTCAGAAAGGCAATCACACTCAAAAACAGCAAGTTGGTCATAATCCCCAAAAACGCACTTAGCACCGGCCAATGAAACATGAAGTACCTCAGCCCTGTAAAATGAGCATGTATTCTCAACGCCACTTTGTACACCTCCACATGTTGACTTCTAACCTGGACCATGGCTTCAGTCACTGGACGCCCAGGATCCTCTTCAAAAGCCGAAAAAAGTTCCACCTGCACCATTTGCTTTTCTTCAGCACTTCCACTTAATAAAAAGGGTGACATTGTGGCCGTTAGGATGTACTGAAGTAACGGACTTTTATAATGAAGCATTGTAGCCCTGCAGGCTCGTCCCATGGTCCAGTAGCCGGTGTCACCCGATCCCGACTTCATTTCTAGACAGACCATGAACATCCCCGCGTCTCTATTTCTTTGGCTTTCCGGCATTTCCAATTCCACCAGGACACGGTAAGGTTGACCAACCATTAAAAGCTGTTGTCTACGTGTCAAGGTCACGTTGGCACTGGGATAACTGCAAATTCCTTGTGTACGTCCACAACTGTCAAATTGTAAGTGAACTGGACGAGTGTGACTTATGGCGGGCATGTAACTGTAGTAAAAAGCGACGTAGAGAAAAACGGCCATCCAGAGAATGGCGGTGACGGTTAGAAGGACGATTATGGCACGGTAAATGGTCTGTTGGGCGGTGAGGACGAAGGCGGTGGTTTTATCGCGGTAGGCGGGTAGGCCGAGGAGACGGCCGATAAGTTGACCAGGCATTTTTGGAGAAAAATTGGGACAAAAGTTGTCACAAAAAATCACTGCTTTTGGACCACTGGTCACTGAGTAATTAAAATGGTCACTGGTCACCAGATTGTGGTTCTGGATAAGTTGACGATGACGATTGATAAGATCCTGGTTCTTCGGGTAAAGTCCAAAGTTCTAACACAGACCATTAGTCATGGACTGACACAAAAAGATAAGATGATTGATAAGCACACACACAAAAACACTTTGAGCTTATCGTCACTTTTGTCACCATGTCCAGCTTATCTTTTCGTCACTTGTCACTCGTCACTATTTATTCCGCACAAAAATTATAATCAGCTGATCACCGAATTTTTCTTGGTCACCCGGGAAACTGCCTTGTTTTCAGAATTGACGATTGATAAGCACCTCTAGACAACTGTGTTGATGATAAGCACCTCGTCACCTTGTCATCCTCGAGCTTATCCTTTGGATTGTGTTATCGTCATCCTCGTCTCGTCATCATCTGGTCATCTAGTCTGCTGAGTTCCGTAAGAAAAATCACACAAAAAATTATTCTAGAATTATCCACAAGCTTATCATGAATTGACCACAGAATTAACACCTTACTAGCTTATCAATTAAGCTTAACTTCAAGATGATAAGCCATACAGTTAATTTAATAGGTAGAATTTAAGGTGTTAATTTAATTTAGGTTGGTGGACGATGACGATGGACGATGGTGCCACACCACAAGAAAGACTAAAGACGCAATCAAGCAGTAAAGTAGGTTATCTTGATTGATGATTGATAAACCAGAGTGCCAAAATGATAACCATTCTCAGAGAGAACTATGATACCACCACAGAATCTACTACTGAATCGTGGCTCATTGACAATTTTGTAAAATTTGGGACGTCACATCGTCACACCAGCCCAAGTGACAAGTTTACTGGTGACCAGTGACGAAATTTAATTAAACTTGTAAACTTTACCTTAAAATTACTTAAAACGCTTTAAAATTGATAGGAAACCTTACCTGCTTCATTTTCTGAAGAAATGGCTTATCTTTTTGGTGTAAAGATTAACATTTTTTGTGAGAATGAGTCATAGTCACTTTTAATTAATTAATCAATCAGGTAGACGATGGTCACTCTGTCAGAAAATATTGTGACCTTAAGACTTCGTCCACATTTATTTATTTTACGTGTCAGTTTGTCCGTCTTGTGCTTCTGAGCCAAAAATGACGCACAGAATCTTAACCATTTTCTCAAATGATTAAAGTTAACACATGAATGGATTATGAATAAAGTAGCCAAATAACTTGGTTCTTGACTTGAGACTTACAGAAGAGCTTTAAACTTTAATTTAGCAAGCCAGACCAATAAACCACACACGCAATTTATTCCATTGATTCCTTATAATATTTTATCCTTCTTGTTAAATATCCATTATATATTGGCTATTATAAAGATTGCGTGTAAATTGAAGAGACTGAATTGAGCAACGATTTTTTTTATTTTCTTTGAAAAACATTCCCCAAACAGTTAAGTGTTTTAAGTCATTTAAATTGTCTATGGGGAAAATAGCACGTAAGCCACAATTTTTCAGCGCTTTTCTGCCTTTCAAACGTTTATTCTGTTTGTCTGTTGTGGTAAATAAGCCATCTGACAAATAAAGTAGGTAGCTATAATTCCGACGTCTTATTAAAACCGTTCTTAGGTATATAAAAATATATACCTTATATCTACCGAATAAGTACACGTTGCTTTTTCATCTTCTAAAACAAAACCACGCAATAAAAAACATTTTAAACTTGTGTAGGTGTATTGTGGGCTATCCTCAAAATGTTTTAGAGTCAAACAATGTATTTGTTACAAAACCGCAGCAGTTTAGGCTTTAGGACCACCCCAGACCTTATAAAATAAAAATATAAAGCCTGTTCTTTACTAAAGATTTTTGTATACCTTATATACAAAGTTGTATGTGTCCATTCGGAAAACCACGAATGGGTACGATACTACGAGTAAACCCAACAGTATTAGATACGGTATATTACCAAACCCGAATTTTCTCAGGTTTACATTCAGTTTGGTATCCTTTTAATGCTTTTAGCAAGCAAAATGTGAGTGAAGTCATATGAAAACCCTAAAAGTTGGATTTTTTGGGTTCTGCTGTGTACATTTCATGCGAGTGAACCGTAAAGCTGTAAAATGTGAATGCAGTTTGTTGGTTCAGATTCAGAGATGATTACGATTGCAGTACAAGTTTTCTGATGCTCACATTATAACATTTTTTGGGCTATTAGCTGATGTTGTGTGATGTACTTGTACTTTTTGCAGCAATTATTGCTCTGTTATGTGAGTTTAGGATGGGGAACGTTCATATAAAATGTTAGAAAAAAATATAAACTGACCATAAATATTTGACGCAGTATTTAGTAAACATGCTTTATTTATAGATTGTTAAGTTTTAGGAATTTTCTTGAAATATTTTGTATGAACGGCCCCATAATATATTTGGCCCTACTAATATATATGTATTAAGTATGTACATAGTTATTAAACAGCGTAGACAGAGATGCAGTTTTTTTGGTATTTTCTTCAATGCAGCTCTAGCTTTTGCTGTTGGCAGTGTTCTTTAAAAGGAAAAAGGGGTGCCGGGTGGTAAAAATGTTTTGGGTAGGTAGCTATATAGCTCTACAGCCAAAAACATCTAAGGCTTAACTTGTCACTTGAAAAAAAAATTGTGAACCCCGTGTGTTCTTCTTCTGCTATGTATAAAGCCCATCTTTCTAACCAAAATAATATTTCAGTAGAGTAAAAACACAGAGTTCTGGGATTATAAGGGGCCGTACATAATTCCTGCGACAATTAATTCTGCTTATAAACCTTAATAGCTGAAGAGGTTCCAAATCTAGTTTAAAAACTAACCCCAAATTTTTCAGGTTAAAATTTCGTGACGTTTTAATTGCACAGCCCCATTTAAAAGGTGGAACGAGCTACGAGCTAAAGCTTTGCTGCTTATTATGTGAGCGACTATACCCAAAAAGCAAACCAGACCAACTTACAGCCTTATATCCTCTATATAACTTCAGATATTTTACAATTTTTGCATTGCCAAGATGCACTCTAGAGCTCAGTTCAGTTCTGTATATCCGTATGTGTGCAATATTTACCCAAAAAATTTGTTACACACAGCCCATTACTCTGTATTTGGATGTGTCCATCTCTCTACTCTTCTATCTTATAAATCTTATAACCCTTTTCTCAGATGGATGATTGAAACTCAGAAATAAAGAACAGACAGACAGAGTGACTGAAACTTCATCTCTATCTATCTAGCTATCTAGTAAAGTCAAAAGGAGAGTCTCAATCTAAAAAGCAAAGTAAAAAAAACACTGAATTCATCATTTATTCATTCACAATTCAACATTTCAACTTTTTATACAAAAATGTGTGGTTAAAAGTGGTCACTATATCTTATAGTGTTTACATGGTGGTTATATTGGTTTTTAAAAAAAGTAAAGTCAATACTAAAGATGATAATGGTCAGCACAGCAACTTTATAGCAAAATGTAAGTTAAAAAAGAAAACGGTGATGTTTGCAAGGTTTGCTTAAAGATATCAATCTTTTGCAGCTTTAAAGACTGGTTTGGTAAATGTATGAATCGTATGAAAAGACCAAACAAGACATTAGTGCTTGCACTTTACACACACAGCAGAAAAATGATTTAGAAAATATTAGCAATCAATAGAGAAAATATAGTTAATAGTGTCAATATAGTTGATAAACAACCAGTTTTTTTTAAAGATCTCAGGTTAAAGTAGAGTAGTGGAAATGAAAAGGTCTTACAAATCAATAGACAAGGTTTATGTGGAGGACTGAAAAAAGAAGGAGGATCTTGTGAAATACTTTGAAATAGCAAAGAAGAACAAGAACATGTACAAAAATAAATAAAAAGTTGAATAATGTGGAGTTTGGTAAATAAATTCAGGGTAATATTTTATCAGAGTGGGGATTCATGAGTACATTTGGATAATAAAATGGGTAGCGAAAGTGTGAACTAATTGGATTTTCCCTTAAAAAATAAATAAATTGTGTGTGACATGGCGCACCTGTACTTAGAATAATAAATGAGTAAGCACAAATATTAAGCAAAGTTTTGCAAAATACGGTAAATATTTAGCTGGAAGTGCAAATATTATTAGCGAGATAAACAGGAAATGGGAAAGATAAGCGCAAAATAAATAGATAAGGTGATGTGGTAAACGCGTAGTTGGATTGAGTAGTGGAGTGGACAAGAGAATTTTAAAGGAAAATGGACAGTTTTAGAGTTTTTTGGAGATAAATAGGTGTGTAGAATCAATTTTGTACGATTTATGAAGCTTTTATTGTGTGATTCAAAGTTATCTAATACCGATTTAATGCAAGATAGGTTGAAAATGAATAATTTGAGTGTAAAAACTTTACAATTTTTTTCTGTTTCTGTTTATTTCCCAGAAATATTCTTGGACAATGAGCCAGCAACAATGGACATTGTCCCTCCAGAAGCCCTCAACATTTGGAGTTAGCTCTGTAATTTATTTAGCTTCTAATCCCGGATTTAGCTGACCCAGTGTAGATTATTCCCAGTGCAATTTTTCTACATGATTTTATGAATTGGTGCCACAAAAATAATTAGTGATTTTAGTGCAATAATCATCCAAAATAATTATATGACCATGATTTTTTAAGTGAAGTGTAAAAAGTGCCATGATGGAATGATTATCAGTTTTGATGATGGATGGCTGACCTGGATGTATTCCATGGATTGATATGATAATCCGGAGAAATGGAATGTTATTCTAAGCTGATAAATTAATAAATTGCTCATAATTCACACTCGTCGGCCTTAAAACAACATCGCATTAAACTGTGGAAACTTATCCAAAAATTTATCAGTGAAACAGGTGCTTCCTTTTCTATAAAACAATTTATTTCTTTAGACAAAATGTGGTGGTCGGCTAGCCTGCTACTTAAAAATGTGTGGACAAGGTGGTGGCACTTAAGTGAACAAGGCCAAGGGACTAAATAAAAATGCCTTATTTTTAGAATGTAAAGTTTTTAAACATTTTTATAAGTAAAGTGGACAGTTTTTAAGGATAAGGAATTAAAATAAAGTGGTGAAAAATGACTGACGCTGCGGAGCGCAGGTTAAAGGAGCTTGAGGGCTTGTTCCTCAACGGTCCTTTGACCCGGCTGGGAAATGGGGATGCGCAAGCGTTTAGTATTGAAACGCTGCTGGACATTTTGCTGGTGCTGTATGATGAGTGCAGCAATTCCAGTTTACGGAGGGAGAAAACGGTGACCGACTTTTTGCATTTGGGTAAGAAAAAATCATTATTTATCCTTAAAAATTCATGATTTAGCATGAAAAATACATTCCAGCTATTTTTAAGGTGACTAATTCCAAATTTTGCATAAAAATGAACATGAGCTCATAAAAATGTACACGCAACTATCACGTGCGACATTATGACAAGCATACTAAATCAAATATTGAAGTTGAAACCCAAGCCATTATCATATTTTTGCACAATGCTAAAAACAAGTACGCAGTTTGTTTCCTGTTTTCTCACCCAGCTGTGAAATGTCAGTCAGATAGTTAAAATGCTCTGAGTTCTGAACTGAAAGTGTAGAAAAATGGATTAGTCATCATTATCACTTATCTATCCCTATCTCTATCTCTGTACCTATCAGACAATAACAGCGTAACAACGTAAATAGGCATAACGTCACACTATATTCCATTTCAGAATCACAAACTGTTAAAATAATAATTTAATATATGCATTCCACTTTTTATTACAACTCTGTTTCAATTTCAAAATAAAAATGATGATAAAAAAGTAGTATGCTGTTGTGTGTGAGTGGCATAAGTAAATAGGTAATTTAAGCGACAAATTATTGCACGCTCTACAAAAAAGCCCTTCATTCAGTATTGAAATGTAAATATGATAAAGAAAACAGTGTATTATGGCTTACGGCAACACTGAACACAATAAAAAAGCTATAAAACATGGTAGGTAGACATAACAGCATGAAAAATTGTAACAATGCTCTGATAAAAGTGTATCGTCAGTCAACCGAGAAATAAGCTGTGAAATTGTGTAGAAAAATTTGAGATAAAAAAATTGTACACAAGGTTTGCAGGAAACTATTTTTAGCGATTTGCCAATAATTTTATGCATAAATTTTGATTAAATTGACATTATGACTAATTAAGAACATAATGGGCTAATGAATGAAATTTTTATGGATAAATAATTAGATTAACAGGCAATTAAAATAAGTACCGGAAGTACCTTAAGGGTTCATTTAGCTAATGACGCGTTTCTCTTCCTATTTATTTTAGTGAAACCCGTCGCCACCCGCGTGAAATCCCTACGCCTTACCGCTGACGACTTCGAAATCTTGAAAGTCATAGGTCGTGGTGCCTTCGGGGAAGTAGCCGTGGTCAAAATGAAATCTTCTGAAAAAGTGTTCGCCATGAAAATCCTCAACAAATGGGAAATGCTCAAGCGTGCCGAAACCGCATGCTTTTTAGAAGAACGTGACGTCCTGGTTTTCGGTGACCGTCGCTGGATAACCAATCTCCATTACGCTTTCCAAGACGAAACCAATTTGTACTTAGTAATGGACTATTATTGTGGAGGGGACCTGCTAACCCTTCTAAGTAAATTTGAGGACCGTCTACCCGAAGACATGGCCCGTTTTTACATTTGCGAAATGATCCTAGCCATTGATAGTATCCATCAACTAAATTACGTTCACAGAGACATTAAACCGGATAATGTGCTATTAGATGCCAACGGGCATATAAGATTGGCGGACTTTGGCAGTTGTCTAAGGCTTCAGGAGGATGGTACGGTGCAGAGTAATGTGGCGGTGGGAACGCCGGATTATATTAGTCCGGAGATTTTAAGGGCTATGGAGGATGGGCAGGGGAGATATGGACCGGAGTGCGACTGGTGGAGTTTGGGCGTTTGCATGTATGAAATGCTGTATGGGGAAACGCCCTTTTACGCGGAGAGCTTGGTGGAGACTTATGGCAAGATTATGAATCATAAGGTAAGAAATATGAAGAAAGATTGATTATTGTAAAAATTATAAAAAGAAGAAGATACAAACGCGGATGCACTTTCTGAAAAATGGGGTTTCAAGTAGAAATGAAATATGGGTTGTGTGGATAAGATTTTAGGATGATGAGTCATGATTCAAACAAATAGGTTATGTTAAGGCGTAATATAGCGGAACGAAATCTAAAGAATAGCTCGTTTTGCTAAATTTGTTTATGTTCGGCTTATAATGTGGAGTTTTATTTGAATGCGTTACTGCGTTCTTTATTTTTATGATGTGCTTGTGATTGATTGAATTAGATTATTTATTGCGTAATTCAGTGTCAATCTTTAAGTTATGTTAACGCGCAATATTGACATCTCAATGAAACATACGTGGCACAAGACATGAGAATGTTTGAGTTTCAGATTAGATTAGGGGATTACAAGAAGAAAAATAATGGATTTTATGAAAGTATTGAGGTTTTAGATATGTTTACACAAGAAAGGTTGAGTCTTGGGTCAGTTTTGGTTTAGGTGTTTGCTGATTAGCACGAAAAAATGGTGAGGAATACAAGCCATAAGGGTAAATAGGAGATAGGTTAACGGGAATGGGCAATTTAGAAATGAAATAAGTGGAAAATGTTTGCGTTTTGCATTGCGTGTTGGCTTTGGCTTGTTTTTACGCACAAAATCACACGTTTTACGTTGTTCAAACAGCAGCAGCATGTTCAGCAGATTACTAGATTGATGATTAGATAATCAAAAGGTATAGAGTGGAGATTGAAAAAAGGGTTGAAATTGCAATTGCAAGCAGCACACTTTTCAAGTCTTTTTGAGTTTTTCGGCAAGATAAATAAATAGAGGGAAAATGGTAGTGATGATTAGATGATTTGGGTAACATCTTTATTTTATGGCTTGAGCAAGAACATAGGTTTTTTTGTTGCGGATCATTAACCAAGTTGAATGGAGTAGCAAAAGCTTAAGAATTGGGAAGGAAAAACAAACAAGCTTTTTATCTATCTATCTGTTATTATGCCACCTGGCATGGTAAAGTAAAAAATGGGCTTTTTGGTCATTTAGCAAGTTAAAGTAGTCAAGTGGAAAATTGGAAAATGAGTGGCCAATTTTCTACAACCGTTTGTTTGTTTTAGGTTATGTAAGTTTGTACATTTGGTAAAAATTGAGAGTGAAAAAATTGAGCAATTTTTTTTCATGGTTTATGAAAGAGCCAGGCCACGCCACAAAAAAACCTGAAGTGTAAAAAAGTTGGTATTTTTTGGGTGAAAATATAAAGATGATAATGAAGGCAAATGGGGAACAAGTGTCTGGTCTGGAATACGTAATGAGCCAAAAAGATAGAGAAAGAAAGACGTGCGTGTTCTCTATTTGGAATAGTGAATAGGTTGTTTGTTGGCTTAAGAGAAGGATTTAAAGTAAAGTCTGGAGTGAATTGTGAATGGATGAGTTTTTTTTTTCAAGGAGGAGGAAACTGTTTGTTTTAAAGCAGGGAAATAGATATGATAACTGCATGAAAGCGGAGACATAAGTGTTGAGTTGGTTTAGGAGGAAAAATTGGCAAAATGTCAAAAAGAGGATTTGGAGGAAATAGAGACATTTTTCTGCATTTGATATATGAAAAATATGACGTAGTTGAGTATTGTATGTATAGCGTGCAATATTTTATGCACTTATAAATGAAATGTGCATGGCTTGGACGGCTGTAAGTGCTGAAGTTGAAGAGTGCACTGCAGTTTGGAGTATAGATGTTCCTTAAGCTTTCCAGAATGGCATTTTGTTGGCATGGTTTTGTAAAGTTGAAAATTATTAGGGTTTTTAAACTTACAATTGTTATTCCGATTTGTGTAAAAAATGGAGTGTAATGGATTTGATCATGAAACGGGAAGATTTGTAAAATGCTCTTCTAAAATTTGTAAAAACGATTCAGTTTGAAATCCGTAAAAATATGCATTGGATTCGTATGAACTGGTATAACTTTTAATTCTTGGAGTTCACGGTTAATTAAAACCGTTATTAAGGTTTCGTTACACAACACATTTTATGTCATATGTCGTATTTTAATAAAACTTGTGCCAAAAGCCAAAATCTTCTATGGCCATCTGTAAAACGAGGCTTTTAATACTAAATTATGCGGCACAAGCTTGTAGATAGGTAGGTATAAACGGTTGACGTTGATAAAAATGCATTTCTTTTACATCCGCATAGTTCTCAGCTTTCTATGTACTTTTTCAGGTTATTAAGTAGAATCGGTTAGCAAGATCGTCCCAGGTCGGTTACATTTCAACTCTTGAAGAAAAGCTTGCACACAAAATGTTGCATAGTCGAAAATATTTACATGTGTATTCCCGGTATACTTCCAATTTATACAATTTTCATTTCAACTGCAGCAAGTTTACCCGGTTTTGTTTTCCTTCTGCTTATCTAAAAATAGGTTGACTGCATTTCCATTTGAATATATAGTCGTTTTAAAAAGAAAACATTTTGTTTTTCCGCTTTAAAGCCACCATTCTACTTACAAGTTTCAAACCGACATATAGCACATTTGAGATTTTGTAGAAGATGAAAAGATGTGTCGATACACTTTGTAAAATGGGTTGAGTGAATACTCTATCTCTCTTACAGTTGTAAAAATTTGTATCTACCTTCTTGTTTGATGATTATTGCCCTGTGGAAACGTAGAAATTGGTTTTTATGGCTGAAAGCACACACCGCGTTATATAAACCGCAAAGTAGATACTTAACTTGAAAAGGAGAAACTTCCGCAAGAGGATTTTACCGTAGGCAACATATTATTTTTCGGTGGTGGTAATTCCGTAAAAAGGAAATAGATTTCTGTATATAAGCTTTATAAGATATAGCGCTTCAAATTATTACGTAATAATAAACTGTGAGAAAAAACTCAAAAAGCAAAGTGATGAGCTATAATGAACATGAAAATTAGAAATGATTAGCATCTCACATCTCAGCAGATAGTAAAGTAGCAAGTTTTTCAAGAATCTTACAAACTTTTATCAACTTTTATGAATGAAGTTCCATTTTTAATATAAAAACGGCAGCATATTGTCTGAAAACGTCATATTATCAAATGGGAAATGAAGATGTTGATTAGATTATCTTTTAAAAAGCGGAAATTTATTTAAGTTTCTTCCAAAAACGGAACGGAAACTGTAGAAATGAAAAGGAAGTCAAGGAAAAACTTCTTAAAAAGCTAAAAGAAACATTCCGCCTAAAACCAAATAAAATCTGAAAGATGGGCGTACATTGAACAATATTGTTATGGCACTTATATGAAATCTTTCTAAGGCGACGGTTGCAATGTTGATGATCCTGCTCCCATTTCACAATCCACACATTCTTGGCAATGACATCTTTTCACAACGAGAGATGCGATGAGAGCCCCAACATTTCCCCTACTTGAAACCCAAAAATGCTGATAGAAATATTATGACGGGCTGCATCTGTCCTTCCTTCTGAAGAAAAACCCGTATTTTTCAAGCCAGTTGGTTTATGAAAGGGAAATGAAATGAATGCCATGGGGTAACCCGAGACTTATGAAAAAATTTGGAAAATGAATTGAAAATTTGGTATTTTTCCCCATTTTGCAGAATTGTTTCGACTTCCCCCCCGAGGGCGGCGTAGACGTCACCCCCGAAGCCAAAGACTTAATGCGCAAGCTAATCTGCGCCGCTGAATTCCGCTTGGGTCAACGAGGCCTTGCCGATTTCAAAGCCCACGCTTGGTTTGCTAACATCGACTGGGACAAAATCCGTGAAGGCATTGCCCCCTACATTCCCGAAGTTAGTAGTCCCACCGACACCTCCAACTTTGACGTGGATGATAACGACTTACGTCAAAGTGATGCCGTGCCCCCAACAACCAACGCCATATTTACGGGGCTTCACTTGCCCTTCGTAGGCTTCACTTTTACCCAAAAGAGCAAAATTAGTGATTTGGGCAATTTGGGAGGAATTGTGGCTGGAGCGGGGAATAATAATAAAGCTAGTACAACAAATGGTTATAACGACGTGGTCAATGTCACCTACGAAAATAAAATTATGAGCCTTGAAAAGGAAAACGTGGAACTGCAAAAACGGCTAAATGAAGCGTTAATAAAGCAGAACGACTTGATAATGCTAAGTCAGCAAAATGGAGAGCCGAAACCGGAAGTGAGGAAACTTCAAGATGAGATAAATATTTTGACAAAGAAAAATTACGAACTGGAGAATTTACTGGCGTTGGTTAAGGAAAGTAAGGATCTGGTAGATGGTGGCGGGGGGCAAAATGGTACAAGGGAATTGGAAAAGTTGGTCATTCAACTTAGATTGGAGAAGGAGGAGCTTCAAAAAGAGCTAAATGACAGGGAGGAAAAGGTTAAACTGCAGAATAAGGAGTTGGAAGCGGCTCTAAAGCAAAGGGAACTGGCCATGAGTGAATATACTGAGATTAGTGATAAGCTGAGCGATTTGCGACAACAGAAGCAAAAGTTAAGTAGGCAAGTTAGGGACAAGGAGGAGGAATTGGAGGTGGCCATGCAAAAGATTGACAGTTTAAGACAGGATATTCGAAGAGCGGAAAAGCTAAGAAGGGAAATGGAAACGAGGATTGACGAGGCGGAAGCGGAAGCGAGTAAGGAGAGGAGATTAAGAGAAAGAAGTGAGGAGTATTGCAAGCAAATGGAAGAGGAAATGGAACGGTTTAAACAACGGAAGGAAATGAGTTTGGAGGTGGGATTGGGAGGCGTTGAGGAGGATACTAGTGCCGGGGGTAATCATGCGACGGAGTTGCTAAGGCTGAAAAGCGAGATGGAAAGACAGGAGCTGGAATACAAAGAGAATTTGCTACAGGTTCAAAGTAGATACCAGAATGAGTTGAGTAGCTTAAAGGATCAAATTGTGGAGGCGGAGGTGGCACGGGATAGTTATCAGAAGGAGGCGAATTTGTTAAGGGAAAAGGTGGATACTTTAAGGCTTGAGAATTTAACGGAAAGTGAGGAGACTATGGTGGAATTGAAGAGATTGCATGATAGAGAGAAGGGGATGTTGGTGGAGGATAATAAACGATTGGTGAGTGATTTGGAGAAGGTGAGTGATACCATTGGGAGGTTGCAGGGGGAGAGGAGACAGTTGGAGGAGGAGTATGAGGAGTTGAGGGTGAAAAAGGAGAGTATTGCGGGCTGGGAGGGACAGATTGCGGAGTTGATTCAGTGGGTGAGCGATGAAAAGGATGCGAGAAGTTATTTGCAGGCCCTGGCGAGTAAGATGAATGAGGAGTTGGAGTTTTTGAAGCATGCGGGGATTCCGCCGTCATCAACTGTGGTGAGGAGATGATAAGATGAAAAGATAAGGTTGGGGTGAATTGAGATTGATTTTGGGGGATTTGGTTAAATTTGCAGGAAAAGAATTGGCGGAATAGAAGGAGTCAGAAACTGGATAAGATGGAGTTGCTGAACTTGCAGAGTTCGTTGCAGAGTGAGATTCAGGCGAAGCAAGCGATTAGTGAGGAGCTGACCAAGACTAGGGCGGATTTGGGAACGGCTCAAAAGTATTTAAAAAATATGATGTTTTATTATTTTATTTGAAAGGAGAAATGATTTTAATGAGATTTTTTTTGTGATTTTTTATAGGGAGATAAGGGAGTACAGACAACGACTGGACTTGCTAACGCGAGAAACGATGCGGAAAGAGGCTCAGATTAAAGACTTGCAGCAGCGACTAGAGTCTTCCGACAGTTGTAAGTACCCCCCACTTACTATCAACGTGAATTTTGTGATAATTTTAACTGTATCGTTGTACATCAAGTCATTAGGATGTAAAAGTCGGATGTATTTTTTTTTCAAGAAAGATCTTGAACTCTCAGATTAGCGAAAAAAGTTTTGAAGGGTTTTTGAATTTTTGTTAAATGATTTCTAGTCATGTAGGTTTTTATTACTGTACTAGTGTACTTCAAAGTGACTAGAAAGATTCCATCTTTTTTCCTATTTCTCAGACAACTTTCGTTTTTCTCACTTCTCCCCAGTCATGTTTTTCTTTCGTTAGATTTTTTGCTGTAATTATTATTCTGAATGTGGTGTAAAGCAAGCAGAACTGAAAACTAATTCAATATTAAATAGGTACTCTGACTATTTTTACTAAACGCATTGTCATGCATTGCAAAAGCATGAGGAATGGTTGACGTCAGTTTTCCCCTTTTTTAATAACTTTTCTTGTCATAACTGCCATTCCCAAGAATTGATGCCAGTTTTTGTTCTGACTGCTTTCACCCTCTTTCTTCAGTTCTCCAAATAGTTTACATCACACAACACACGCACATAATTAAAAATGTACCTAATTTACTCTATCTATGTTTAATTTTTCTAGTAGTTTCGTAGAAGTAGAAGAGCCACTCTCTATATCCTACCTACCACACACTCTATATGTTACTATCTTTAATTGTTTATTATTCTGTAATTCTTATTTCATTTCATTTAGTTATGTTTTGGGATGCTAATGTTGAGTTGGTCTGACTTTTGCAGACAGAATGCCCTTTTTTATTGGGGTCGCAAGCTGCGTGTGGGGGCTGTTCTTACTGCTCATGAAAAACTATCTGTGATCTCAATCTCTGTAGAATTCCCTTTTAGTCTACTTTCTCTAGTCTATTTTCACTTGACGCAAACAAAGAAACAATTTATTTTCAAAAAACCACTATATTTTTAAAACAAAGAAGTTCTATTTGAAAACGTGCTCAATCAATCTTCGACATAATAATGACTTTTAGTAGTGCGCTTGATCGTTATTCGTTATACCTACCTACTTGACTGTGCTCAAATTCAAAAGCAACTTCTGATCTTTCAACTTGTTTCAGTTCCAATCCAAAGTACTAGACCCAAACACACTCGAACACTCTAGAAAATTAAATGAGACTGTGTATACCTCCACCGTTCCTGCTATTTAAATCTGTTGACTGTTTCTCTTACTTCTGCCAAACTGTGTTCCTATCTCTGTTCTTCTTAAAAATATCATTTTAATTGCCAAGCACAAAAAATATTAAACTCGTAAATACACACACAAGCACCCTCGTCTTATCAATCACAGTTTCTCTTCTGTTTCTTTTATGGTATGTATAGCAATTCACTTTGTTTATCTACTTTCGCTATTTTTCTCTTGTATTACTTAACCCAAAATGATAATAATTCTTGAGTTTTGATTTATTTTCATGATTTTTGTTTCTTTATAACCCTTTCTGACAATCTTTAATAACGACCCAAAATGACAATTGACGAAAGCTGTTTAGGACAGAAGCTACATACCTAATCAAATGAAAATGTGGTTTGGGGTGATATGATACTGCTGCAAATTGACAAGTGTTCCGTGTTGATTGTCGCTTGCTCAACACTTCAAAAATTTTACTTTTTGATAATTTCTAAACACGCATGCATGTTTTGCTGTTGTTCCTAAAATCATTTTGTCATTTGATGCAAAACTCAGACCAATTTTGCAATTTGGTTTATTAATATATTTACTCAGTGATGTTTGGTGTTGATGCATTGTCCATTGTGCTAATAACTACCTATATTGTGATTGGACTTTTTGCAAGCGTTATGTTGTACTTTATGTGAGCATTAATACAAATTTGTATTCTAACATGTTTTTTTACCGTATTCCCTATCTCCACAGTTCTGGAACGACCTCCGTCTCAAATGTCCTTCCTGGAGCAATTCCTCAAGGAATCCTCTTTCCGTGGCAGCCTGGAAAGCGAAGAGGGTGACGTAGAGGACAACTCAAGCAAAAGCAATTTGTCCGAACTAAGCACTGTAAGAACTGTAAGCACCCCACAAAATGCACTCTCATTAATTACCCGCACTCTAAAACTCCCCACAAATTTCCCATTTTAATTTTTTTCTAAAAAATTTTGTCCACAGGACCATTTATCTCCCCCCGGTGGCCCCAACGTGGGTCTCCAACTCATGCAGCCCATGACCTCCAACTCGCTCTCCAACAAAACCAAATCCTGCCACCAATTCCTCGTCCGCACTTTCTCCTCCCCTTTAAAATGCTCCCACTGCACCTCTCTAATGATCGGCCTAACTCGCCAAGGCGTAGTCTGCGAAGTATGCGGTTTCGCTTGCCACGTCGGATGCCGTGACAAAGTGCCCCCAATTTGCCCCGTACCCCCCGAACAAACCAAACGTCCCTTAGGAATCGACCCCACACGTGGCATAGGCACAGCCTACGAAGGCTACGTTCGCGTACCCAAACCCGGTGGCGTTAAAAAAGGCTGGGTACGTCAATACGTGGTCGTTTGTGATTTCAAACTATTTCTCTACGACATTAGCCCCGATCGAAGTGCTCTGCCCGCAGTCTTCGTTAGCCAAATATTGGACATGCGGGATGAAGAATTTGAAGTAAGCTCTGTACGAGAAAGCGATGTCATCCACGCCAACAAAAAGGACATTCCCTGCATATTTCGAATAACCTGCAGTTTAATGAATCCCCCGGGCATTCGCAATCACACTTTAATGTTGGCTGAAACGGAAAGCGAAAAAACCAAGTGGGTCGTAGCCCTGAATGAATTGCATAGGATTTTAAAGCGAAACAACCTTCCCAACAGAACGGTCTACAGAGCCAAGGAAATCGTGGACAATACCGTGACGGTAATAAAAAGCGCCAGTTGCGGAGCGATCATTGACGCAGAGCGCCTAGTCATTGGAACGGAAGATGGATTATTTTGCGTGGATTTGGACAGGGACGAAATTGGGAAGATTGGGGAAGGCAAGAAGATTCATGAAATTGAGTACATTCACGAGGAGCATTTATTAGTGGTCATTAGCGGAAAGCAACGTCATGTGAGGTTGATACCCGTGAGGGCACTGGACGGTGACGACGTGGAGTGGATCAAAGTGGCGGAGACCAAAGGCTGCATTACCTTGACCACTGGGGTAATGCGCCCTGGTCCACCTTCAGTTTACTGTTTATGCGTGGCCGTAAAAAGGCAGAATACCAGTCAAGTAATAATTTATGAGGTGACCAGAACAAAAGCACGTCACAAGAGACTCCGGGAAGTGCTACTTCCGGCGCAAGCCCAATGTCTGGACATTTTCAGCGATAGTCGGTTGTGCATTGGCTATCAAAGCGGCTTTACCATTTACAGCTTGATGGGAGATCAGCATCCGCAGAGTTTGGTGCATCCGGATAATCAAATGCTGGGCTTTTTGGCGTATAACCCGGTGGACGCCTTGTGTGCCATTGAGCTGCCTCAGAATGAGTTTTTACTGGTTTTTAATACTTTAGGCGTTTTTGTGGATTTGCAAGGGAGAAAGAGTCGGGATAAGGAGATTATGTATCCGGCTATTCCTCTGGCGGTGGCGGTGCAGCATGGAAATTTGATGGTGTATAGTGACACGCATGTGGACGTGTTTGATTGTCAGAGTGGGGATTGGCTTCAGACCATTAATTTGAAGAAGAGTAGACCGCTGAGTAGGAATGGGGCGTTGAGTATTGCCTTTGTTATGGATTATCCGCATATTGTCTATCTTTCCAATGTGGTCAGAGGTAAAAAATTGGAAAATGAAATGAAATTTGGAATTTTTATGAAAAAAATTTGTAAAAATTTGTAATTTGTTAATTTTGTAGCGGATGCGGTGAGAATTCCTTCAGATTCAGATCTCCAGTTTTCTAGGACCAGGGCAAGGAGGAAGTTTTCCGTGAGGGAAAATGCTCGAGCAGCCAGAACGTAAGTGGAGCAAATTTCCCCACAAATTTATTCAGAACACAAGCTTTACCCAAAAATGCTACTTGTCACGTGTCACCACACAACATGCCACATGCACACTATTTTCTAAGTTTCCATTTTAAAATGCTCACTATTTTTACTGTATTGTGAACTGATTTTGGTGAATGGTGAAATATTTTTCTGATTATGCCGGGGTAAATTTAGGAAGCTGAAGCTGCTACTGGAAAATCAGCAAATTATTCGGTTAGTGGTTTTCACAGCTTTTTTCGGGAGGAATTTGGATTGTTAAATTAGCTGTGTGAATTATTTGAAAACCCGATTCCAACCCTTTCCAGTAGATTCCTTAGAAAAATAAATATCCTCCAAAATTGTTTGCGTGTTATAATTTTGTTAAAAAACGTATTTTAAAAAATAACCAGAGTAGTCTAGCTTATAAGTTCGGTTGCTAGAATAGTTATTTTGTAGAAGTTGAAATATTTTTGCACTAAAATTGCTTGATTTTTTGAAACTTTCTATTTTGGGGCAATATGAAACATGAATTAATTTTTTGCACAGGAACACGGACCGAAGGTCAAGAATGATTAGCGCTCCCTCTAACTTCAACCACATTAGTCACATGGGTCCCGGAGACGGTATCCAGATCCAGCGTCTGATGGACCTGCCCACGACCCTGGAGACAGCGGACAATCCACCGGCGCCGGTGCTCCAGCAGCAGCAGGCGGGCATGCAGAGAGTGAGGAGCATGCTCCAAAGCTCAGCTAGTCGCTTCTCCCCTTCACAGCGGCCATATCCAGAGCCTCCACGGAGGTCACTCAGTCATCAAGGCGCCATGCCAGGAATGCCCCAAGTTGTGGCAGCCCAGCAGCAGCACTTTAACGGGGTGAGTCCACCTCCGGGACTGCCTCCACGGAGACCCATGGTTCCTCCGCCCATGAGACCGTTAACGCAGCCAAAGTCACCCACGGACCATCATCATCATCCTGACGTAATTTCCTTTAAAATTTTCATAAATTTTTAAGAAAAATTTTTACAAATTTAATTTTTTGGACAGGATGGAGGTCACGACGGGAGTCCGCGTCACTCGCTCACCTCCAACAACAGCTCGAATCTGAGCAGTCCACCCAGCCCTCGCGGGGATCAAGGTTCTTCCAGTTACGAAAGTCAGGCGGAAAATGTAGCGGAATAGCAGCAGGAGCAGCAACTTTCTGTCGCAGTTTAAAATATTTACTAAAAAAACTAATCAATAGCTTAAAACTAACTTATTTAACACCATTCACAGTATCAAAAATGAAAAGGTATTTAATAACTTTGAGCAAAGTGCACCAATTTAAATTGTTGAGTATTTCTGTTAAATTGTTAATCTTACAAGGGAACCTTTTCAGGTGCCAGTGCGATCCAGAGACGAGACATACTAATTCTGGTCAAGTTTAGTGCGTAGATTACGAATCTGAATTTTGTTTTCTGCAAAAATAATGTTTTCGTCTTCTACAGTAGGATTTATGTAGCGCGCGCAAGCTGTATTTGACGCCGTTTAGAGTAAGCGCAGCATACTTTTACTCATCCCTCTTCCCTCTGCTTGTTGTTGCTCGCCCTAGAGAGCGCGCGCTTGCTTTTTCCCTTCACATAGCACAACATGCTGCTTGTTTCTCCTCCTCCCTTTCTCTTCTTCCGCAAACAACAAAAAAGCAGGGGAGGGAGGAGCAAAGGTATGCTGCGCCTATGCTAAACTGCGTCAAATACAGCTTGCGCGCGGTACATAAATCCTACTGTAGAAGACGAAAACATTATTTTTGCAGAAAACAAAATTCAGATTCGTAATCTACGCACTAAACTTGACCAGAATTGGTATATCTCGTCTCTGAATCGCACTGGCACCTGAAAAGGTTTCCTTGTTAGCTAAACGCAAACATCACACAACTGTCACATTATTATGTATTCATAATTTACATTTTAAGAGTTTATAATATCAGGTAGTTACACAAAAGCATCAAACTAATTGTTACTCTGTACATTTTTACATAAACTATTTATTTATTTGGAATGCAACTGTGTAATCAAGTTTTTTATAAAATAAATTTGTTGAGTTTATGCAGTCTACACAATTAACTTGTCAAAACCAATTACTATAACCATAACCAGTAAAAAATGCAATGCAGTTTAATGTAAAGAGGCATAATGATTAGTAGAAAAAATGCAACACGAGAAATTGTAAATAGTACAAGAAGAGGAGACTTGGCAATGTAGTTTTTATATGGACACTAACAATATGAAAGAGAAATTGGAAGAAAAGTTGAATAAGATTATTGGATTGTTTGCTACTCTGAACTGTAAACTTTTGTATTTCTTTATTGGCTTGATAAACACATATGAACTATGTCTCAAGTTTTAGAATGTAAAGCTAATGATCAAAGCAGACAGAAAAAACTATCCATCATCAATAACAATTCGTAAAATAAATTGCTTACTGCTGAAAAATAGTTTGAATTATGTCAACTTTTTATACCGTTTTACATGAAGCTGAAATTCGAAAGTTTCAATTAGTTATAAAATTTCAGACAAACAAGCATAATCAGTATAATATCTTTAGACATGAAACTGTTTCATATTTGTGTCAGAAGTCAAATCTGCACTTGTTTCAGACGTGCCCGTAACAAATCAGAATGTATGATAATAATTAGAAAGCTAAGACAAGATGAGAGAAGATTGAGTGAGTAAAAATAGACTGGACGCATTTTAGAATAAAGCGTAGAAACGTTTTGTAAAGTGCAGAAGTGTGCAAATGAGAAAGCAAGGTAATTAGAAAGTTTGAACTAAGAAAAAATTGCTAATTAAAGGTGCGTACGTTGTCAGTATCTAAAACAGAATTGTAGACTGGATGTACATAAATATTGAATGTGTATGGAATATTAACAAAATTGAAGGATAATGAGTGCAAGGTAATTTTAACCAATAAAAAGTGCCCGTTTGTATTAACCGTTTGAATATCAATTTATGTAGCTTTTTAACAGACAAACAACACAAATCAAGTGCTAGTAAAAACGATGTAAAAAGTTCTAAGCTTTTAATTTGTTTTTATAGTTACAATTGACACAAATAGAGAGCAGTCAACCTATTATAAAATATTTTTAATGTTGATTGCATCGTGGTACATTTTTTGTCTCAGGTTCTAAAACACTGCACATGTAGCATGTAATTAGATAACGCACTAAATAACAAACGTGTAAAAAGAAAACTTTATTATAATTGCATATTAACCCCACCTTTTTTACCCAGCAGCATTAAATAAGTAGTTAGTTATCTGAAGCTGAAAATTTAGATATTACCCGAGTGAGATAGCTTTTAAGAAAATGGTAGCTTTGAAAGAAGAAAACCGAAACAGAAAGAAGTAACAATGTGTAGAAGTGTAACATGCGTCGGTACTGTTTAAAAAATTAGAAGTATTTATCTCTTAATGTTGTTGTACTCGTACTCGTCGTGTGTGCAAATAGCTTTACTTTGTGATACCTGATTTTTTGCTGTTTTTCTACATTATCATCATCATCAGTACATTACAAAAATATAGTGTGTAAAACTTACTAAGCAGTTCTGTAAAATGTAAAATTGTTACAGAAAATAATGACTCATACGGAAACCAATAAAGTATAGATATTATGACGAGAAGAAAGTTTAGCTTACCTGTGATCACTTTATTGAATTTGTTGTGAAGGCAGCAATTTTTTTCAATTTTGTGGACGGGGCAACGTTTACTGCTGAACTGACAAATTTTGAATATTACTTTCATTGTTTTTGTAAATTATGTGCTATTTTTAATTTGGTTGGTATTCAGTTAAAGCCTCTGCAAAATAAAAAAAGAAGCAGAACTAGAAGTTACCCGAATCATGATAGTAGAAAAAATGAGCCGTGAAATGGAACTTGTAGTCAATCCTAATTCTATTGAGGATGAAAAGATTAGTTAACCTATTTATTCGGTAAATTTGAATAGTTATGCGACACAAATAGAAATTTACAAATTTACGTGATATTGTACTCAGTTAGGTTTGAAGTAATTCTTACTGCCATGCCTGTTTCGAATAATTTATTTTATATAATATAGCAAATAATTTATACGTTCATTTTGAATAGGACGGTAAAGTTGAAGGCCCATCACACCAACCCATTTTCACTCTGACCTGAAAAAAACCAGCTCTTGGAATATCTTGTAAGGGAAGGAGCAAGACAAAAAAGGATGCCAAGAAATCTGCCGCGTCTCAAGCCCTAGTCCAACTAAAAATAAAACTACATTTAACACCGCTAGAACTTCCAACAGAAGCGGAAGAAACATGCAAAGAAACACTAATTCTAGCCATGTGCAAGTTCAGATTTGTGCGAATTACATAACCAGTATTTGGACAAGAGATAAATATCACTGAAGTTTATTGACTATTCCAGTTTTGTAGCTCCTTAATGTGACAAATGATAAGTTTACAATTGAAAATATACATGTCTTATTAGTCATTAGTTATACGTGTTATGTCGTCATTTTTAAAATCTAAACTACTAACAGATTTATATTAAAATCTGTGAGCAAAGTACACTTGCCCATTAGTTAATGAAGAAGTGCAAACATTTCTTGTTCCAATAATCCAACAAACTGTTGACAACGTTTTTGATCCATTATAGTTTCCTTTGTGATCACCGTAAATCGAATTTTGTCCATGTAGCTGAATACAACAATGACGATACCTTAAATAAGTTCATATGCTTATTATCATATCAACATAGTTATTTGTAAATTTTTAATAGAAAATTTGCTTCCCTAAAGACGTTCCCGTTACTACCGCTGAGAGACTAAAGTCTACACGCGAACTTTTGCCAATTTCAAGTTGCTCTTTTTCCCCAGCAATATTTGTAATAGCAGAAATGTAGGAACAAAACGCAGGAAGTTTGACTCTTATCGGTCGTATAAATGATGCTGCCATTTGACTGCATTTGTGTCCGCAAATCGGATCAAAACTCTTTTCCCGGAGGTAAGTAAACCGATTCTGACACTCCGTTACTCGATCATTATGCTGGAGCCCACTCCCTTCTGGGGCAAAAACGGGTCCATAGTATGCATGGCCGCCTGTAAAGAATTCCGGGTGGGGTCCATGAAGAAAGCCCCCGGAAAAAAGCCACTGCGAAAAAATCCCCCGGAAAAAAGCCCCCTACGAAGAAAGCCCCCTACGAAAATTACCACCTGCGAAGTTAACCACCCACGAAAAATGCCCCCTGCGAAAATTACCACCTACGAAGTTAACTCCTAACGAAAAATGCCACTTTTTACTTGAAATGTGATAAGTCAAACTCCACAAACAAACATATAGAGTTTTGATAGGGGTTATATAAATTGATTTTTAACAGTTCAAAACTGTCAACCAAGTTGAAGTTTAATCTACTGTAATTGCATGTTTGATCAGTTATAAGACTAGGAGTTCAAAGTCCAGCTAACCCTGGTACAGCTGCAAAATAATTAATATTTTTCATCTATAATCCAAAGTCCAGGGTGCACTTGCACTTAATTCCCAATGTAAATATTTACATGTTAAAAGCCATTATTTCGCATTAATGCAACAATAACTTGTTATGCTATCAACTTCATAGTATGAAATACCTGATAGTAAGCAATAAGTATTTAAATACAAATTACCTACCAAGAGTAGTAGGAATAGGTAATAGGAATCGCCTAAAATCTTAATTTGTAATGTGCAAGTTAAATGTTTTATAAAAATCAGAAAATTGGACTTTGTAATGTTAGCTTTGTAGAAAATTAAAAAGTTATTGTAGTTATAGTATAATTGTTTTACGTAGGACTTTATGACAACAAAACCTAAATATGCGCATCCTTCTTAATTTTTGAATATATTGTAATGTAGAAGTAATAATAAAACCGCAAATGTTTTTTTGTGGAATTTGACTTATCACATTTCAAGTAAAAAAGTGGCATTTTTCGTTAGGGGTTAACTTCGTAGGTGGTAATTTTCGCAGGGGGCATTTTTCGTGGGTGGTTAACTTCGCAGGTGGTAATTTTCGTAGGGGGCTTTCTTCGTAGGGGGCTTTTTTCCGGGGGATTTTTTCGTAGTGGCTTTTTTCTGGGGGCTTTCTTCGTGCTTCCTTCCGGGTGATTTGCCTTTGGAAGTATATACCAAATTGGAAAAGTGCTTGAATTTGTCAGTTTGGGGTAATTGGCCCGAATAAATTTTAAACTGGCTTGTGATATTGCTGCCAACAATAATGCGGAAGTGCGAGCATTATTGAAATTTGGTGAAACAGACTTTATACTTGACATGGAAAATTCTTGTGAAAATTGTATTACATCAGGCAACTTCTTTGAAGGATTGATTCTCCAGGGATGATCTTGAAACAGGTTTTGCAGCAATAGCAAATCAAAATTGTATTTCATTAGGTAAAATGGAAGCAGTGGTAGCTGATTCTAGACCTTTTTTTGCTTCCACTGAGCGTAGCTTCTTTTGTCCAAGTCCTTCTACAACAAACTTTACTAAAGATTTTGCACCCCCCAATAAATGATGAATGCGTATAACAATTGTAGAATATTCGGATTCATTTTCAAACACGGTAATATCCCAAGGGCTTCTGTTTTCAACAAACGGAGCTTTATAAACTTGTTGGTGTGCGGAAGATATTGATATATCATTTTCTATCCATTTTTTATATTGAATGATGTATCCTTGTTCCAAAACCAATAGCCCATAAAACTACATGGATACTTCTTCAGTTCTGAATACCTCAGTTTGTGCGAATTCTTCAGTTTCATTTGAAGCACTTTCCTTTCAATTATTTCCTCTATGGTTTGTTCCATAAGCTTTCCTTTCACTTTTAAAACTGCAGTCAGAACGGTCCCACGGGAGCATCCAGCTTCCGCAAAAAGTCTGCACATACAATCCAAAGGTTCTCCCAAATTAAGATTTGGAGAATATTTAACATAGAAAACAACATACGTTTTGAAGACAAAGGAGGGTATAGACATAACAATTGAAGAAATGTAGAAACTATTGCAAGCAGAAATATTAAAAGATGGAAAAGGAAAAATACTCCTAGACACTGGAATGTAGCTATTCCGTTTTTAAAGTGCCTTTTAAAAAATACAATTTTTGTGAATTCCGGTGCGCGGATCTAACACCGAATGAGACAAGATTATGAATGTAAAACATATTTATATCAGTCCGTGATTCATGTTGGTAAAGGTATAACAAGTTTTTGCAATAAGAAAACCCCGGGAGAAATAAGTTGCTTTTTTATTTTGCATCATCAATACTGCATTGTCTATTGCGAATCATTATTATCAACTTGAACAAAAACGAGTGAATTTTTTCAAGATATTTATAAAAAACCAATTTGTACCTGGTTTTCTAAGTACCACTCATTTTCATCCTCATCCATTTGACACCAGTTGATTGCCAATAAAACTGAAACTTTCTCATGACAAATTCCGCGAACTGATTTTGTTGAATGGTGAAATATTTTTCTGATTATGCCGGGGTAAATTAAGGAAGCCGAAGCTGCTATTGGAAAATCAGCAAATTATTCGGTTAGTGGTTTTCCCAGCTTTCCTTCAGAGGAATTTGGATTGTTAGCAGTGTGAATTATCTGAAAACCCGATTCCAACCCTTTCCAGTAGATTCCTTAGAAAAAATATATCCTGTAAAAAAATTGATGAAAAATGAGTTTAAAAAATAACCAGAGTAGCTAAAATAGTTATTTTGTAGAATTTGAAAAGTTTTTGCTTTATTTTTTGAAATTTTATATTTTGGGGCGACTTGAAACTTATGATTTTGTTTTTTGCACAGGAACACGGACAGAAGGTCGCGAATGATTAGCGCCCCCTCCAACTTCAACCACATTAGTCACACGGGTCCCGGGGACGGTATCCAGCGCCTGATGGACCTGCCCACGACCCTGGAGCCAGCGGGCAATCCGCCGGCGCCGGTGCTCCAGCAGCAGCAGGCGGGCATGCAGAGAGTGAGGAGCATGCTCCAAAGCTCAGCTAGTCGCTTCTCCCCTTCACAGCGGCCATATCCAGAACCTCCACGGAGGTCACTCAGTCATCAAGGCGCCATGCCAGGAATGCCCCAAGTCCTCGTAGCCCAGCAGCACTTTAATGGAGTGAGTCCACCTCCGGGACTGCCTTCAAGACGACCCATGGTCCCACCGCCCAAGAGACCCTTAACGCAGCCAAAGTCACCCACAGACCATCATCATCCTGATGTAATTCAGATTTCTATAAAAAACGTTTAAAATTTTAAAAGAGAAATTTGCTTAAAATTTATTTTTTGCATGAACAAATTTTTATAAAATAAATTTGTTGTGTTTGCAGTCTACACAATTAAGTTGTCAAAACCAAGTACTAAAACCATATATGAAAAAATGCAATTTTTCGAAGCGAACAGTCGTTGTTGTAAATAGTTCATTAAGAGAATACTTGGCAACGTAGTTTTATATTGTGATTAACATTATGAAAAAGAAATAGGAAGAGATTCTTTGCTACTATGAAATAGAAACTTTTGTACTTAGTTACCGACTTAAAAAAAGGAAAAAAAACTGATGCAATGAAAGTCAGATTTATAATAAAATAGTAAGTTTATCAGTTCCGCTAAAGAGCATTGAAGAAAGAACGAACGAAACATCATCACTATCAAAGGGTAAATTAAATTGCCTGGTAAATTTTAGCAGCAATTAAAATTCAGGCAACTTTTTCCTTTACTTAACTATTTTACAGGAACAAGGAAGTTTCCATTAGTTCTACAACTTCAGAAATACAAGCATGATCAGCAGCAAATTCGATTAAACGTAAAAGTAATTCTGTTTGTTCCATTGTCTTTTCAAAGCTATTGCGAAGGTATTAAGCGTGACCGCAACAAATCAGAGAATGTATGATAATTATTACTGATATAAGAAAAGGAGAGAAGGTTGGGTGAGCAAAAGTAGACTGGATGCGTTTTCTTTTAGACAAAAATGTAGAGACATTTTGTAAAGTGAGAAAACAAGGCATATAGCGGCAAACTTATAAGCGCCCGTTTCTATTAACAAGCTTGAATATGAATTTCGGTAGGTTTAAAAAAATGAATAGGAAATATAAGCTAGTAAGTGCGTATTGTAATATTTAAAAAAATGACAAAGTATTTACAACTTAATGTTGTTGTACTTGTCGCACTCGTCGTGTGTGCAAATGGCTTTACTTTGTGATACCTTATTTTTTGCTGTTTTCTACATTATCATCATCATCAGTACATTACAGAAGCATAGTATGTACAACTTACTAAGTAGAATTATGTTAAGTTGTTGCATAAAACAATGACTCATTCGGATACCAATAAAGTATAAATAATATGATGAAAAGAAACTTCACTCCGTAAAACCAAGTCGGTTTCTAATTTCTATACTAAATAAATAGCCGCAGGCTAACTATTCATTTGGCAAATTTTCTCAGTTTCAGGTCCATTCGCCTAACACCAATTCATTGATCTTCTATACGAAGGAATCAGGAGTTTTGTATAATTGGGCAACAAATTATCAATTGAATTTGAAATCACTTAATGGGGTCCTGGCTTGAAAGCGCAGAATTTACTTCTTTTAAAACGTTTGGGTAAGCAAACATTAGCAGCAGTAGCATAATTACATTTTTGTCCGGATGTGATTTTATCGTCTAAGACTATCAGTAAACAGTGAGAATGGTATTTGGCTCAGAAGAACATGGCATGTTTGATGCTTACGTACCAAAACTGACAGAAATAATCCGACGTACTTATCTTGAAACATTCACAAATAGATCATGCATGAGTGATGTTCTCGAAAAGATTAAACTCACTTAATTGATAGTTGGAAAGTAGGTTGATAATATATTTACGTAATGGAATATTTAAAAACAAGGTGACAAGCAAATTGTTGACATTTCATAATACACTTGTATGCATCTTTTATTTAAGGAAAACGTTAATCCAAATATAGTAAAATTCAAATAGTAGTAACTTTTAAAATTAGTAAACCCGACATATCTTGATTTATTAAAGAGTTTACTTTTGCGCAGTTTTTCAAACATTTGTGTTTTTGTCGTGTTTTGTAGTGCACTTGTAGTCTTTCTGACCTTTATACATAAAGTGCATATAAATCATCAGTAGCATAATTAGGTTGTTGCGTTTTATGCATTTGCACACAGTAACTTCAACTCTCGATTTCATTTTGCTTACAAGGTCACTTGCGGTCACAACTTTGACTCGGAGCAGACACATCTGCTGTGTTGCTTACATAAAATATTATTTTGAGCTTTCAGTATTTTGTTATTCGGCATTGAGACCATAAAACTGCTCTTTTTGTGCAAGCATGCATTTGTATTCACATTGACATTCTTGACATTGACTTTACTTTCTGTTGACATTGCAAAGTTCATTGCGAGAGTTGGACAGATTACGTGTTGAATAGCAAGATCGTTATTAGCTCGCTGCTTCTGCAGGAGAGCTATTTAAGATATCAGTGTCCGTTTGTCCGTCTGTCCGTCTGTCCGTCTGTCCGTCCGTCCGTCCGTCTGTAGACTTTATTTTTGGGCTTTTGGGCTCTAAACCAGGGTAAATGGGCTCTAAACCAGGGTATATAGGCTCTAAACCAGGATAAATGGGCTGTAGACCAGGTTAAATCGGCTCTACACTAGGTTAAATCGGCTCTAGACCAGGTTAAATCGGCTCTGGACCAGGTTAAATCGGCTCTAGACCAGGTTAAATCGGCACTAGGCCAGGCTCTTATTATTGTATGTTTATATTTATATTATCGTCTTCAGCAGCGAGCATTTTTAATGGTTTACCATTGACTGGTTATTCATGTGCGCATAACATTTTCAAACCTCTGAATCTGCATATAATGTGTTCACATCTATAGTCGTTTTAGCCTGACATTATAAGTAATATGCATTTGTTTCCTTTTCTGGATCCAAAACTTGAACACAAATACAATATGGAATTCTAGTTCAACTAAAATCGATTAACAACTGTTTGGCAACTTTCTAGTTGATTGAAATTTTCAGATGGAATTAAAACAAAATAAATAATTTTTTGGTAGCATTTGCCATTTCATTTTTCTCCTTCCCCTTTTATGATTTAATATTTAGTGTAGCTTTAGATCGCTTCTAAAATTGTGATTTTATGTACCCCTATATCATAAGCGTGCGTAATATACTTGGGTCTCGCTACATGCATTAGGAGACACACTGTCTTCATTTCATCATCATCGCTATCTTATTTTCTTACAAACATTTTTGCTAACGAGTTCATTAGCAAAATAAAAAAGCATGATATATTATGATGAAATATTCGTGCAAAGTAAATCATTCTCCATAATTTTTGCAATGCCGCTGTGCTAGTAATCACTGCATTTGGCGAAATAATTTAATTGCCATTTGATAATTGATTTGATTATCTGTTCCCATGAACATGACAAAATCAGCTGCTGACTAGCTTTGAAATCTGTACATTATGCAAAAATCTAAAATTAAAAACAGGTAGTATCTTGAATCATTTCAGTTCAGGTTTGACCCTTTGTATGATAAGTTTTAGACTCTGTACATAGTTTATTTTTTGAAATATTGACTTAGATAAGTTTTAGATAAGACTTTTGACTTTGACTTTGATAAGTATTCAAGCAAACTATCAATTTTAAAAGCCATTTATCGGCAGAATAAGTTTAGGAACTGCTGACGTTTCGATAAATAGTAACTTCATTTTGTTATTCATAAATTATTTGTAAAGAGGATTACAGCCGTACAAGCAATTAAGATAGATTGAATATATTCACGTGGAAGATTTGCTGGTAGATCAGGTGAAAGCAACGATATGTTAGGTTGACACCCGTAATGGCAGTGAACCGTGACGACGTGGAATGGATCAAAGTGGCTGTATGATCAAAGTATATTTTCTGAATACCAAAGTTTTACAAAATAAACCAACAACAACAGCGTATCAAAGTAGCTTAAGCTTAGGCTGGCCTGGCCACAATGCAAAAAGACGCAAAGCAGAAACTTTTGGCTCTGCAACGTCGTAACGTCATTGGCAAAATTTGACGGTATATGGCTTAAACTTGTAGCGTTAAAATATTTCTCTCTTTATAAGTCCTCTCCCTTAAAGAGCTAATGGCTCAAAATTTATAGCACACGAATATACCCTTAAAGTTCCTTTAAGTAGAAAGGTAGATACCAGTGTACCAAATTTCAGCCGAGATCCCACTCCTTAGGACAGACAGACACGAAAAATCATAAAGTAGCTACTTCATGAGCTTTCAGTCCTTGAATAAGCCGTGTCTGAATTTTCTTTTTGCTGGGTTTGTGAGTAAACGTCAGACAAAGTATAAATTCATTCTGTTAATGAAATAATCTGGTTCGAGTGACAAGTACAATAATTTTTGCTTGCATTATGATTAATATAGATGATTCTGAATGTATGTGAACCTCCACGTTTGTTTACCTGCATGCATTCCGACTTCATATGAAATGATTTGCATGCATGTTTTAAGCATAAGCTTGTGACTAAAGAAATTTAAAGATAAAATGGTACCACGTTTGTAAAAATCAAAATCAACTTAAATTATTCAAAGCAAAGAGAGCCGGGGCAAGGGGAAAGTCGGAAAAAAATATAATGCGAAAAACTAGTATCCTTTTCACTCAAGAAGCAAAATTTAAGCAAAATCTCCTGTACCAGGTAAAAGATTTAATCTGAGAAAGTAGTATCGTTTACATTTAAAAAGCAAAATTTTATGTGCCAGACAAAAATTCTGTAGAAGAAAAGCAGTATTCTATTGTAGTAAAATAGTCATATTGATATTGATACTGACGTTTGACCTCTGATAACCTTTGACTCCTTTGTTCGAATGACATGAAATTTTGCGAGGAGGTTTGTCTAATTGTGTCACACTTTCAGTCAAGGCCCACGTGTCTATTTAGACACGTAAGAAAAATAATTTTATTTTATTTTATTCACGTGTCTATATAGACACGTTCCAGAACATTCTAATAATAAATTCACGTGTCTATTTAGACACGCTGGGTGTCTATATAGACACGTTTAAAAGTTAAATTTAACTACTTCGTCATGTTTACATTTAAAAATTTCTTTTAATTTCTCTTTAGATGCACAAAAATATGCTTGACAATATGAGCTTACAATTGAGAAAAAATATGACAACTCAAGGTTTGTAAAGAATTTGTAAATTTTTTGTCTTTAACTTTCGATATTTCAAAAAGCTTCCGGCAGATTTTGCCCAAAAATTGACAGAAAATCAAGTTTTTGTTGTAGATTAAGGAAATGTATATGAAATCTCTGGCGTTTGAAACATTTAGACACAAATAAATAAATGGGGAGCCCACCAGTGTTAGAAATGGCGTTATTTGAAATTTTATCCATTAAAACTTCAAACGCCAGAGTTTTACAAAATCAGTTCATAATACACAAGTAGTTTCAAGTTTATGGACTGACAAGTTACAAGAATGAATTCATAAAAAGTGCATAATCGGGAAGCTCAAAAAAGTACTAGCTGCTTTTAGAATTATTTAATGTAAAATTATAATATATAATGCCAGTCAACTTTCTGCATATCAAAACATTAATCAAATCAAGCTTTCGATGACTAACTAAATCGTGCTTGCACTACTTGTTTATTGAGTTCCTTGGTTCACGTCAAGCAAAGTAAGAATGTAAGTTTTTTATGTCAGCAAATAGTAATCTGCATCCAGTGACAGGCATAAATATTTTTTGCCTACATGCATACATTATGCAAGGAAAACACATGCATAATGTATGCACAATGCATGCATAATGCTTGCATAATGCATAATGTTTCAAGTTTATTGCCTGATTAATAACAACTCTTAATTTTAAAAAACTGCGTACTACCGTTACTTTTACGCAAACAAGCTGTTGTGGTGTTAAATGTTTCAAATAAGAGCAAGTACACCGCAAACTTACATATTTATATCACTTGAGCTTGTAAAAGTTTATTTCACTTTTGGTTGATCATTTAAGCAGAAAGGTTTAGTAGTGCAAGTTAAAAAAGCACCCACGAGGTTACACAAATAGATCATTGCAAGATGACTTCAATCAATGTAAAATACGAGGACTTTAATGAAGTGTTTAACGTGATAATTGGTGAAATAAAAGAAGAACCCACACTGGTCAAATCCAACCCCGCAACAGTGTCGCGTTGTGTGGAAGTATTTAATGACAGTGTTCCTCATCGATCAGATAAGAGGTAAGATGAGTACAATAGATTTAATATACATTTAATTAAAATCTAATCATTTGCAGTACTTAGAAAAATTTGCTAAATTGTTTCTAGGGGCTTCATAATCGCAAAGGCATACTGCTGTCTCATGGGTGACAAAATGACAAGGAGCAATCTCCACCTAGCCTATGTCCTTGGCTGGCTAGCACAAGCTCTATCCGCACTTACTTTTTTAATCGACGATTTTTTGGACAACGATATGATAAGATGGGGCCAACCAACTTGGTATGCAAAACGAGAAATGTCCAAGTACACAGTAGTTGATGCATTAAATCTGGAAAGTGTAGTATATTCATTATTAAAAAAGCATTTTTACCATCTACCAATATATAACGCACTGGTTGACTACTTCCAGGAAATGAAGTTTGGCTTTTTCTTAGGCCAGACAATGGAAGAACTATCATTGTTTAAAAATGATCCTTGTATGACGTACTCTAATATAGACAATTATAAAGCTCGTACTACCTTAACTAATCTTAGGTGCACTTTTAGTGTATACTTTCATCTCCCCATGATTTTGGCCGGACTTCCAACTTGTGGAAAGGTATGGGATGAAATTGACTCATTCTGTTTACCATTACTTCATTATTGTGTATTGAGAAATGATCTCCACGATTCATTTCAAACCTATCAAGGTATGTTAAAGGTTCCTAGTAACAGGGATATTAGGCAGGGTTTGGGGAAATATTTATTTATAAAGGCAAAAGAGCTGTGCACCCCGGAACAGTTGGGTAATATTAAAAAGTCATATGGTGTGGATGACGAGGAGAACGCGGAACTAGTTAAGAAGATTTATTGCGATTTGGGTATCCCGATTCTTGTTAAAAACGAATTAGATAAACTAAAATCCGAACTTGAAAAAAGATTGTCGCAATACAACAACCATGTTTTTGCTGAACTATTTGAATTAGTATTGAACACATTCATAACTTGTGCCGATATCTAAGTTTTAAAATAATTGCTTATGTTAAGTTGGCTGCAGTAGCAAAGCTAATTCTTATTGCTATAAACGGTGTATTACACGTAAAACAGTTGTATTCCATAATAATGTTAAAAGGATTGCTGCATAAAATGATATGTGTATCCCAGTGTATTTACTAATTGCAAATCTTCCGGCCGTTGTTGTAGCAGAAATAAATTTGTACACAGAATAATTCAAACTAAACTTTTTAGTTATTACTCTCCCTTGTAAATAATGTTATCAACACACGTTGCAAAATTTAGTCTCAACCAAACGCAGCAGAGCTATCAACTTAATATATCTTACATTGAAATTATATCAGAAAAAGCCGAGAAATGAACATTATATTTAGTTAGTTAATTTTAATTTTAACAAAAAGAAAATAAGATTAAGTTGTTTTCAGTTATCTGTTGGTGTGTTAATATAGCATAGAATTGTGTTTATGTTGTATGACTTGTTGGTGGTATAAAAAATTTGCAAGTTTGTAAACATGTATTGGGTTTTACTTAAACAGTTGTTTGTCTTTTAAACTCTACTCACTTTAAGTGAACATTTCTGGCACTTAACTAACATCTTGAATTCAATTGAATCTTCATTGTCTTACGATTTTTCACTAGTGTAGTGTACGTTACAAACACGAGTAGATATAAGCAATATCACATCAAGATGTAGTTTGCACTTTATTGTGCATATCGGGTAATGAGTAAATTATGATGATAAAACTAATTAAAATAGAAATATACTTTTATTATCCTTAGCAGGACAATATGTTTTTGTTCTTTTTATTCCACACATACACATACAAGCATTCTACACATCTACTTCTAAACTACCAATGTTTTGTTCTTAACTACCACATGATAGCAAAAACTCAGAATTAGTAGGTAAGGTAGCATAATAATTGCTTATTACGGGATAAGTCTACTTAATATACTAACCTGAGATCATCCTTTTTTCAAATAAAAACGGCTGTTACTGGTTGGTTGGTTGGCAGTAAATCACTAATTAGTTTGTGGCACAATTTAATAAAATCAAGTAGAAAAATTTCACTCGGAAGTTTTCAGAGGTCAGCTATGTCCGGGATTTGAAGCTAAAACATTACAGAGCTAACTCCAAAAAATGATGAGGGTAGTAACGTTGCGCGTAACGCGTCTGCAGGGGGAATTTCCAATGTGGCTAGGTCCTTGTCCTTGAAATTTTTTGGGAAAATAAAATGAAAAAACGTTAAGTTTTCATACTAAAATTTTTAATTTTCAACCTATCTTGCATTAACGCTCCTATAGATTTAAATTGTCCATTTTTCTGCCAATTTCCTTGTCCACTCCACTACACTATGCAATAAAACTAATATTCTAAGCACAGTTCATGTCACACAAACTATTCATATAACTTGTTATTTTTTATGGGAGAATCCAATTAGTTCACACTTTTGCTACCCATTTTATTATCTAAATGTACACGTGTGAATGCACACTCTGATAATCTATCAAACCAATAAAGATTCAACCATCTTACTATTTTTTTCTAAAATTGTCCATTTTTCTGCCAATTTCCTAATTCCCTTTGTGCACTGCACTACTCAGTCAAACTACGCGTTTACCACACTCATTCATTCTTATCTACTTGATTGTTCTGCTCTTATCTTCCACATTTCCTGTTTATCACCCTAACAAACAATCCACCAGTTATATTTTCAGTTCCAATTAAATGTTTACTCAATTTTGCAAAATTTTACAACAGCTTTGCGCTTACTCATTCATTATTTTAACCACTGGTGCACCATGTCGCACGAACTACTCATATAACTTGGTTATTTATTTTTTAAGCAGAAATGTAATTAGTTCACACTTTCGCTACCCATTTTTTATCCAAATGTACTCTTTAATGCATACTGATTATAAAATATTATCCTGAAATAACTCCACTGATTATTCAGGTTTTTACTTATTTTTGTTCTAGTGTTCTAGGTACATAGAAGAAAATAACAAAACAAAACTGTATTTCTGCTGCGCAGTATAATAATTTTGTATACATACTTAGTATACATAATTATTATTATCCCGTATATATAATACATATTAGTAGGGCCAAAATGTTATTGGAGCCGTACACACAAAATTTGTTTAAAAAATACCTAACACTTAAAATTTATTTTAATCCATGTCTACTTAAATACAGCGTCAAATATATATGAACAATTTATTTTTTGGCGACGTCTAACATGAACGTTCCCCATCCTAAGCACTTAACTATACAGCAATAATTGCTGCAAAAAGTACAAGTACATCACCACCACATCATAGAACATCAGCTAACAGATGGCCCAAAAACTGTTATCATGTGAGCATCATCATACAGAAACTTGTACTGTATTCATAATCATCATCCTCATTTCTTCCAAATGTCCACAAAAACCTGCATTCAGATTTTACAGATTTACGGTTCACTCGCGTGTAATATATGCGCGTGTACGTATGCGTGTAATATATGACTTTACTGATATTTTGCTAAATACATTTAAAGGATACAAAATAGAATGTACACCCAAAAACCTTGACAAAATTCGGGTTTGGCAATATATCGTATCTAGTGCATACCGTGAATACCGTCTTGGGTTTACAACTCATCGTATAAGGTGAGTTACATGTCACATGTTTCAGCAAACGTGATACAAAATATAGTTTACATAATATTTTTGGAACAGTTGGCTACTTTTTGTAAATTTTGAAATGATGCAATGATGTATATTGATGTGATTATTGTAATTTTTTGTCATAATTTTTGTTATTTGTGACTGGATTGGAAGTTTTTAGTGGTGGTTTGTTCCAAAAAACGGAAATGCTTTAGCGTTGTTTGTCTGGAATTTCTGAGCCAGAAACGGTTTTGTAGTTGTTACTTTAGAGACTATTTTCTTTTTTGTATACTGGAATTTAGAATGTTATTAAAAACAAAGCCGAAAAGTTCTTCGTTATGTTAGTCAATCTATTACAGATTAAAAAGTTAATCTGTTTTCAGAAATGAAGCGGCATGTCAGTCTTGTTGCAGACATGGTCAGTCAAGTTGGTCTTGATCTACTTAGGAGACATTGTGTTTGACAAACAACTTAACTAAAGAAATTGTGGGAATCATCATTTGTTTCAGAGGAACAGCCTGCGCTAGTCTATAGGCAAAATTAATCCGTCCTATCATTTTTCTGTTGTCTTTTGGCGTCATATTTACAGTGAGCTTGTCGAAAGGGGAGCAACTTGCTACAAGTGAATTGAACTTGTGTCCCCCGCAAATTTCTTGATATGATCAAAACACCTCATCAAAAACGAAAGGACATTTTGTAAAATATTATTTATGTTTTATGACAAAAAGCATTACAGAGTTGGAACTTCCGTTCCAGTCACAAAGAAATTCTGGAATGGGCGGAAAAGAAAATCCTGAACTCCGAACTGTTTTGCCCCGGAAGTGAGAATCAAAACACAAAAGACAAAGAAAACTAGTCAACGGTAAACCAAAAAGTGCTCGCTGCCGTATGAATATTATAACAGTCAATAGTTAAATTTTTCGGCCCAAAACATATTGTTAAAAACCCAGTAAGCATGAACAAAGGATCGGTAAACTTGGTAGTAAACAATATATTCCATTTTGCATGATTTAGAGCCTTTGAGTATTAAAGTAGACGAACACAATACATTATATCTAGCTTCTCTGCAAAAGCAGCTAGTACTGAGAGAAAATAACAATCAGATCAGTACACAAATTTCTATAATTTACAAAGATCATCCTACAAAAATATTTGTTCGTTTGGTTAGAACGCCTGGCTTTGTGGCAGCCCAACAGCAATCCACCTCCGGGACTGTCGCCCCGATAACCTATTGTACCACCGCAAGTGAGACCGTTAACGCAGCCAAGGTCGCCGATGGACCACCATTATCATTCTGACGTAAGTCATGTCCCCTTAAAAAATCATAAATATTAAAAAAAAGAATTTGCTTAAGATTTATTTTTGTGTTTGGAAAAGGATGGAGGTCACGATGGAAAAGCGCGTCACTCGATCAACTCCAACAACAGCTCAGATCTGAACAGTCATCCGAACCATAGCGAAGATCAAGGTTCTTGCAGTTACGAAAGTCAGGCAAAAAAAGTAGCCGAATAACAGCAGGAGCAGATTTCTGTCGCAGTTTAAAATATTTACTAAAACTAATCAATAGCTTAAAACAATTTCAATTCTAAACAATTTCAAAGCAAAGTGTACCAACTTAGTTGTTGAGTTGAGTAGTTCTGTCAAATTACCAAGGTAAACTAAAACAAATAGTATATCCTGCACAAACATCACAACTGCCACATGACTAGCTTGCTGCTTCACCAGAGGAGCTATTTAAGATGTAGTGTACGTCCGTCTGTCTGTCCGAGCACTTAATTCTCTACACCCTGCAATTTTATATGATTTTTTAAGATCAAGTAAAATAAATATTATGTGTCTGCTTGCCCATCCGTCTGTCCGTTCACTTGATTTTCTACCATAGGGAAATAAGTGTTTAACCAAGCAATTTTAAATTGGCAAGTGAATGCTAAACTAGGCGGACCTCGACACTGACAGAATTTACGTGCGATCATAGCAGCGAGGATTTTAATGTTTACCATGGATGTTTATACATTAGTTATTAATAAATAGTAATAATAACGATACATTGAATTTTTGTCTAAACGTTTTGTTTAAAAAATGGAAACGTTTTGGTAGAATCGAAAACCAGAAAGATAAAATTTGTAATCGTTGCGCATTGAATAAAATAAAAGGTCTCGATTAATTGCGATTATTGTAAATTAAATAAACGACCGTGTATAGTTTAATAAAGTCACTTTGTAAACATTCTAATCTGTTTAATTGAAGACATTTTGGGCTTTAAAGGTTGAAGTGTTTATTGTTAGCTCTAGCTTTTGAACTTGTCCGTACATTGAAATGGAGAGGGGGAACTACACATTTTCTCAATAAATAATATTATAAACACTTTAGAAAAATTTGATTATGTCCAATGCTAATGGTATCTACTCTACTATTCCGATTGATATTGTTAGGTCGTTCGTGAATGCAAATTCCTCTTCTAATCTGTTTAATTTTTAATTGATGAATATAAACGTTGATCACCTAATCATGTTTTATGTTAATAACTGACGATGTTATGTTAATGACTGTTGGACGATCAGATTCTGCATGCCAAAATCTTTGAAATGCGTGCAAAGGGAGCGACTTTTTTTGTTGCTTGCGTGTAATTTAGTTGATTGGATTAGTCCTCCGTGGCGATTTAAAATAGGTACTTATTATAGTCATACCTCATAAACGTTCAATTTAATGTATAAGTAGAACACCTTTTTTAAGTAGCGAAAGCTACTTATTAATTTGGCGCAAGCCGTACGTCCGTCCGTCTGTCTGCCCGTACGATATCTCCGTAACGGTTTAACCGATTTTATCGAAACTTAACACAAGCATGTGAGCAGTAAAAGCATCACCACCATCATCAAGCTCCTTGACACCTTAAAATTTTTTTAATGTTCTAATATATAAGTTTCCACAATACGTTTTACCAAGTAACAAATACATATGTCGTTTTGAAGTGGCTAGGCAAGGATTTAAATTTTCAGCGTTCAAAAAATGAAAATTTGTAAATATCTCGGATTAGAATTGAAACAGGTCAATATTATTTTTTACGATAGTTAGGTATTGTAAGACCCTTTATTCTGATGCAACCATAAGCGGTGACTAGTTTTTGCATTTTTGCAAAAATTCAAATTTTCGAAATTTTTTGACTTTTTCCAAAATCTTTTGAAATAATTTTTGTATATAGTTTTGCTTTATCGCGTATTTTGATGGATGCACATCTTAATATTTGTCTGCTCTATCTAACACAAGAAACCGCTTTCAAAAATATTGCTATTTGCATAAGTTAGGGCGAAGAATATACAAAAACAAGAACTTTTCTGGAAATTTGGACACGCTTGAATTCAAATAACTTCTGCAATACTGATTCGATTTCCAAAGTAAAATGCATACTAGAAAGCCAGGCGTTTGTTTTACGGATTAATTTAGCGACATATCAACTTCAAGTAGTTTTAAGGTAGTTAAGCAACACAAAATGTAAGCAACTTTTTGGTCACCCTAAGATGCTTGTAAATATGTGAGTATGGTATCAAATTGTTGCTATTAAAAATTCAAAATTAGGTGTTTCCTGATTTTTTGTAAATTCTCCTTCCAAGAAAAGTTATGGCGCATTCTTTAACATTGGTACCATTTTTGTTTGCAACTGATTTTATTGCTTAACTGCCTTAAAACTATCAAAATGCGCCATAAAGCAAAACTATATACAAAAATTATTTCAAAAGATTTTGGAAAAAGCCCAAAAATTTCGAAACTTTGAATTTTTGCAAAAATGCAAAAACTAGTCACCGCTTATGGTTGCATCAGAATAAAGGGTCTTACAATACCTAACCATCGTAAAAAATAATATTGACCTGTTTCAATTCTAATCCAAGATATTTACAAATTTTCATTTTTTGAACGCTGAAAATTTAAATCCTTGCCTAGCCACTTCAAAACGACATATGTATTTGTTACGTGGTAAAACGTATTGTGGACACTTATATAGTAGAACATTATAAAAGTTTTGAAAATTCAAGCAAAAAAATTTCAGGTGTCAAGGAGCCCTTGGTGATGCTCTAAGGCGGAGCTCCTCGCAAAATTTCATGTCATTCGGTTAAAGGGGTCAAAGGTTATCAGAGGTGAAAGGTCCCATTGACTACATTACTACAATAGAATAGTGCTTTTCTTACACAGAATTTTTGTCTTGCACATGAGATTTAGGTTACATTTTGCTTATGGAATGTAAGGGATACTACTTTTTAAAATTATCTTTTAATTGGCACATGGGAAATTTAGAATATTGCTTCTTGAATGAAAAGGATGTTACCTTTTTACATTATATTTTTTGTCTGGCACATGAGGTTTTGATTGAATTTTGCTTCTGTTCCCACCTTCGACAACTCAGAAAAAGTTATCAAGGCTTACCAACCGTCTGGGACCATAAGACGTAAAATATGCTTCCGAAGGACCACCCACAGTGGGACAATTCTGGAACCCCAAAATGTCAACTAAATGACTGGGTCAAATATTCCAGATGATGGAAATAAATAGCAAACGATTTCAAAATAGCTTAAGGAACTTCAACTTTATAATTTCCCAAAAAATAGACAAATAACGGTAGCTTTGTTAAGTGTTTGTGGACTAATACTCTCTTGATCGGTTGCCTCCAGAGGACTCATGATGATTCACAATTTTCATCCCCTTTTTATACTAAACTTGGCTACTCCGGGTTCGGACTCGGAAAATTACAAGATGGCAAGAAAGAAAGAAAACATTTCATGACGAACTTTTCATGAAGCGATAAAAGGAACCGTTTCCGGTTTCTAAGAAAATCAATCATTTTCCACAAAAAGAAAGACAAAGGAAAATTTGAATGTTTGTCAAATTTCATCTTTACCTAGGATTGAACTCAACCTTTTTACCGGAAGTAGCCATCACAAAAATTTAGAGTCCATAATATTGAACTTTTACAATGATCATTTTTGCAATAACAATGATTAATACTGAACGTGGACAAAAAACAAAAATACAAGTTTGAAAACGTTTAGTTAACAAAGGAAAGGAAAGTTTATAATAAAATATCCAGTATTTCCATTTCCTGTCCACTTCGAACTTCTCGTCATGAAAATGAGCAGAACAGCTTCATTAGTTAATTAGATACTAACTTTTCGAATAAATTTTTTGTTTGACACACGAGATTTTGGTTGAATTTTGCTTACATTTTCGCTACCTTGCTACATGTGGGCATGTAGCCAACGTACTTTAATAAAATTGCTGTTGGACTACGTCTTGGATTTGAAATTGATAATATAGCTCATTTTATTGAACAAAGTAAGTCAACATTAAAAAATTATATAAGAATCGTGATTACATGAGAAGACAAAGAACTTCTCAAGTTCCGTTAGGATACAAAATTGAATGTGATTTGTCATAATTAGATATTAAATGGCATCATGCATGCATTATAGCCCTGTTGGTTCTAAAATGTTTATTTTGAACGAAAAGTATGGATTCAGTAACTGTAGAATATACCTATCGCCCCTTAGCGGGAGTGACCTTTAGTTAATTGCTATTTTTTTATTAAGTAGCGAAAGCTACTTATTAAGATGGCAAAACCTGTCCGTCCGTCCGTCTGTCTGTCTTCTGTCCGTGCGATATCTCCGTAACGGTTTAACCGATTTCAACGAAACTTGGCACTGACTTGTGCCACGTTAATACGTAGCTGTTCACAAAATTTCAGATAACTAGGTCAAAGGTGTCAAAGGTTATGAGGTCATAAGTTACTACAGCTATCTTATTACTATATTTGTTCCGGGGAAATGAAGATTCGAAGTCCAACGGAATATTTTTAAGTTTCAATATTTTCTTTATTTCCATTGTTCATGGAAAATTTGTAATTTCGGTGTGACTTTCCATGATCATAATTATTAGGTACATATTATTTTAATTTTGGACTTATGTACTTTGTACCAAAAGAGGAATGATGATTGTGAAAATGTGACTTCCGTTTGTAAACGTTTCTTTGTTTTTCTTTTTTAAGTGGAACGTTTCATTTTCGGTGCGAATGTGCGTTCTTTGTGAGGAAGGGTCAACCTCCACTTCGAAGCACTTTCTTTGTTATTGAATATATTGCTCATCCGGTTTAGAGTTCGAATTCCAGTTGGAAGTCACAGTATAAAAGCAGCCCGTAATTTCTGTATCGTCATCAGTCCTCTTGAGGCATCACACCAAGTACGAGAAAGCCAAATTCTCTGAGGTTGTACCAAGAAAGAGAAGAAAGTCGGTCTTTGGACTAGAGACACTTAACAAAGCAACCGTTATTTGTCTATTTTTGGGAAATAATAAAGTTCAAGTTCCTAAAGTTACTGGAATCGTTTGCTATTTATTTCCATTCTGTCTGGAATAGTTTGACCCAGCATTAAATTGCATTGGTGTTCCAGAAGTTGTCTCACATTAGTGAGTGGTCCTTTTTGAGTATCATCATCACCATCTTATGTTCCAATATTAAAGTTCCAAAAGTTTGGGGACAATATTAATGGTAGGATACTGGCACTATATCGGGCACAAAACTATTGCATTAACTATTTTTGAAATTAGCAACGTCTTTTATTGTTAAAAAAATATAACGTTTAACGGTTTTATTTTATTGCTGGCGCAAACCAGTTACATCAACTTTTTAAAAATTGTTGACGTCTTTTTTGGTTACAATATACTACGTTTAACGGTTTTATTATATTGCTGGCACAAAGCTACATGAACTTTTTTGAAATTACCAACGTATTCAGTTGGTCAGTTGGATACTACGTTTAACTGTTTAATTAAATGTCTGCCACAAAACTATTGGATCAACTGTTTTGAAATTACCGACGTTTTAGTTGATAAATTTGAATATTACGCTACGTTACGCATTTTACGTTTAAAATATAAGGCTAGCATAAAATGTTTGGTTTGACCTTTTTTTTAAAATTACCAACGTCTTTAGTTTGTGAATAAAAATATTATATTTTACATTTGAATCATTTGTCTGGCACAAAACTATTCGCTTTTCTGAAATTACCGATGTCTTTGGTTGGTCAATAAGAGTACTGCATTTTACGTTTTAATTATAGGACTTGCACAAAACCAATGCTTTCGCTACTTTGATACATGTTGGCATGTTGCCGGCTTTATTTTTTCCCAAATTTAGTCGTTTACAGCAGTTATTCTGTCCGCTAACTAACCACGAAATACCGTTAAACCAATTTCGATACAATTCTAGCAGAAAGGTGAACAAATAAAGCCGGCAACATGCCCACATGTAGCAAACAAGCGGAAGCAGTTGTACTTTATTGCTGATGTAGACAAAGTTTAAACAAATCAAAGATCAACTGTCTGACTATACAGGCCTCCATCTTTATTAATCAACAAACCTAAAATCAGACGAAATTTTTTATGCCAGACACAAAATTTAAAAAAATAAAGACAATACATATCCATTTTTACTGACTATTGTAATTTTCATTGCCACTGGGACTGACGACCTCGTACCTTTTGACGCTTTAAATATATGGACACCAATAAAGGAGTATTTACATGACTAATGAAGCAAAATTCAACCAAAATCTCATGTGTCAGACAAACATTTTAATCCTAAAATGTAGTATCCAATAATTGGATTCCAATTAACTAATTGAGCAAAATTCAACTAAAATCGCACGTGCCAAACAGAAGTCATAACCAAAAAAGGTAGTGTGCTGTTGACTCAAAAAGCAAAATTCAACCAAAATCTCATGAGCCAGAAAAAAATTATGATCCGGAAATGTGGTATCCAATTAACTAATAAAGCAAAATTCAATCAAAATCTTATGTGCCAAACAAAAATTGTGTGTAAGAAAACCACTATTCTTGTCAGTCGGTCTCAATACGCTCCGTAATATGAACCTAATTCAAATGTCGGCATGCTGTCTGGTGTGTCTAAAACGAGTCTGGATTGCCTGAGGAAGAAAAAAACGGAGCGAAAAAGGAGAAGAGACAGCAAGTTGATCACTCAACGACTATTCTCGGTTTTTCGGATTTAATATTGTAATTCAGTCTAATATTTTACGGAAGTTTGTGAGCTGCACTGCGGAGTTTTATTTGCTTTGTAAGTTAGAGGAAACCAATAAAAGGAATACAGTTAGATAATTTGTGGGCGTACAAATATCAATTATTTCTGGCCGTCAGCCATCACCTTAATTAATTAGACAGGTTAGCTAATTAATTGTCCCCGTCTGGGAAAGTTTCAACCTAGCTGGGCGTAGTTAGGTCAAACGAGTTTCGAACACAGTCATAAAGTCGTCGTCCACGACAATTCTGTTGTAGTAAGGTAGTCATTGTAATGCTTGACCTCTGGTAACCTTTGACCTCTTTGACCAAATGATATGAAATTTTGCTAGGAGGTCCGCCTTATCGCGTCACATACTTGTGCAAATTTTAATCCGGAAATATAATTATCACCTGACTCAAAAAGCAAAATTCAACTAAAATCTCACGTGCCAGACAAAAATTTTTTGTATTAAAAGCACTATTCTATTTTAATAAGGTAGTAATTATGACGTTTGACCTCTGATAATCTTTGACCCCTTTGACCGAATGGTATGAAAGTTTCAATAAAATCAGTAAAACCGTTACGGAGATATCGCACGGACGGACAGACGGCATGCGCCAAATTAATACATAGCTTTCGCTACTTAATAAATATACCCATTGTCTAAAATCTTTACTTTATTGTTGGTTACAAATTGGTTAAAGAAAGTTTTTATTGTACGCGGTATACTCTTGTAACATAAATTCCAGTGTTGCATAAAAATTAAATATTGTTGTGGAAGAGCTGACTAGATATCAAACCTTGAAATATTTCAAACCCTTTTTATAAAATACTATATAATTTTAAGGAAAAAATCTGTGCTATTATATGTCTTCATAAACAACAGCGGTTTTTGTTCACAACAACATCACCAACCAAGGGAAATGTAAATGGCTTAGATTAGCCGCTGAAGATGCTGTTGAAAACCTCCATTATAATTCAAGTAGCAAGCTTTGTGATTCAAAGGTTTGGTGGTTATTAAATTTCAGGTAGGATTCTTTGCACTTCTGGGTGGTTAAAAATATCTGAGTAAAATAGTTTGTTTAAATGCCTCGTTACCATACCAACCAACGTATTTATATAACGACAGGGCTAGATATTTTATTGATATTGTTGATTGTTCCATTGGTTGTGATAAAATTATTCATGCACTTTAGTGAACTTTTATGAAAACGCTGTTAAATTTTTACTTATGTAATCCATACAGGCTTGCACTTGTTCATTTGTAACCAGTTAATGGCAAGCCAATAAAAATGCTCGCTGCTAAAGACGATTAGTGAGTGGGCATAGCAACAGTCACTTCAATAAATTTGCATGATAATGCAGACTCTCAAAAACCACAATGAGTTGAACTTTATATAAGTAATACTTAAACATCCATGGTAAGCCATTGAAAAATGCTCGCTGCTAACAACGATGAGTATCTAAGTAGTCAAAGCATCCTACGACAAAATCCTTGATGAATGCAGTAAGTAATAATAGCCCATTCTGAGGGTTTAGAGCCCATTTACCCTGGTTTAGAGCTCATTTACCCTGGTTTAAAGCCCATTTTGCTGGTTTAAAGCCCATTTTGCTGGTTTAGAGCCCAAAAATAAAGTCTACGGACGGACGGACGGACGGACGGACAGACGGACAAACGGACACCGATATCTTAAATGGCTCTCCTGCAGAAGCAGCGAGCTAATAATAGCCCATTCTGATGGTTTAGAGCCCATTTACCCTGGTTTAGAGCCCATTTACCCTGGTTTAGAGCCCATTTACCCTGGTTTAGAGCCCATTTACCCTGGTTTAGAGCCCATTTACCCTGGTTTAGAGCCCATTTACCCTGGTTTAGAGCCCATTTACCCTGGTTTAGAGCCCATTTTGCTGGTTTAAAGCCCATTTTGCTGGTTTAGAGCCCAAAAATAAAGTCTACGGACGGACGGACGGACGGACGGACAGACGGACAAACGGACACCGATATCTTAAATAGCTCTCCTGCAGAAGCAGCGAGCTAATAACTGTCCAATAACCCTGGGTTAGGCCCCATTTATCCAGGTTTAGAGCCGCTTTAACCTGGTCTAGAGCCGATTTAACCTGGTTTAGAGCCGATTTAACCTGGTTTTGGCCCATTTACCCTGGTCTGGAAAATAAAGTGGACACACAGACACACGGACACACGGACACGACATCTTAAATAGCTCTCCTGCAGACGCAGCGAGCTAATAACAACGTGAGTACTGGACATGCATTTTTCCTGTATCTGATTTTTCTTTTCTCGATCTTGAAAATTTCCCGGCCCTTTACAGGTCCCGGTCCCCGTGACGATCACGGGCTGGCACGGGCGTCACTTAGCGCCTGTGAGGTTGTACATAATTTAAACGACAAGATGAACAAAATATCTAGATTGTAAAATTAAGTGAGCAATACATGACATGTCAGTTTGTATTTTCGAAGTTCAAAGGTGATTTCAAAGATCATGTTTTTGTAATTAACTTATCAAAACTAAATAAAAACGCTTACAGATTGCGTTTGAAGTTTGACTATGTTCATGAAACTTTTCATAGAGCACATTTTACAACATAGAAAGACGTTTATTACATTTATAGAAAAGGTGAATACACAAGAACATTCAGGTATACACCATTCGCTACTACGTTTTAATTATTATACTAAACTTACCTATACTAAAACTATTAGTACTAATAATTCATATACTATACCATATCAAAGCAATGTGTTAGTAGCAATGTGTTAGTAGCAATGTGTTAGTAGCAATGTGTTAGTAGCAATGTGTTAGTAGCAATGTGTTAGTAGCAATGTGTTAGTAGCAATGTGTTAATAGCAATGTGTTAGTAGCAATGTGTTAGTAGCAATGTGTTAGTAGCAATGTGTTAGTAGCAATGTGTTAGTAGCAATGTGTGTAAGTAATATTTTGTGTTAGTGTTGTATTATACGTATGCACGTTTGCATAATAGATAGTATGTATACATTGTAAAGTTATGTATACGCGAAAAAAATAAACCACAGTAAATCTAGACGATTCTCAAAGCAATTGAAGTATTTTACAACGTCAAATTTCTAAGGCTAAGAATGTTCTGCTATTGTGATAAAATCAACAAGTTAATAGTGATTTCGTTTGTCATATCTAAACACCTAAGCGGTGTGAAAGAGTCTACAAAGTTGAAACTTCCAAACTCCGTCTGAGCGTACCAACAACTTTTTAGAAATTTTTTTCTCAGTTGAGTATCTTTACTCTTGCCTCTGTCCCCCTGTCTGGCAATCAAGTTTGTTTTTATCATTTGAAATGACTTGATGCAACCTGTGCACACCATAGCCATTTCACCTAGTACAAACAACAATCCTAGAAAGCAAACAACTCCTAGAGTTACCAAAACACTTGTAAGGGCTATGTTTGTTCTCCCATCACTAATTCCTTTGATCAGTATTGTCATGCAGAAAGATTGCACCAATATAAAACCCACAGTTACCGCTGTGACAAAGGCAGTTTTCTGAAATTCGTTCATAAAAACGGTAAGGACTTGAATCTTCCGGTAGCACAGTGCAACGGCGTCAAATCGTGTATTCGAACTCAATGCCATTCCAGTAAACCTAAAGAAAACATTTCGTCAATGCACACGAAAACTTACAAGAAACCTTTTATATACAAGAAACAAGAAGTTATTTTGTATTTTAATCTTACATAGAAATACATTCTGCGACGTTCGTTGTACACATTGTGCCAAAAACGCCGACAACAAACACTCCAATGCTTGACGCCATTGTAAGTTGACTGAAGTGTGCAATCATGACAAATATTTTTACCAGCAAATCAACCGTATATATTTCAAGGTCTGAGAGATAACTTTCTAGCTTTTGATCCAGTCCACTGCACTTGGGCAACAACCAATATCCGAGCAAGGAAATCTTACATGGTTCAGCCCAGTGCAACCCTACACATCGTACTAATGGCTGAGTGTATTGAAAACCAAGCAAAGCTATTAGGAATGCCAAACTAAACTTGTATCGAGTTGTGTTATAAATGTTTATCGAGCCACTGTAACTTTTATATCTGTTGCTGAAAGCTATAAGCCCATTGACGTAAATACAAATAACTTTGGAGTGTTTATGACACATATATCCAAAAATGAAGCACGCCAATTGCGCAAACAAATCTAGTGCATGCAGAAGCTCATCCACATATAGATGGTTTGCTCTTTTTGCTACAGGCTGAAGAAAAGGAAATCGTTGCATGCCGTAAATCACGATGACCAAACCGTACAGTTTTAGCCTTGAAAAAGATTTCTCAGTTGATTTTAACAAGTGCAGCTCTTTGTGATTGGTATTCCAATAGAACGGGATTGACTGAAACACTTTAGTCGTAGTGAACAATTTGTCGAATAATTGAGGGTTTTCCAAAATCATTTTTGTAAATCCTTTGAACAAATTAATGCAAACCTAAGTACTAATAGAATTTCTTGATAGTACACAAATATTAAGGTAAAAATAAAAAATAACTTAGTATGGCTCTTTCGCACACTGACAAAAGCTGCACGATAGTCGTGACAGCGTGTACCTTTGCGTTTTCGTGAGGGAAATCAATTCTCTGATAGATCAATTGGTTGCAATTCTATTTTAAGTGCAAGATGTTTGTTGTTTTAAAAATGCTATATAAATAATCAATAAGATTCGCAGATTTCGTTCTAGCAGCTACGTAAGTTTCTCAAAAGTCAAAGGTAGGATGGTTGAATAGTCACTGATAAAAAGATGATGATGGAAAACGCTAGCCTTACGAATAATACATTACAAATTTGGGTTAAAAGTTAATAAAGTAAAGTATTCTGACATAATAATCCAACAACAACTGCAGCGCAACTGTATGCTAAAGCGCAAATGCTGAGTGATAACAAAACTTCCGGAATTGGTGCGAAAAATATTCACGCCTATTCCACATGCCACTTTGTAGTGTTTGTCGTAAATTCATTTAACCACTACAATCATTGTAGTACAATATGCACAAATTAGAACATATCACCTGGACGGCCCCATCTGTCATCTCAAAGTTGTCAATTTCAAAACCGTATAACTCCGAAATGTGGACAAGTAGAACAACAACTCTAACGGATTTAGGTGTAGGAAAGCATGCTTAATTTGAATATGAAAACATTTTAGTCCTACTAGTCCATATAAGCCTAAATATATATGTTTCTCTTAAAAACTGCATTTGCAGCCACATTTGCTGGGTTTTAGTTAAATTTGCCACCTTGGGGCAATTTTTTCCATATGAAAATATCACAATCGGAAAGTTCGGGCCTGGTTTGTAAACTTCAGACACTAAAACTTTGCAAATCGGTACACAAGGAATTTTGCCGTCAGAATAAATAACTAGCAATACTTGTATATATTGACCCCACAGTAATCTGTTAAACACGTCAAGTGAGTACGAGTCCCAAAATGCAAATGACAAGTAAACTACAACGGTTACCATAAAAAGCTTGAAGCTTCCTGTTTCTTACAAATTCGTTGCCTTGATTCGTGAAGGTCAACAACCTTGGAGTCCAGTGCCACCAACTTGCCAATAAGTTCAATAATATGTTATATTTTAACATATATCAATTGCGTAGGAAATAGATTTTTTACACAGATGTAGTTTTTCAGTCGCAGAAATTTTGCATTTGGGACTTTGTTAATCGGCTTTATCCAAAATCAAAAATGGGAAAAGTTGGGCATCCAAACTGCATTTCCAGAGATAAAATGTTAATCTGACTTGTCATAACAATCTACTCAAAGCAACCTAAGGTAAAAGTATTTTTACATACAGCTATAGCTTGAAAACTTCTACAATATTCTCATTAACAGTATATGATTATCTCCCAGCATTTACGTACACTGCCTTGTTCCAATATACTGGATCCAAGGTGGCTGGATTTCTCGTGATGACCAATTGTAGTGGGCAACTGAATTTTTTAAGGAATCTAAAAATGTAGGCGTAATATATAATGGTTTTAAAGCATGCTGGAAATTTCCATTCAACTGGATCCAAGGATTGCTGGCCTTAATGCGCAGAGGATCAAGGGCAGCGGTTTTGTAAGATTCATCAAGCATTTACGATTCCAGAAAAAGAGTGGGTTTGAAATGTAGGGGTATGCGCGTATTGGAGATTTTCATTGAACTCGATACAAGGATTTCTGGCCTTTCATGAGCAGTGGATCGAGGGCAGTGGTTTTGTAAGAATCATCAAGCATTTATAGTTCCAGAAAAGGAGTAGGTTTAAAAGCATACTGAAAGTTTCCATTTCATCTGATTCAAGGATTACTGGCATTCATGAGCAGTATATCAAAGGCAGTGGTTTTGTAAAAATTATCAAGCATTTATGGTTTCAAAAGATGTGAAAGATCGGCGTACAATGTACAGTATTGTTATGGCTATTAAATGAAATCTTCTATTCTAATGCGACGGTGGCAATTGTGTTGTTGCACATAACGTTAAACTGCTTCTATTCACCTTTTTATTTCTAAGCAACGGACTTGTACAGTCGGTTAGCATTTTAGTTTTGATGTAAAATGATTTTGGGCTTCAGCGAGTGGTAACGAAAATAATATTTCTTCCAACGTTTCGACCCTTGTAGCACTGTTCTTCTTCAGAGAGGATCGAACAAAAGAACAATGAAATAAATTGTGGTAAATAAATTGAAATAAATTTTATTTATGTAGTCACATGTTTGTAGACAAATTTGTTTTATATAAATTTATTACGACTGGATTGTTAACCAGATTCCTATGTATAATTGAATGCCCTATAAGGTGTTATGTATTTAAAATCAAACTGCAGAGTCTGAATCCAGATAACACTTGAATAAAATATACAATACAATACAATACAAAAATTGTGGTGTCCGGCAAAGCCTTTCTAAAGGCTTGGCCATAGAAATCGTCTCAAGTCTACAGTCCGATGTCCATGTTTCAAACCAGTCTCATGAGATGAGCATGCTTCATATTTACACGCTCATATCCAGCATTCAGAGCAGAGCAGAAACCGGTCGCGGGACAAATCAGCAACCAAAGTGACAGAAGCCATTATTACAGTTTATTTAAAACAACATAACAAGATATCAACCCAGGCTTCTCCGAATCCCTTGGATCCTTTGGTTGATGGCTTCACAGGATTTTAACCCTTCTGACGACGATTTCCTTCGCAACATTAATCTCACTATGGCTACTGTGAATGATTCTCAAAACTCTCCATCATATTCACCAACTTCATCAGCTGACAACATGGAAACCAACGGAACAACTTCTACAGGTGTACCGGCAGCACAGTTCCAGATTTTAGAAGACCTAGACGAAGATAAGACTCTCTCAATTTGGAACGTGATCGGTGACTACGACACTGACGTGCTGGTAAAAGAATATTTCTCTTTGTTAGAGAAAGTAAAAATTAAACCTTGTGTTCCAGACACTTCAGTACTTCCTAGTTTGCCAACTCCAGCCTTTGAACTCCCCAAGGAAGTTCAGATTAGTGTTTTAAATTCTTTTACTGCATATTTCCAATGTAGATACTCAGCCGATAATATTAACAGTGTCACACGAAATTTGTCTTTTTAGTCCATTCATTCATTTTAAGATTCCTCAGTACCAACTTCTTCCAAAATCGTACTTTACCGAATGCAAAAACATTAAAGAAATGTTTGTACAAGCAATTCAGACAAATGCAGTGAATGGTCTAGCGTTTACTATAGAAAGTATCTTCCTTAGAATATTAAATGAGATCATGAATCAAGTGAAAGGTAGAATTGAAAATGAAAGTGAAAGAGTGCAAATTACTCAGCATTTCTTCCTATCGTTCTACAACGCTGCACAGGCAAATTTTCGAAAAACTTTCAAAATCAAGCAAATTGATTGGACCAAGAAAGAAAGCAAGGTCAAAGAAGTACTACCACAATGGCGTAGAAAAAGTCTAGATCCGACTCAAATAAAATCTAGTCGATTTGTCACTGCATTAGTTAAAAAAGTAGAACAGGGGAAATTAATTCACTAGGGGTAATCACAACTCCAGTGCCAATTTTAGAAACTGCGTCATCTTCTAAACCTAACTCAGAACAGAAAAATACAGTTGAAGATGCTTCAACAAACACGAATTCAATGCCAAATCACCAAAATGTTCAGAATCAAGTTACGACAGAAGATACGCATACTACCACAACGCCTGTAGTAACGGTAGCCAACACAGTTCCAGAGTCTAGTAGTAGGCAAGCTATTTCTACCGAACAGAATAACAATTCCAAGTCTAAGAAAACAAGCACTACGACTAATAATGGTAAACAAGATGTTAAAACAATCACAAAAAGTAAGCTTAGTCTAACACATAGGCGCAGTGAACGTGATGATAGGTTTAATGCGAAAAGGGATATAACCAACGAAGGTCAAGAACATGTTTCACGAACAAACTGACAATTAGAAGGTAAACAGAAAAAACGTAAAAATCGTAGATTCACAAATTTGAATAACTTGTATTCATTCTGTAATCAACTTTCTAGAAGACAAAGAAATTATCTGTTTATGGTGCACAATTTATGTAAAAGTAGCACAATGTCTGTACATAACTTCTCAAGTATCAATGATATTCCAGAATCAGTTAAAGTCTTGTTATTTCTAGGGTTGAAATTCAGTATCATAGAGAAACCAAATTATAATAACATCAAAAAGTGTATTGACGAGGGAAAACGTAAATATGCCTGGAAAATATTCTTTGAACTACAAAATAATAATAAGGAAATGACCAAACTTGAAGAAATTCTATTCAAAATCAAAAAGTCTGTCTCACCTTCAAAATTACGAAGCCCTATAGAAGAGGTCTTATTCGGAGAATATTTTTCACAAAGGTGTTTACATAACATCAAACGCAACACTCAACCTTACAACATAGTGCACAGTTTTCTAATTGAAGATCTCAGAACTTTTATTAAGACCAATAATTTAGTAATCAAACAATCAGATAAAAATGCAGGCATATGCATTATGAATCAATGTGATTACAACAATGAAATCCAGAGACAGCTTCATGACGAAAATACGTACAGACCATCCACTAGGGTAGAATATAATTTAGCAGTGGAAACCTTTAAAGATAAAGCTAGAATAGCCGGTAAAAGTATAATAAAAGGAAAAAATGCTCTTAGGTTATTTCTGGAAAAACACCAACCAGCTAAATTTTGTATTCTCCCTAAAGTGCATAAAAAATTCGAACAATTTCCAGTAGGACGACCGATATCAAGCACGTTAAAATGTATTAACAGGGGATTTTCAATGCTAACAGATTGTATACTACAACCATTAAGTCTATTAATACCGGATTTAATTATAGATTCACCCCATTTATTACTTTTGTTAAGCAATCTAAAATTAGATGCTACCAAAAAATACATTTTATGTACCGCCGACATTAATGCAATGTACTTAGAATTACCTATTTCTGTGTGTAAATCGAACTGTATTGAATTTTTCATGGAAAATAGAGATAGATTACAATTACCTATTGATATTACTGTTGACCACTTAAAACAATTGTTACATCTTACGCTGGATTACAGTTTTCTAGAATATAATGACGAAATTTTTGTACAACATCGTGGTATACAAATGGGTAACTGCTCAATTGTGTCAATAGCAAATATTACAGCCTCTAAGGAATTGAAAGCTCAGCTTAATAGATCTGAAATAGTTTTCAAAGGTCGTTTTATCGACGATCTTCTATTAATTATCGATATTACAAACATTGTAACAAACTTAAATATTTGGCTAAGCGATCTGTTTAAGCATATGTTTCTCAAATTTACGTACGAATTCAATAAAAATTATGTAACTTTTCTTGACATGAATATTATGTTAAACTCCGGTAATACAATATCAACTTCTCTGTACCGTAAACCAATGTCAAAACATGAATTCGTACACTATCTCTCTAGTCACCCCAAACACCTTTTGAAATCCTTACCATATTCCTGTGGTTTGCGTATTATAAGAACTTGTTCTGATTTAAACACAAGAAATACGGAACTTAATAATTTGATGGCTAAGTTTCAAAGTAGAATGTATCCTCAACCTATTTTAAAAAATGCCATGCAAGTACTTGATAACATTAATAGAAACGAGCTTTTAAGACCAAAATCCGCAATATTAAGAACATTTCTATCATTCCATAATCCAAATTAACTACAGCAATTCGAATTTAATGATACAAATGCCGTTCCCAGAAATTGTTCATTTATAGTTCTACCTTTTTATAAAAACATACATGCTTACAATATCTTAGTAAAACAAGCTTTCATAAGAGAGTTACAAAAATGCAACAATGCTAGAATTCGTGCATGTGTTGAAAAGGTAGATATTATGATAGCCTTCTCAATACCAAACTCGGTACAAAGATTCGTTGACAAGTTCTCATTGAACATGAACGGTGGGTAGCAGACCAACTCTGTATACTTGTCTATAGTCTATCTACGCGCGTACTTCTGTTTACCTTTCTGTGTATTCACAATGTAGTAAAAATCTTGTCTTTCTTCAATGTACGGAAAGCACAAGAGCAAGAAGGAAGTTTTACTCCGGTGGTCAAATAAAATAAGTATTTAATGTCAAAGGTTATATTTTAAATATTTTGTGTCATTATAAATTTATCTAGTTTGCAATTTATTGTATATTTAACTGGTATATATATATTTTTGTCATTACACACAGAAAACGTTATGACCATCTGAGTATCATGTAACTTTTAACAATTTGATAAAAATAGCCACATTCATTTTACAAACAGGTAATAATTTATAAATTGTATAGCATTTTAATACGACATGATTCCATACAAAGTTTGTTCTTTGTTCTAATTGTAAAATAATTTTTATGAACTGTAAGCCGCCTGATGATGTCAATAAAATAAAGACGAAACCGGTCGCGGGACAAATCAGCAACCAAAGTGACAGAAGCCATTATTACAGTTTATTTAAAACAACATAACAAAACTCTGCTCTACTCCCTCCATCTATAAGCATACCAAGTTGTGGGCTCTGCCCACAGTGCTTACTTACTCTGTAAACTTAAAACTATTTAATAAAAGTTTAACTATTCGGTATTGGAAATAACCATTGCTAAGTGCAGGCCTCTATTTGTTTCCAAAAACACCAGATTAGTCATCTACGTTAGCTTTACTAATTTTAAAATTTTATAAATTGAAAGAAGGGAACTCCAAAATTTTGGTATATATTTCGGTCGCGAACACGAACGAAGCGACGACACTGGTGAACTCTGTGTTTGATCCTTTGAAAGTTGCGTGCGCAGTAACAATTTTCACAAAGATGCGGCTACAAGAGTGTGTGCTGTCGAAACGGGATTACTCCGTTGCCGGAGGAATTAGCAGCAAAATCTTCCTCGTTGGCTTGAACTGGAAAGCAATTTTTATGACGAGTCAATCCATCGTTCTATGAATGCAAGCAGTGTAGCATATACTATACTTTATTTTTGTGTGAAAAGAAAATGGAGGTCAAGTTTTGGTGCAGCTGGTGATGGGAAAGTCGAGAGTTGTGCATACAAAAAAGATTACTGTTGCTCGGTTGGAATTACGTAGTTTCTAAATTGGAGCTATCCTCACCATGAAGTATGTGGTAAAGTTTTTGGAGTTGGAAGGAGCACCAGTACATTTTTGGACGGATTCTTGAACAGCTTTGACGTGGATACTGCAGAAAAGTAGAGGGGATGATTTGTGCAAAATAAAGTAGATGTCACACGGAAGATTACTAAGCCAGAACACGAGAAACGGAGCGTTCAGGGGAGCTGAATCCACCTTATGTTGCATGAAGATGATGATTGGCTGATGTTTGGCGGAATCTCGTTTTTGGAAAGTACCTGAATGGTTGGAAATGCCACCGGATATGTGGCCAATATCATGCCTAATGCCATTCAAGAAGAAGTGGATGCGGAGAAGAAGAGAGTTGTGTTGTCACCAGTGTCTGCGGTCAAGATAGCTTGGATTCTGGATAGGCTGTTGTAGTTCCCCCTTTTCAATTCCATTCGGTATGTGGATAGTGTCTCTAGTATGTGCATACTTCACAAGTATGACACAATTGAGTGCCTTGACCAAGAATCCCATCAGTGGGATAGAGCAACATTCTGGCAAAATGTGGTCGCGGGTTTGATTCCCGCAGATGGATAAGATTTTTGGTTCAAGGCAGCTCTCAACACTACTCTCCTACGTTCCCATCGTTTCGTAGAATGCAACGTCCGTTAATTTTATATCAGTGTAATAAAAGAAGAATAAAACTGGCGTAAAAAGGAAAGGCATCTAGGTATTGGTCCGTTTATAGTAGCAGAGATTTAGGAAGCACAAAAGGAAAATTTTCAGTGGATTCAGCGTTGCTGTTTTTCGGAATTGAAGATAAGAGATTGAAAGGCTTTGGGGCTTTTGTTGGTAATGAGGGTATTATTAACATCCATTTGTTGTTTGGTGAGAAAGCATATGGACTTTGTCTTATGTCCTGGACGATGTCCTATTGTGTGACCTCAAGAGCACAAATTGGTTACAAAAATCATCCGAGCACTTTCGGCGTGACCATGCTGGAATTACGATCATGAAGAGTGTACTGCGTAAGCAGTTTTGGATGTTGCCGGGACACCATTTACGCAGTAGATACCGAGAGATACCGTTGCTTTCGATGTTACCGGAGTAGATCGTGGATGATTCTATTTACTTCTTGAGTTTACTGGGCCATTCTACTGGAGTTGGTAACGACGTTGTCCAACCATGGATGCATGCTGACACTGCAGGTGTTTGTTGCCAGAAGAGGGAGGCCTTCCACTATCTACTCTGACACAGAGACCTCTCGCGGATCGCGAGCGAACAAGAACCGTGTGGCCCAGCTGCTGGCATGTTCTCAGAAAAGTTATTTTATTTTTTAATTTTACCAATCCCAATTAAATAAAATAAGCTTGAAGAAAGTGAACAGTTGGAGGAAAGACCAACCTTGACTTGGCAAGGATAGGGGTAAGTCCTCTAATACTCTCACTTGAGCAAAAAGGATAAGATTTAGACACATTTTCTACATTGTGTTTTGTGCCAATCTGACCAGGTGGATTTGATGGATAATCAAGATTCTTTGATCACCGGGGATGAGGGTCTAGTACTCTCCCCAGGTGGTGAAGAGGATAATTTAATGATAGTTGACGAGGAGGAGCTGTTGAGAAAGGGGACGAGGAGGAGAAAGGCGACAAAGACAAAACTTTGATGCCACCACCACCAAATCCCCCTACTCCTGCTCCTCGACGCCTATCAAATCATTCGACGGATTCCGAAGAGGGAAAAGTGAAGAGAGTGAGCCTCTTCCCAGAACCTCCTCCTATTCCGGAGGGGATGGGGGGAAAGAGGAGGAGAAATCGGAACAGAAGAAAAGAGCGACAACAACAAAACCAGGGAGTCCCCGAAGATACCGTTCCGTCTGGTAGTAAGAGAGACGCTTCTAGTTCCCCACAGGACAATCCAAGTTCCAAACGGGGGGCAGAGGAGCCTCATGTTGAAACCAGCCACGGACAGAACTCATATGCCGAACAAGTGGCGTACAAGATTGTGTGGGTAACCTGCGCGGATAAAGTGGGGGATATTATTCCACCAGAGGACCAGGTCACATTTGTGGACACCTTAGAAGAGCTGATGAGGGAGGAGATGAAACTAGGAGGAGCGGCAAATCGTCTCCAAATTCACAAGACAGCGGACAGGGAGGGCAAGGTCGCGGTGTACTGCGGCAATGCTGAGACAAGGGACTGGGTGATCAAAATCACCCCGAATCTTCTGGGAGGAAAATACAAGGGGTGGAGGGTAGAGGACTTCCCGGATTTATTTCGGAGGAAGAGCTACTTTACGTTCATCGCTGGAAAGCCACCCAGAAGCGGAGAGGAGCTACTAAAATTTATGGAGCTCCAGGACAACCAGGACCTGGGGATTTGCCAATGGATAGTGGAAGAGATGGTGGAAGTATGCAAGGGTCCGGTCAGAGGTTTCTGGGTTTACGTTAGTATTCCCAACGTGTGCGTCGACCCAGAGAAAATGAAGACAGGTATCAAGCCTGTCTACCTAACTAGACACTGTGAACCACTCCTGGCAAGCAGCAAGATGATGATCAAGGCTAAATACGTTGGAGGCCAAGCAAGTCAAGGTCCTTCAGACGGGGGAAAGAAGAAGTGATAGTTTTTTTTGTTTAGGTGCAACCTAAATTTTTTCTACGTTCTTTGTTGTGGTGCTACCTAAATTTAATTTAATTTCAATTTAATTCTGTCATTTTCATTTTATATTAATTCTTTCCATTAAAATATTATTCCATTGGTTGTGCGTAATAACCAAATATGGTTGAACGCCTCAGTGAGGTTGTATTTTTTGTACTTCTTAACTGACCAATAAGTTATATATATATACTCTGACACAGCAGCAAACAACGCCTTCTAGTGGGTTACCGACAGCATTCGAATAACTCAAGTGGAAATTCAATCCACCCACCACTAGCGATGCTGGGTCGATGGTTGGAGATACTAATTGGCCTAGTCAAACAGCTTATTCGCCGTATCCTTCGAAGGAAATATATTGACTGCAAGGAGCTACGGTCCATTTGGTGTAATGTGGAGAGTATGTCGAACCTTATGTCCACTCACCTTTTGTCTGAGGAGAAGAATGACCTACGACCGCTTTATCCAGCATATTTTTTGAGGGATAAGACGAAGAGTTTTCTCCGAGAAGCGAAAATCGTAAATGAGAAGAAGCTGGAGTAGCAAGCAAGAGTTTGTGCCAGTCTGCGAGGAAAGTTGAGCTGTCGGTTCCGAAAGGAGTAGCTTGGACAGTTGCTGCATCGCGGAGGGAAAAAAGATGAAACTAGGAGACGCAGTCATCATTAAAGACGAACATCGGAAGAGTTTGGAATGGAGTTTTTGGATAGTTTTAGAGGTATTCTCAGGAAGAGATGGAAATGTCCGTTCGGCGCTGGTCAAAACCAAAGATGGACTGTTAACTATACCTGTTCAACGGCTATTTTTGCGAGAACTTGCTGAGTCGGAGGAGGATCCAGCGAAAAACACTGGATAAATTGTCATAATGGTTGGAGGAGCTACATATGAAGTTCAAAGCGAAATGGTGGGTGATGCTATTCAGCAAATGGGAAAGGAAACTTGGGAGAACTGGAACAATTTGAGGAAGATCCCAAAATGCCACGTTTTTGGGGTACATTAAAAATGCCACAATTTTATTATTAATTAATATCAGATTTGTTATGAAATTGAACTGTGAAAAGTTTGAATGTGCATTTTAAATGCTTGTAAAATGGCAGTGGAAGTATGTCAGATGTCAGAAATGTGCTATCTGGTAGGATACTGACAGGATGAGTATGGTCGTGACTACCTTCCTGTTCGAAAATAGTTTTTCTTTTGAAATATTTATGAATATTTTAAAGCAAATTTAAAATACGTCAGGATAATTAAGGTCCGTGGGTGAATTTGGCTGCGTTAAGGGTTTCATGAGGGGAGGAACCCAGTTACGAAAGTCAGGCGTATATGTAGCCCAATGGCAGAAGCAGCATATTTCTTTAGTAGTTTAAACTATTTACTAAAAAACAAATCAACAGCTTAAAACTAACTTGTTAAAAACCATTCACAACATCAAAACATCCATGGTAAACAATTAAAAATGCTCGCTGCTGAAGACGATAATATGAACATAAACATATAATAATAACCCTATTATGGTCTAGAGCCGATTTAACCTGGTCTAGAACCGATTTAACCTGGTCTAGAGCCGAGTTAACCTGGTCTAGAACCAATTTAGCCTAGTCTAGAGCCGATTTAACCTGGTCTAGAGCCGGTTTAGCCTAGTCTAGAGCCGATAGTCTAGGTAGCCTAGTCTAGACCCCAAATAGCCTGGTTTAGACCCCAAATAGCCTGGTATAGACCCCAAATAGCCAGGTGTAGACCCCAAATAGCCTGGTGTAGACCCCAAAAATAAAGTGGACGGACACACGGACAGACGGACACACGGACAGACGGACACACGGACAGACGGACACACGGACACACGGACAGACGGACACACGGACAGACGGACACACGGACAGACGGACACACGGACAGACGGACACACTATCCGTTAATAAGCTCACCTGCTGACGCAGCTACTAGTGGGTCTAATTGACATAGGTTTTTTCTTTTTGACCCCTACTGGCCTGATTATGACCCGAATTAGCCTGATTATGACCCCAAATAGCCTAATTTTGACCCCAAATAGCCTGATTTTGACCCAGATAGCTTGGTTTTGACCCCAAATATCCTGGTATAGACCCCAAAAATAAAGTAGACGGACAGACGGACACACTACTCGTTAATAAGCTCCCCTGCTGACGCAGCGAGCTAATAATGGTAACAACCCCATATTACTGATTTTGACCCCACATAGCCTGAATTTGACCCCAAATAGCCTGATTTTGACCCAAAATAGCCTAATTTTGACCCAAAATAGCCTGGTTTTGACCCCAAATAGCCTGGTATAGACCCCAAAAATACAGTAGACGGATACACTTCTCGTTAATAAGCTCCCCTGCTGACGCAGCGAGCTAATAATGGTAACAACCCCAATTAACTGATTTTGACCCCACATAGCCTGAATTTGACCCCAAATAGCCTGATTTTGACCCCAAATAGCCTGATTTTGACCCCAAATAGCCTGATTTTGACCCCAAATAGCCTGATTTTGACCCCAAATAGCCTGATTTTGACCCCAAATAGCCTGATTTTGACCCCAAATAGCCTGATTTTGACCCCAAATAGCCTGATTTTGACCCCAAATAGCCTGATTTTGACCCCAAATAGCCTGATTTTGACCCCAAATTGCCTGATTTTGACCCCAAATGGCCTGGTTTTGACCCAAAATAGCCTGGTGCAGACCCTAAAAATAAAGTGGACGGACACACGGACACACTACTCGTTAATAAGCTCACCTGCTGACGCAGCGAGCTAATAAGCTCTTCTGCCGAAGCAGCGCCCTTATGAGAACAAAGTATGTCCTGGCAAGTCCGAAGTAACTCATCATTGGTGTCAACACAAAAAATTTGAAAAAATCACGTGGTTTTTTATACCGCAGGGTACCTTTGAGTACCTTTTTTTAGGGTTGCTAATTTTAGGATAATAAAAGTATGGCTTAGGTAACCGGTCATTGTGTTTACCCCGAGGCGCTTGAGTCAACCTAAAGCAATATTATACATTTCCACTGAATCATTGAGTATCTCTTGCACAGGCAAGAATGAAACGGAACGGACTGCTGAGTTAAAGTCAGCTTGTTCATGTGCATCTCATCAATCTATCAAAAAATACTATTCTATCTATTCATTTGTCACACGATACTTTTTGAAAATTGCACAACAAAAATCAGGTTATTTTAAGCTAAATCTAAATTTTTGGGGAAAGTTCTAACCGCAGACAGTGCTTCTGACAAAACGGTGCAAGACAAGCATGCTTGTCATTCAGTCGGCATGTCATCATTTGTGAAGGTGGAGTAGGTAAGATTTTTTATAGACAAATCAGAATAAAATTGTTTTATTAATTGAAGATAATATAGTTTTGTTCTTCAAAAACGTTTTGTGTACACATTACAGTATAGTGGAGTCTTAAACTGGGTCTGAATGGACAATCTAATCGCTCTAAATTGCACACGTCTAAAGGTATTCGTTTGTGGTATATATGAATACATTTGATTAATTAACGAAACTCTTTTCAAAGCTAACACGGTATGACAACACTTATAACTGACAATAATTTTGTTGATTTCAGGTCCATTGGAAACTTGCTTGAAGCTTGAAGCCAATCACGGTGCCATGGGGAAAGTCTCATCTTTGACGTTCATCAACATTGGCTGATGCATGGTAAAGTTTGTTCTAGCTATTTAATATACGTTTGAAGAGTATTCTTGATATTTCATTGACATCTGGGCAGTATTTAAAAAAAATTATATCTACAGGCACCAATAATCAACGTCTTGAATAAAAATTGGACGGAAATGTAACGAGCAGGAAATACCGACAGGTTTATATAAATCCAGGGGTAAGTATGCAATTCCATGGTTGTCGGATACGTTCAATATTCTATGATGGTGCAAGTTTTCATTAAATGCGAATAATTGTTCATCATTGTAGTCAAACACGACCAGGAAACAGACGGGGACATCGAATTAAATTTGTAACTAACGATTATTATACAAATTATTAAATATCCCGCCCATTCTTCTGCAAACTAATTATGTCTTGAATTCTTTCTGTTCCATGTTTACAAATTGTTCTTTATGGAGACATCAACACGACGACGTTTATTTACCGGTGGGGACACTGCGACCATTCCACATTAAACTTTACCCTGAAATCTTCTGAAGCTTTTATACCTGCCAATATAATGTAAACAGCCATGCTAAAAATATGACTTGTGTTGATAAGCATGCTTATCTTTTTTATATAAATAAACTCAGCTGATTTTGCCTTTCATTCCGCATTAAATTTGCATTGAAATATGTACGTAATTACCTCCACGGTGATCAGTAACCGTAGATAACCATACAATCTTTTTCGAGGTAACCGCAGGTTAATTCAGTTAAATATATCTAAGTTACTTATATTTGGATAGACTAAGTTACCTAAGGCCATACCATCACATCCTAAAACTGGCTAACCACAAATCGGCATGCGCAGATTTGGTAAAGGAAAAGTTACTCGTGTGAGGTTACCAAAACGCTGAATCAGCGAAATAGGTTACCAAATCGTCTCACTCTGGTATCGCTAGGTAACCTCAAAGCGCAATACTACATATAGGAGCTCGTCGGTTACCGCTGACTTACCAGGACCTCTATTAGGGCGAGCTAATAATTTACCCTTTCTCCACTTTCTTTCCACTTTCAAAATGTTTGTAAAAACATGAACTCCAGAATATACATGTTGAATAGGTATAAATACTATTTTACTTTTAAATTGAGGCAAATATTTACCACCTCACTAGTATTATCAGTGCTAGATTACTGTCTACCAGTATGGGGAGATATAGCAGAAGTCAAACGTAAACGTTTAAATAATATCATGTATAAAGCAGCAAGAATGGCAATTGGATACAGTCCATTTTTAACAACAAAAATAGACATGATCGATAGACTAAACTCGTTATTATTCCATGAAAGAATGCAAGTATTCTCTTTGAATTTTGTATTTAAACACGTACGTATGAAATCCTCACTAAATGAATGCCTAAACCATTTTCAAAAAAGACAGACAACTGAAAGAGCCTCAAAGTTAGAAAATGACTTGATAGTACCTAAAATGAAAAAAGCTGTAGGACAGTGTGCATTCTTCTACCGAGGAACTATCCTTTGGAACGACCTACCAAATGAAGCAAAAAGGTTGCAGCATTATGCTTTATGCATTAGCATTATGCATAATACTTCTTGCACTATATAATAAAGGAATGACAAGGACATGGACATAAAATAAAACAAGCACAAAATTACGCCACTTAAGTCTGGACGATCCTCAAAACAATTGAAGTATCTAACAACTTCAAAGGCGTATAATGTTCTGCTATTGCGACAAAATCAGCAAGTTAATAGTGATTTCGTTTGTCATATCTAAACACCTAAGCGGGGTCAAACAATCCACAAAGTTGAAGCTTCCAAATTGCGTCCGAACGTACCTGCAACTTTTTAGAAATTTGTTTCTCAGTTGAGTATCTTTACGATTGCCTTTCTCCGCCAGTTTGGAAATCATATTTATGTTTATCATTTGAAATGATTTGATGCAGCCTGTGCACACCAAAGCCATTTCACCCAATACAAACAGCACTCCAAGAAAACAAACCACTCCTAGAGCGACCAAAACACTTGTAAGGACTATGTTTGTTCGTCCACCAATAATTCCTTTGATGAGTATTGACATGCAGCAAGATTGCACCAATATAAAACCCACAGTTACCGCTGTGACAAAGGCAGTTTTCTGAAATTCGTTCATAAAAACGGTAAGGACTTGAATCTTCCGGTAGCACAGTGCAACGGCGTCAAATCGTGTATTCGAACTCAATGCCATTCCAGTAAACCTAAAGAAAACATTTCGTCAATGCACACGAAAACTTTTATATACAAGAAACAAGAAGTTTTAATTTTATTTTATTTTAATTTTAATTTAATTTTGTATTTTATTCTTACATAGAAATACATTCTGCGACGTTCGTTGTACACATTGTGCCAAAAACGCCGACAACAAACACTCCAATGCTTGACGCCATAGTTAGTTGAATGAAATATGCAATCATGACAAATATTTTCACCAGCAAATCAACCATGTAAATTTCAAAGTCTGAGAGATAACTTTCTAGGCTGTGATCCAGTCCATTGCACGTGGGCAACAACCAATATCCGAGCAAAGAAACCTTACATGGTTTACTCCAGTGCAAACCTACACATCCTACTAATGGCTGAGTGTATTGAAAACTAAGCAAAGCTATTAAGAACGCCAAACTAAACTTGTATCGAGTTGTGTTATAAATGTTTATCGAGCCACTGTAACTTTTATATCTGTTGCTGAAAGCTATAAGCCCATTGACGTAAATACAAATAACTTTGGAGTGTTTATGACACATATATCCAAAAATGAAACACGACAATTGTGCAAACAAAAATAGTGCATGCAGAAGCTTATCTACATTTGAATGATTTACTTTCTCTGCTGCAGGCTGAAGAATAGGAATTCCTTGCACACTAAATATCACCATTACCCATCCGTACAGTTTTAGCCTTGAAAGAGAATTGTCAGTTGATTTTAACAAGTGCAGCCTTTTGTGATGGGTATTCCAATAGAACGGAATTGCGTTGAGTGCTTTAGCAGAAGTGAAAAATTTGTCGAATAGTTGTGGGTTTTCCAAAATCATGTTTGTAATAGCTATTTGAGGAAATCAATGCAAATTTAATATGATTTCGTTAGGGTAAAAAACGATATTAAGGTACAAATGAAAAATAAATTAGTATTTCTCTTATGTGAACTAAAATGCAACAACGACAATAGTGACAGCGTCTGAATTTGTGCTTCCGGCAGAGAAATCAACTCTTTGTTGTATTAGATGGTTTTAGATCTATTTTAAGTTCAAGCAGGTTGTTGCTTTAAAAATATTATCTAAAGAATCATTAAACTTTCTTTCTTTACTCTTCGCTTATAAAATTCTTAAAAATCTAATGCAGAAGTTTCAATATGAACAGATAGAATGATTATATGGAAAACGTTAGCCCTCTGAATAGACTATTTAAATGCGAAGTATTCGACCTTAGTAATATTCCAATTACAACTGTTAAAAACGTGTAGTGCGTACGTGTCCCAAAATGCAAATGATAGGTAAACTACGACGGTTACAATAAATAGATTGAGACTTTCTGATTATTTGGTAGCATGTTCACTTAAACTTTGATTATGTTTAGCTGTAGTCAACATGCAAAATGTATGAAATCCACATGTCAAATTTTTTACGGACAATTAAATGTCTTTACAATATACCTCATTAATTTTCTCTAAGTCAGCGGCTGTTGTAATAGCTATGTACTGTTACAAAACACACATTCTGAAGAAGTAATTGCTGCGGTATTAGGAAAGTGCCTGCCGTATGTACTTGCAGTGGCCAGGTTGTTCCCCGACAAATGCACTCCAGACATTATGCCCAAAGATGAGTTTCCGCCAATAAGCATTACTTCTCGCAAAACTCGTTGCTCCTCATACATCTCCGAGTACAAGTGCCTTCACAAACTCCTTTGATGCATTAAACTTTTGCTACCGCAAAATTCGGTTTCCAATAATTTACTATACAACTTGCATATTGTACAGTCTATAAACCATATATTTGAATGCCGAATGCATATTAAAAGCATTAGGTTAGTGCAGTTGGTAAACTATTAGCTACTTTTTCCGTTTTAAACAAATAATTGCATCATGCAAGCTACAGAGTAAGAACAAACTGGCCACCGGGAGCATATTTGTTATGGGGGTAATGGCCTAGACCAAAGTTCAACACGACAATAATTTTTAATAGCGTATTGCTTAATACTTCCGCCTTCTAAAGAAGGAATAACATTTAATACAACTCGCCAATTTTGAAATACATGAAAATGACACAACCTTATTAAATATGACATTTTGAAAAGCTTTAACGATATGGCTTAATAAAATATGTATAAATAGGAACTGTTCTTTAAATACACCGCAAATAATTGAGCTCATCAAGAATGCCGTAGACATGCCTGACTTGTCGTAATTTTACAAGTAGGATTTCCAAGGCTACAATATCAGTTGAAACTGAAAACCGGTTTTGATTATGCAATTAAAAATCGGTTTTTGTCCAGTGTACAAATGGACAGTGGATAGAGGGAAAGTAAACATTGTCCACTGTGTCCTTCCTCTAACGTGGTGGACATGCATACTAGAAGTGACGCTGTCTAATAAACAGGTGGAAAGTAGAAAAAGTGGACAATGTCCTCCAGCCTTCACGCTGGCTACTGTGGAAATTGTTACTCTGGTTTAGTACAAAACCAAAAAACCGGTTCTGGCTGTAAAAACCGAATCAAAACCAATTTTTCATTTCGGTTAGACAGACAGACTCAGAAACGTTTGCTATGACAATAGCGTTGGCAAGACGTTTTAAAATAGTTCCCTCGCTAAGAAACTGTTAGTGCTTTATTGTAAAAATGGATTAGCGGGCTTAACGGATGCTGGTTATGTTCTTCACTCAAGAGCTTTCGAAATTTTATTAATTTCTTCTTCAGGAGTAGTAGAATGAAAACAACAACGTAAAGATAACAAGAAATTGACAAGAATGGCAAAAATCTAATAATTATTTCCATTGATCCATAAATGTCCAAATTGGTAAAGTTATCCTTGGAGACCTTCATGGTGCTTTGATGAGTTTGAAGAGGAATGTTGAAACGATAGGGTTGAGTGTTGTTCTTGTTTAATTTAACTCCTTCGTCCAAAGATTGAATGTATAAACCCTCCTTCGCTTCACGATGGAAGTACCGTGGTTCAATTTCGAATTTCAATGAGACTTGCTGAGTCCACTGTCATAATGTGTGTTGGAAATTCTTTCAAGTGGTCTGACACAGCTGAATTTGAGCTCTTCCGGAAATGGTCCTCCACGCGTTCAGTAAAGGGACGACTAGATTCGCCAATATATTTGGCTCCACAACTGCAAATCATCCTGTAAATACCTGGGGGAACGGTATTTAGTTTGAATTTCATGTTACAAATCATGCTTCGAATTTTTGTGCCGGGGATGTAGCCAAATTCACAGTCCGCATGCTCACGAAAGAAACTTGTAATCCTGGTTGTTACGATCCCCATAAAAGGAAGTATAAGCCGAATGAGATTGTCATCGGGGAATTGCTGGTCACCATCCACCTGGTATGTTTGAACTTTTGTGCGCATCTTCTCTATTCTGTTGTTGATAAATCCAAGTGGATATTCATTTAGCTGTAAATCTTGTCTGATTGTATCCAATTCATCGTTCAAGTATTCGGGGTCACATATTATGAAGGCTCTGAATGAAAGTGCGTCGACGACTGACATTTTTTGAGAAATATGGTGATAAGAGTTGTAGTTCAGATATCTCCCTGTGTGAGTCGGTTTCCTATAAACTCGCTTGCGAAGTAATCCCATGTTGTCTCTTATGATTTCAATGTCCAGAAAAGCGATCCGACTGTTGAGCTCCAGTTCACAGGTGAATTGGATGTCAGGATGATAAGAATTCATTTTGGCCAGAATGGTATCATGAGAGTCCTTAGGTATTGCAGCCAGGGAATCATCTACGTACCGTTTGAAGAACAGAAAGGTACTATTGTCCACGATTACCGTGTTTTCAAACTTTTGCATGGATAGTTCAGCAATTATAGGTGATATTGGGGAGCCCATGGGACATCCTCCAGTCTGTATGTATATCTTATCTTTCCATTGAAAGTAGTTACATTTTACGCAAAGTTTTATTAGCTTCATAACCTCTGTCCTTGTCAATTTTGTATACTTTTTCCAGGTTGTAAATTGCATAAGTAGAAAATCGATGTACTGAAGTGTGTCTTCCACAGGTACCTTAGTAAAGAGGGATACAACGTCAAAAGAAACTAATTCAAAATCCTCCGGAATATTCATGCCTTCAAGAAAGACACTCATTTCGTATGCATTTTTCGTGCTGAACATATTGTTGGTAAGTGATTGTAGAATTGGTTTCAGTGCTTTGGCAAGTTTGTACGCAGGAGAGTTGCGGTAGTCTACTATGGGTCTAAGTGGCCGGCCTGGTTTGTGTATCTTTGGTAAGCCAAAGAAACGTGGAGTCCGAGAATGTAGCGATGTCATGGATTTGTATTCGTCATCCGAGAGTCGCTTCATTTTACGAAGGTTGAGGCAAGTGGTGTTTATTTCGGTTTCAAACATTTTCGTTGGATTGGTGCAACTAGGTGTGTAGCATTTGTCCTGTAACAGTTCTTCAATTTTGTCTTCGTATTCGCTACGGTTGAGAATGACCGTCGCATTACCTTTGTCAGCAGGGCATATGATTTTGTAAGCCTTGTTGAATCCAACGGTAATGCTGAGCTTCGTTGTTTTGCCTACTCCGTTCAGACTCAAGTATTCGTATGGCTCCAGTCCGTAGAACATTCTTTTTGTGGTCGTTGTATTTTTTATCATCTAGCTCCTCGATGCATTTCTCCACGTTAAGGGCAGCTTCAATCAATACATGATTCTTCGATTTTATTGGGATGGCATAGTTTAAATCAAGCGCTAGAATCTTCTGTTCCAGTTCCGTCAATTCGTAGTCAGAAAAATTAAGGACAGAATCCACTTTTTTCTGCGTCTTGAACTGACTTGAACTGCTCTCCATGTTTAAAAGTAAGAGCTTTTCAAACTTCTGGATGTGCTTGGTCTTTATTTTGTGATTTTCAATATCTATTCGCATGTCGATGAGTCTCTTCACTGAGTTCTGGAACTCGGCTGGTAGTAACTGGATTTGTTGGTTAAGACCCTCAATGTCCTTGTCCAGCTTCTTTAGAGATTGGAAGTGTTTCCCAATAGTAACGTTCATAAGTTGTAGAGATGAACGTTTCAGGAACAAGTTTGTTCTTTTGTGTTTCCCCCAACGGTTCTTTATTAGGAATCCAGAAGGAATAACATTTGCCTTTTTGCATCGTTTCAAAAATGTGGCATGATTTCTTGATTGGACGCGTTTGATTTCACTCTTTTCTAGCCTAGTGATGACACGAAGATAAGACACCCCAAATTGTCTGCTTGTAGCTTCTTTAAGGCTCTTCCATCCTTTATGCTTTATGTTCAGCTTAAAATCGAAACCGACTTCTTACAGGATTAAGTTTTTAAAATGCAACCGAAAACGAAACTGGGGCAGTCCTACTTGCAGGATTGGATTGTAAATAATTTCTTGAAAGTATCAAGAGTACTACTGTGTGCCATATTGCAAAATTATGTCAGCAATACAAAACATGTCAGTTTGTGTTTTTAAAGTTGATATATGTTGCTTTTATATTTTTTAAACGTACATGCTTTTCGATGTTTATTAAAACATTTAATTACCTAACATCCAAAATCAGTAAATTTGGATCAAAAATATATTTCCGGGGTTGTCAATTGATTCATTTATGACATTAAACATGTTTTGTAAGCAGTTCCTTTTGTTATTCTGCAGCTAAAATTTATATATAAATTATAAATAAACTGCCTTTGTATGTTTTTGTAGGAATAAGACTTGCAGGCTATAACGCTAACGATAGTTCCATTGTGTTTCACATAACATTAGAAATAAAGAATATTGTGGCATAGTGTTAGTAGATCTGGATTTCAAAATAAAAATGTCAACTTTATTCAATCAATTAAAATGATAATATGGTGATAGTGAAACACTATACCAATCTTTGTGTTCTGCTAGTAATTTGATTGGAATAATGCTGATTAGTCTGCTGTGGGTTTTCTGTTAGGCTATGTATGTAGCTGAAGTTTTAAAAAACCGCAAAAGCTCTGCAACGACGGGATTTTACTTGAATATATAGAGACAAACTAGAGAGGGTCTATGTCAGGAATAAAACGGCGGCGGATTTGGAGCATGCTTGATAGGCTAGCCAGTCGTTTCTTGTTTTCACATAGAAAATTGGAACCTCAAGTTGGTTTAGTATTTGTTCAAGGTTCCAGAGAGGAAATAGCTCTAGCATAATCATTGCCAGTGTTACCAACACTATACTTCTTGCACAGCCAAACTTAACTACGGACTTTTCCCAGCGATAGTCCAACTCCAACTAAATTGTATTTAGTCTTATAAAAAATTAATGCCGCTGCCGCTAGGTACGTTTACAGATAGGATGTTTCAGAATTTCGTCTGCCGTTTTAATTCTCGTATATATATCGCGCGAATTAATTATATTCTCACGCTTTTTTCTTTCGTTTTTACTTGCTTACAACTCATATTGACGCATTGTGAATATATTCATCGAAGAATCATGCCATTGCAACCAGCAGAGTAATTGGATGTATTTTTTTAAATCCAACATTCTAGAAATAATGTTTACTTAGATACACACTACTGCCATAAGTTCATTGTAGCAGAATTCTTCTTCTTCCAATTATAAACTAATAGTGTGATGGTTCACTAATATATACTTGGTCCAAACTTGCTGTGGTTTTCCCACAAATGATGTCATATGAAATACTTTAGTAGCAGTCCAAATGTGTAGCATTACATGTCACTTATTGTGTGTAAAGGGTTAACATGGCCAATACATGGTAACATTATAATTTAACACTATTGCGCTTAGCAGTACAATATACTAATTTACGACAATTCACCAAACTGTTTTTCACAATTATGTCTTCATCACGACGTTTTCGACTTGTCTGAGCCTTATTCCAAAATGTTTTTTAATTTTGTAGCGTCGTCATTCCAACCTTTAAGAATTTTATGCAAATCTTGCTGATGGTATAGATTTTGTAACGAGTATTGAGTATTGAGTAATATCCTTTGAAACCTTCAGCATGGACTCCGTATCAAATGTTGACAAATAAATCCTGTATGAGTTGATTTCCTGAGTACCTATTAGCGGATGTTGACACCAAAAAATGAACTTCCTTGAATTTAAAAACTTTTACTACATAATGATAGTAGGACTAGAGAAAATAGCCCGTGCAAAGTGGCAAAGTGCAATGTATTTTCTATGCAAACCTAAGAATTACATAGCAACATCTGATTTTACTTGTTTGAACAGGAAACTTTTACTAAATGAATGGTGGGACAAAAGTAGCCAACCCGTCCACCGTGGTCCGTCATCAGATATTGACAGTTAATATGTCAAATTAATCCTAATGCACTTAGCTAGAGTGTGTATTCCCAGATTTTGAAAATGTTGTCAAGAGAAAAAGATATTGCAATTTTTCAACTTTGATCAATTTTACATGATACTTCCGGTTTCAATTTTTTGTCATATTTTTTTAACCAAACCGAATTTTTACACGAAATTTGCTGCAATAGTTCAGATAAACCCTACTTAATATGGAAAGCGTAAATTGGAAGATTTATGGGTGGTTTCTAAAAATGGACGCGGCTGAAACCTCCAAAATGTCGGGTAAAAATTTGAAAATTTTAGAAAATTATTTTTTGTGAAAAAATACATACATATCATTGTGATGTGTATACACCATTGAATTGCGCATTTACTCCATATGTTCCAAGAAAAAAAATCACAATCCGGTAATAATCCAGTTTTGAAAAATTTGACATTTTTTCCGTCGACAACTAGAAAAAATATTTTTCGTCACCACGAAAACTCTGCAGAGGAGACGAGCATCTTGAGTTACCTCCAATGAGGAAAATTGGACAAATTATTATCATCTAAATATATGAAGATCTCCAAGGCCAACAACTGCAAATGTGAAGCAACGTTCCTGTTAATGTTTTGCTTCGATAAATATAATGTCATGCCTTAGTCAAAATTTTGGGTTTTATGGAAGTTTCCGTAGAATATTCATACCTATTAATTATATAAATTGTAAAAACTCAGTTGGGGTTAAATTTTATCAGTACTAAGCCATTCAGTATTTGTATTTCATAGACTTGTATTGCTTCATATTCTTTCTGACGCATATTTATGAAAATACTGAATAAAATTACGTGAAAAAACAGTTGTGCTACTTTCCCATACGAGCAGCCCTTCGCCCTTTAGCTTGACAAATCGCCTGACGTTCTAAGTTACATGAAGGAGGCTTATCAAAATCAATCTCATAATGCCTTCCCTTCTCTTCATTCCACACATGAAGAAAGCAGCATTTAACCTTATCCAGTTCCGCACTATTATTTCTTGGTTCTGAACTGTCATTTGGTTGTTACTGCTCTTCACAGGCTCTGTGATTTGACCAAATGTCCATTCCAGAACCGAAATATTTCCCTAGGGATGCAACCTGATCGCCTGACATATAGATCATAAGTGATTTCCATTTTCGGGGACATGGCGGGTCGCTTTGTGGATAAAAGTGGTTGGACAAATGGTATTGACACAGTTTAAATGCCCCCGCCCAAGTTACCTAAAAATTTTACTAGATTAAACATATTTATTGCTTTAATGGTTGGTGCTTTTTTAAAACCAACGTCTTTGTCAGGCATCCAGACATGTTGCAAATTGGACATTCCTTTGTATTCAGTCCCAGGGGTTTTGCCACAATCCGGAACCTCGGCTTGCCAACCTAGTATATTTTAAACAAGTTTAAGTTGGGGTTTGATATATTTAATTATAAAGTAAATATATTTGTAATGGATACCGTATTCTTCATCCTCCCACACTTTTGCTATTTAGGAAACAAAAAGAAAACTAATTAATTCCAAATTATAAATTTGCATGGTTTTGTAATAAATTGCCTTATTACACATATAGTTCACTTACTTCCATTTGCGTTGGTAGTTAATTTGCCCTTTTGACCTACTATACCCTTTGATAAGAATAGGACAAAAATTATTACAGAAAACATGACGATTCTCCGTGTATCAGAAATTCCTTCCACGTTTTTTGTTAGCAAATAAGGTGTGGCTTGCACAATGCAGACTGAAAGAATCAGCTTGGGTGAACGTATTGGAATAAAGTCGGTTTAATGTGTCTGGTTCTTATGAAAAAATGATAGCTTTTTCTGGCTTTAGTGAATTTCTAGATAAATATTTACTAGACAGAGTAACCATTACGCCATTGAGACGTTTTTATCAAAGTTGTTGCTCTATTCATTCATTAAAACCTAAATAGATAGTAACATCTGTTGATTAATTTTGTTTGCTAAAAAAGTCATCACCGCTAGTGAAAATTTTAAGCTTAGATCCTGTTCTGATGCTTGCCATTTTACTAAAATTGCAAATCTCGGACAGAAACCCACTGCACTCTATGCAAATGTCGTTGAATATCAGTGAATGGTAAACGTGTATATTTTTTTCTTACATTTTATTATTCAAAACAAACTAGTGTTTACACTGCTGGTTAACAATAAACATATTAGTGAAGAAAAGAAGGCCATTTCAATTTCATTTATGATTAACATGGATGGCAATGCTTTGAGTGGTATCATAATAGTTACGTCAATAATGCACAGAAAGTTTCGTAGAATTTTGTGGTAGGATCATTATTTTTACAGCTACATGGTGACTTTCACTTCTGTGATTAGAATAGCCTGATAAGTTGTATCTGAATATTATGCTATGTAAAACTTCAAAGTCGCACTTTTGTCAAATAGCTTCTGTGGTGTGCAGGAAACGTAGATGGGTTATGGGTATTTGTTATATTGTAATTCACGAATAGAAATCTAATTATAGTTTATTCAGAAGCATTTGAAATTATTTAATTTGCAATTTATGATATATATATACATATTAGGTTTCTGGATTAATGTGCTTTTGTTTTGTAGTGCTTGTGAATTGATATCTAAAGATGGTTGTGGTAATCTGCGTTTGATGCTCCATGTACAAAATGCCATAGTTGGAACATAAAGGGTGTGTCCTAATTCCTAGCACTAATTTTGTTAGGCTGTACCAACCAACGGCATAGAAGCATTGGTTTGAGTTTAATGTTGTCTGATAGTAAATTTTAAGGGCTTTAAAATTAGTATTACATGTGGTCGCAAGTTGGTAGTGTATAGGTATTATGGCGGTATTTTCTTAGTGACACAAAATCTGATTTTTCCTGGTTTTCAAGCAAGTTGTCTTTTGTTTTCAAATTTATTTCCCCTAAAAACAGAATAAACTCAAAATGCAACCTAGCATTATAATCACAATAAAATGGAAATTCAGAATTGTGTCTAACCTTGCTTGTCGCAGGTTTCATTAGAACGTTATGTTAGTGCGTTGGTTTTGCGCATTTTTATTTCGAACATGACGTTTCGTGCCCTTGAAATATTATTATGTAACTTTCTTGCTTCCATTGATTATAAAATGGCCTTTAATGCAGTGAATAGAGGAATCATTCTATTTTACAAATTCATCAACTGCAGGTCTGAGTTTTGCCAGCGAATGTTATTCGAACCATAATATAAATCTGTAATTGTCGTTTCTTTCTTTGCATATTTGAACTACTACAACCACAGCTACAGAGTGCTTTGCATTCAACCGGATATACTATTCTGCTCAGAACTATATGGTTAATATATAAAAAACTAAAGATCGAAAATTGATTCTCTACTGTGGACGTTACTACACATTGAAGTCAATTTGGTTTACTATTTTTACTTTGCAGGAAAAAATGATTTTTTTCATCATTTAGTTCTTTGAATAGAAAAACTTATGCTATATAATTTTTCGTGAAACTAAAATTGTATTTTAATCGGCAGATTTTGAGCTTTAAATTGATGTGCTACTTTGGTATAAAAGTTGCATGAACATTTAAAAAACTGCGGTTGGATATAGTGCTAGGAATTAGGACACATCCTTTATTAACATAGCAAACCCAGTTTCAATGGTATACTATTTAGGAAATTGCGAGATAACACCAATTCAACCACACAGTTTTTTAATATGCGTTGGTGATAACAGCGTACCTATTATTAATTTTCTATATGAAACTATGCTAATCATTTTTGGTGGTTATAGTAGGGTATACGAAATTTTGCACTTGAGAAGAATAAGCTGATGTTCGAGCATAATCATTGAATAAGCACGCTGCTCCAAAAGTACGAACTTTTATTGGTTTCAGCTGATATACGATTAATATACGTTATGCATATTAATAAGCTTTGCATTCTGTAATGTGCTGAACCACAAACAAACTAAAGCAGAACGAGTATATTAACAGTGTACAAACATCGATTTATTTTTACCGATATTAATTTTTGTTTTTACAATGGAAAGCTGGTTATCCAAAACTTGGAAAACTTGGATTAAGGAATTTTGTGACAAGAAAAATGTTACTCCAATTTGGAGCACGTCGGAGGAATATCCCGGACTAGGACTCCAGCCACCAACATTTCGAAGCACTCTCAAAATTAGAGTTGACGGGGAAACCTTTACAGGTAAAGTGACAATTTCCTAATATTGCTGCATTGCTTTTGCAAATAATGTGCTGTTTTATATTTGGTTTGTAGCTGAAGCCTCCGCAAGGAGAAGGAGTTTTGGTGTTTTTCACATTTTTTGAGCATTTCGTCAAAATTGGCACATATGTACCCTTTGGAATTGTGAATTCAAAAATAGTAATATTTTGGTCTCAGGGTGACGATGTCAGTAAAAAATTGATGACCAAATGTGGCCATTTTCATGTATTCGAAGAATACTAGGATTTTCGTAGTTTTTTGAGGATAACTTTTGTATGCATCCAAATCTCGAAAATCGCCGGGATGCCCATCCTAGAATATTTATTGCTTGTTTAAACAAAACAAACCTCAAGACAAAATTCGGTTCCATGGTGGAGATATTTGGAAATATGTATGGGCACGTATACCAAACTTGACAGAATCCATCGTGCCAAAAGTGACAGAATGCTGTTTCAATCTGCGTCATCCAAATTGTCTCATTAATATACCAGATTAAAGCCAATGAAAGACGACAGGATCGTGTTTCTCAGTTTTTTGAAATACACACTAACAAGAAAGTTATGACCATATTTGCAAAGTGATGGATTTTTGGACAAAATGGAAAGTTTCACTTATATGGTCATAACTTCCTTGTAAGTGTGTGTTTCAAAAAACTGAGAAACACGATCGTGTCGTTTTTCATTAGCTTTAATTTGGTATATTAATGAGACAATTTGGATGACGCAGATTGAAACAGCATTCTGTTACTTTTGGCACGATGGATTCTGTCAAGTTTGGTATACATGCCCATACATTTTTCCAAATATCTCCACCATGGAACCGAATTTTGTCTTGAGGTTTGTTTTGTTTAAACAAGCAATAAATATTCTAGGATGGGCATCCCGGCGATTTTCGAGATTTGGATGCATACAAAAGTTATCCTCAAAAAACTACGAAAATCCTAGTATTCTTCGAATACATGAAAATGGCCACATTTGGTCATCAATTTTTTACTGACATCGTCACCCTGAGACCAAAATATTACTATTTTTGAATTCACAATTCCAATTTTGACGAAAATCGGAGAAAGTGCCCAAAATTTGTGAAAATCACCAAAACTCCTTCTCAAGATCAAAAAAGGAAGCAGAACAAGAAATTTCCAGAATTATGATGGTAGAGAAAATGAGCAGTGAAATGAGACTAGTAGTTAATCCTAATTCTGTTGAGGATGAAAAGCCTAACGATGATCCTGATCCAATAAGTGCAATTAAAATATTGTGTGATCAGGAAAAGATTAGTCAACCAATTTATTCGGTATTGGTGATTAGTTATGTGACACAAATAGAAATTTACAAATTTACCCAACTTATTATCTATTTAGATTTGAAGTAATTCTAACTGCCATGCCTGTTTCGAATAAGATATTTTACATAATATAGTAATAATATGTACATGTTCATTTTTAATAGGACGATAAAGTTGAAGGCCCACCACACCAACCCATTTTCACTCTGACGTGTAAAATACCAGCTCTTGGAATATCTTGTAAGGGAACGGGCAAAACAAAAAAGGATGCCAAGAAATCTGCCGCGTCTCAAGCCCTAGTCCAACTAAAAAGAAAACTGCATTTAGACACAGCTGGAACTTCCAACAGCGGAAGAAACACCTATTCAAGCCACGAGCAAGTTCAGAACAGCGAGAATTACATCAGCAGTAATTGGACAAGAGAAAAGTATCACTGAAATTTATTGAATATTCCAGTTTTGTAGCTTTTTAATGTGACATTATTGATAAGTTTTAAAATGATTCACAATTTTGCAACTGAAAATACACACGTCTTTATGATGATGTACATGATATGACGCTATTTTACAAATATAAACTACCAGATTAACACTAATGTTCTATTAACAAATTATGCTTGGCATTTAATTAACGTAGAAGTGCTAACATTTCTTGTTCCAATAATCCAACAAGCTGTTGACAGCGTCTTTCGTCCAATACGGTTTCCTTAGTATTCACCGTAAAGCGAATTTTATCCATGTAGCTGAATACAACAATTAAAACACCTGAAACAAATCATATGCTTATTATTTATTACATCATCGTTCTTATTAATTTCTAAGCAATAGTAAAAATACTTACCTAACGATGTTCCCGTTACTACCACCGATAGACTAAAGTCCACACACGGACTGTTGCCAATTTGTATTTGCTCCTTCTCCCCCGCAATATTTGTAATAACAAAAACGTAAGCGCAAAACGCAGGAAGATTGACTCTCAAAGCTCGTACAAAAGTTGACACAATTTTCATGCACGTATCTCTGATTATCGGTTCAATGCTATTTTCCCTTAACCTTTTCGCATGGCAATTAAGAAGGACTATTTTGTGGTTAAAGTGGCTTTAAAATTATCGTGTTGTCAAAGCCTACATGGCGATTAAAGTGGGGAAGCTAAGCATTGAACGTGGGAATTCTGTTGGAGCAGGTATCAGCTGGAGTGGGAATTTAAAAATTATGGTTCAACCCTTTACGTGGGAATTGTTTGTAATACAAGGAATGCGAACGTAATATTACGTTTTCCCACCGGCAAGGAACGGCAACCGAAAACGGATAAATCCGTTTCACCGCTCAGCTGATTGAATAGGGGATACGGATAAACACGTTTTCCGCTCGAAATACGTTTTTTGAGTAAACGGAATAGTGCGTTTCCCCATTCAGCCAATCAGATTGCAAGAACGGAATTTTCCGTTTTACCCCGTTAGAAAACGTACTCGACGAACGTATTATTACGTTTTACCAAACGTAAACATTAAGGTTTTAAACCGATTTTGACACTCCTTTACTAGCTCACTGCAGTCAAGTCCAATTTCCGGTGCCAAAATATTTCCATCACTGGAATGGTTTTTAAAATATTCAGGGTGATTTTCCTTCGGAAGCACGTACAAAATTGGAAGATTGGAATTTCCCAGGTTTGGATAATTTGCACGAATAAATTTTAAGCAGGCTTGTGAAATAGCGGCCAGTAATATTGCTGATGTGCGGGCATTATTGAATTTTCTTGCAGCAGATTTTATGCTCGACATTGAAAATCCTTGTGAAAATTGTATAACATCAGGCAACTTGTCTTTCGGGTTCATTCTCCATGGATGGGTTTGAAACCGGTTTTGAAGCAATAAAATGTCAAAATTGTATTTTAATAGGTAAAGTGGAAATAGTAGGAGCTGATTCCATGATATTGTCTCCACACCTTTTTTGGCTTCCACTGAGTGTAGCTTCTTCTGCCCCAATCCTTCGACGATAAACTTGACCAAAGATTTCCCATCTCCCAATGAATGATGAACGCGTACAACAATTATAGAAAATTCGGATTCATTTTCAAACACGGTAATATCCCATGGACTTCTGTTTTCAACAAACGGAAATTTTGCAGCTAGCTCATGAGCTAAAAGATATTAAAAAGTTTTCATTTTCTGTTAATCTTTTTTTCACATGATTTTGTATATTAAACGCTTCATCTTTCTTCCAAAACCAATAGCCCATAAAACTGTAAGGATATTGTGTCAGATGAGAATACCGAAGTTTTTGCGAATTCTTCAGTTTCATTTGAAGCACTTTCTTTTCAATAATTTTTTCTATAGTTTGCGCCAAGTTCTTTCCTTTCACTTTTAAAACTCCAATTAGAATGGAACCACGAAAGTAGCCAATGTCTGCGTGAAGGGTACTACCAGCAGTCAAAGGCTCTCCCAATTTAAGATTCTTAAAATATTTAACATAGATAATAACACACAGAGGCTAAGCGTCAAACAAAACGCCAAGGAGGGCCCGGGTGAGGGTAGGATACAGTGGGCCCCTTTGATGTCTGAAACTTTACTTTTCTAATGCTGATTTAGGGAATTAGGGTTAAAATCCGTATTTGTGAAATATAATGAGAAAATTAAACAAATTTCTGGGCAAAATATGTGGAATTTGTACCTAAATAATACATGGCGAGCGTAGCGAGCCTGAAAGTTTTGAAATTATACACAAAATTTCTACAATTTTTGCTTAATTTTGCCTATTTTTTCTTCGTTTGGGGCCCCTTATGCTCGGGGCCCGGGTGGACTTCACCCTCTGGCACCCTCGGCGCTTAGCCTCTGATAACACACTTTTTGTAAACGTAGAAGGGTGGAAATAGAATTAACTGAAGCACAGTAGAAACTATTGCAAGAAAAAATATTTGAGGATGGAGAAAAAACTCCTCGACGCTGGAAAGTAGCTGTCTCATATTTACACTTTGAAGAAAAAAAACTTTAGTCAAATTATTAGGACTGTGACATTATTCCGGTTAGCTGGTTTAACACCAAATGAAAACGACCGCAAAATTTACAGAATACTTATATGAGTTCATGTTTAAGTTTGGTAAGGTAGGATCAACTTTGCACGTGGTTTGCATGTAGCCAAATTCTGGAGAAACAAGTTTCAATTTTTATTATCCACGAGCATATTGTGGATTGCCAATGAAAAACTTGAATAGCTTCTTGGACAAAAACCAGCATTGTAAATATTTGTGTATTGTATTTGTCTCTGCTGCTCTTTGAAATGCAGTTGCCCGACAATGTTTCGTTATATCTTCTTGTGTGAAACAACTTTCGTATTTTATGTTGTCATTCCAAAACTTGATTTTAAATATTTGAACTAAAAATGGTACTTACATAACAGAATACTTAGATTGTATAAAAAAGGTGACCTGAGCAACATAATAAATTTAGCCAAATGCATAAAAGAATAAAGTTTAATAGCTTTTCATCAAATATTATGTAATCGCCTCTTAACAATAAATGAAACCACATTCAGTCAGTACTCATACCTACAATTTTGTACCTAGGTAGGTACAAATTTGTAGTCACAATAAAGATGTACCTAGGTCACTACAATTTTGTACCTACCTCACCACATTTTTGTAGTTACCTCACCACAAATTTGTACCTAGCTAGGCAAATTTGTAGTTAGTTATTTGAAAAATATTGTCAATATTACACAAGTAGACGAGTAACAAAATCTGCAAGGTCAAAAAATTAAAAAAAAATGCATTTTTCGTGAATTTTAGTAAAAATATAAAATTTTGACCTTGGCAATTTATTTTTTCATATGTTAAGTGTACAGGTAATCTAATTTCATAATAATTTATTTCAAACCTCTTTACAAATTAAGTTACCCCCCATGGTCCAACCTGCCCCAAAAGGTACAAATTTGTACCTACCTCACTACAAATTTGTACCTAGAGGTACAAAATTGTAGTCACTACAAATTTGTACCTACCTAGGTACAAAATTGTAGGTATGAGTACTGACTGACATTACAAATTCTACTCAATATGTGCACAGTTTATTTCAAATGGTCAAATGACTTATCATTGATTACAAAACATGAAGTTGGAGGTGCTGTTTACTTTCCATCAATTAGCAAAACTTGTATTTTCCATGCGGACGTGGAAATTCTTTTAAATTGGTCGGCGACGCAATCTCTGGAAACCCGAGTCTCTAAAAAAATCCGAGTTTCTAAAAAACCCCAATTTCAAAAAATCCCGAGTTTACCCTTGAAAATCCCGAGTTTACCCTTGAAAATCCCGAGTTTACCCTTGAAAATCCCGAGTTTACCCTTAAAAATCCCGAGTTTGCCCTTAAAAATCCCGAGTTTACCCTTAAAAATCCCGAGTGTAGTCTAAAAAATCCCAAGTTTACCCTTAAAAATCCCGAGTTTCTAAAAAAACCCAAGTTTACCCTTAAAAATCCCGAGTTTCTAAAAAAACCCGAGTTTTGAAAAAAAATTTAAATAAATTCTCCGACCCGGGGGGTACCTAAAATTTAAAAAATCCCGAGTCTCTAAAAAAGACTCGGGATTTGGCCAAAAAATCCCGGCGACGCCGTCGCCGAGTCGCAAAATAATTTCCATGTCCGTTTCCATGTATTCATATACACAACATAAACAAGATCAGATAAAAATGCAAATGGGAACAACATGAAATGTAATATTTAAGCAATATATTTACTCGGATCTCAACACAATCGTTTGGGCTTACTGGGCATCAATTCAGTTCCGTATCTCTCAGTTTACATTTGAGCCGCAATGTCATTGCAAATAGCAACCGCTTCCTCCTCCCTTAGTCCCAGCGCCTTTATCAGAGCCTGTTTCAAAGTTTCATAAAGGGAAAGTTTTGGCCAGCCAAACCATCCCGCAATGGTATTCCATACTGAAACAATCACTTTCTTAAACCAGCTTGACCACGTACCAAACTCGTGTTTCGTGTTGTATCTTCCTTTTCTCAGTTCAGCCACAAGACGTTGTTTGGTTGACTCGTAAGAATCTTTCACAGCTTCGTGCATTGATGGCTTTAATTTTTCAAGGTTAAGGCCAAAACAGCCACAAATAACCTCGTCGAATACCAGTTCGTTGGTGATAAAATATTCCTGAAACATATTTTCAGCATATGTACTTCTTCAAAAAGTGAACATAGATGATATTTTTATGAAGTTACTTTGTACCTGGTTTTCTAAATACCACTCATTTTCATCAGCATCCATTTGACACCAGTTGATTGCCAACAAAACAGGAACTTTCTCTTGACAAATGCCGCGAACAAATATGGTATAATTTTTTACTATTGTTTCCGTAATTCGTCCTTTTCGAATCACAAAAATGATTAGATTCACCCCACCACTTAGTGACTTTAACAAATCGATTAGTCCATTCATTGCATCTTTGGCTGACACTCTTCCTTTTGCTGCTTCGTTAAGACCGGCAGTATCGAAAAATCGGTTGCCATGGTCGTCGTCATAATATGTCGATTCAAATGTGCACCCAATAGCTTTATCAGATGTTTCAGCAACGTTTCTGCCTATTACCAGGTTAATGAGTGAACTCTTTCCAACACCTAAAAAATATTAATGGCAATAAATTTTACATGCATTTTACAAAATACGCAGTCGATTGTAAAAACAAAATATTTACCAGTTTCTCCAATCACAATAATATTTCGCTTGTTTGACATTTTGGAATTAAAAATTAGTACAGAACTTGATCACAGTAATATAATATCCAATGCCTTGTGAGTGCAATGAAAACTACTTCTGAAGGAGAAAAGTGCACAATTTTTATACAAGTAGGTTTGAAATGACAATAATAATTTTTCAAAATATTACAAAAACACCAGTCAAATTATATCTTCAGCTTTTCTTTTAAAAACACGTATTTACTTTTGAAAATGTACTCAACAAAATTTGTACCGATCACACAAAAAAGATCAAACATCAGAAAAACGGATGCAGGATACGAGATCGCGAGATCACGTAATAATATCTAAAAACGTCACAAATACCTATATAGACGTATTCATGTATCACGTAAGCTTGCTACTACATTTTTCTTATGAAAACAAGAAACATCTTGCTTTTGTCTAGCAATATTCCTTAATAAGAAAGCAAGCAGTTTTATTCTCTCAATACTCTGGCATCTTTCCAACCCAATAAAATTGCGTTTGCTCTATCTGTCTCCGTCTAATAGCTTTTAAAAATATAAAATATTTGAGTACTTTTTTTAAACGGAAGCTGTTGAGAAACGATTCAAAAATATTTTGCATTCTAAATTCTAATGCTTCCTTTGGCTTTTCAGGAGCAGCAGAATCATACATATTAACGTATTTGAGTATATTCAGACAGAGATATGAGTGCATGTAAAATTATATTTGTGGAAAGAAACCGGAACGATTAAAATTTCAATGTGTCTCAAGCAGAATAAAAATGGTCGTTGCGGCTTCTGCTTCTCTTTTAACAGCGCAAGTGGAAGTGCATTGCCAAGCAATACATACTTTGCATTTTGATGTGAATGTAATATTGGTGTAAGCTTGAATGGGTTTTAGACAGTAATAGTAACTCCACTGACCTTGAACTTGAACTGTCTATCCTAAACACTCTATGCGATTTAAAGTGTATGCATTTTCGAAACAAGAATGCAAAAACTTTGATTATGGGAATGCATACGTAAGCTAACTTTTGCAATTAAGGCAATAACATAGGAAAGAAAGAGCATTGGAGAATATGTTATGCAGTAAACTTTCTGCCTGAATAATATTCTTAGAATGCATGCAATGTGAAAAAATGGGACTCATTCACCAGACTACGCAATACAAAACACGATTGCATCAAAAAGCCATGCCATGAGACAGCAGAAAAGGGTTAATTTCATGGTAAAATGCAGCAACGGATAAAAATAGTTTTTTAATTTATTGTTTACGTGCGTTTGAAATCACATACATAGTTTTAATTTCCTACCAAATATAAAGATGAAAGTGATAATAAAAAGACACAACTAGAAATCTGGTTGAAGCAATACGCAAGTAGACTAATTGGTAATTTGGAGATAAAACTAATTATGGACGGTCCATAATGGACCCAATGTAATACAACTGTTGTGTTTAAGTAACATTTTTCATACAATGGTATATTCGACATGTAACGTATCTTCGTTACATGAAAGCTTGTTATGTACATCAATTTCAGACAAAGCGAAGTGAATCTGCTCATGTCAATTCGTTCAAACGTCAAATTTGAACCGTTTTTTCTGTAGTGTAATCTTCATTTACTAAACTGGCATGGAATAAAATTACCGTATTATGCATGAGCATAAACCTTATTCATAACCATGTTTTAAAAAACAACAGCTCATTGACCTCGTCGAATTGGGTTAAAAACTGAGACATACAAGTTTTTTACGGTTTTTAGCCTTAAAACTATGCCTGTAAATAATTCTTTGATATTCTGAATCCAGGAAGTGCAAGTGTATACACCTCCACGATCAAATATTGAAATATGAATTGTGTTTCAACTTGTAATCAGTTTGTTGTCATTGTTGTCAATCTTGTTACTTTGTTATGAAACAAGCACGTTCATAGATTTGCTTTGCTCTCCTTTATGTTTATTTTCTAGACCATTATTATTAAACCACCAGTATATAACCAACCATTTTCAATACATTCACCAAGTTCTTAAGGCTACTTTGAATGAGTTGTGCAGTTCACATGTTCATCACTCAAAATTTTTCAAATCAAAAACAAATATATTTGCTGAGCTATTTAATAAATTGACATTAAAATGCAAAAATATCTAATAAATTTTATTTATATTGTGAGTACATATGCATTTTAAAAATTAAAAGTTAAAAACTTTAAAACTTTAAGTTCCGTTTGTGATGTTTCAGATTTTAACAATTGGCTGTGTAGGAGGAAGAATCAAGGAAAATGCTACAACCGAAATTGACGGTAAATAGATTGTTTTTTAAAAATGTACGGTATGTATGATTACACTATGGGAATTTTTGTTGTATTTAATAGAAAGCTGGCTACGGCGTGCATCCTTGAGAAATCCTTATTGTGGATGTACATGTGCTGGAGAATGCGCTTGCAACTGTGTAGTACCTAACATGGTTAATGTAGGAAATCATGATGGTGAAACTGGGGGCAACATTGGAGGTACCATTGCTGATCCAACTGGTGAGGGTTCAGGCCAAGGTGTTCCTGGGATTAGTAATGGCGAGGATGTGGAGGGTGATATTTTGGATGTTGACGCTGCGGTTAGTGCTGCAGGTCAAATTCCTACTGAGGTTGTGAGTGTTGGTGGACTGGGCGGTGGTCAGGGCGGCGGTCAGGATACTGGTTATGATGCGGATGAAATAAATGGTCAAAATAGTGATTACAGCACTACTGAAAGTACTGGTAATACTGGACCGGGGGAAGAGAACTATCAAGGTCAAGGACAAGGTCAGGGACAGGGATAGAACAAGATATGTTCGGAACAAGAGAAATACTATTTCGGGTTATGTGGACACTGTCCACTGGACAGTAGTAATAGTATTTAGGGAACAGTAATAGTGCTTTAAACAGTTTAAATCATTCTGTGCTTTATTTTTAGTTCAGGTTTATGCAAAAAATAGTAAAAAAATTGGTGTACGAGATTTTGGCAAATAAAAGCAATAGCCTTTTAATGGTGTCGTAGAAATGTATGAATAAAACATTTTTATTAAATTTTACGCTCTTTCAATTAGCAAGATAAACTATGCTGGCATGTTATGATTTTCCATGTTTGAACAAGAAATGTATTTTTTATTGTTACGGATATATATTTTCAAATGTAATATTTATATAATGTCGACAGAAATAAACAAACACAAACATTTATTTATGGCGTTAACAAGATTGTGCGACAACTGCTTTTTAATTTTGATTGGTTTTGAAAACTATACCAATTTTAACATTTAAATCAACTCTAAATGAAGTGCAGCAGAGATTATATTTGGTTATAAAATGCTGCAAGTCATACCTGACATCAAATTCGGTGAACATTGATATCTATATGGTTACTCTTGACCCATTAATGGATGTAGCCGTCACACGCAGAAGCCCATTTCCATCCAATTGCATAGAAACCGTAATCAATTCTTCCCTTGCCTAGTTTTTTGGAATATCTCGCAATTCAAATGTTCCAATTAAAACGTTATTTGACGCCAGTGTATCTTCTCCTTGATACACACTAGTTGTAGCTCTGCCCTGATTATCTTCATGAGTACGAAACTCCATCGACTTTGTAACGGGATACGCCGTTCCTATAGGAATTATTGGAGCAAATCATCATTATCACCACTTATTGATTTGACACCAAAGGAAATTGACACAACTTGAACAAGTTCAATGCCACAAGTTTTCTTTGCCTCTTTGCTATGTAAGCAGGCAGCATGGACTGCAGCCCCGTAAGCAACAGCATCGTCTGGATTGATTGCTGAATTTAGTAACTTCCCATTGAAAAGATTTTGGAGGCTTTCCTGAATTTTGGGAGTTCGGGTTAGCGATGGCAAAAATAGGAAACTAATCGTGATTAATCGCGGTTATTCCGATTTTTGTCCAAACGTTTTGAGCGTGATGGGAAACGTTTTATACAAACGTTGTCAAAAATGAAGCAAAAGTTTGCCGTTGTGGTTTTTCCTGATGAAGGTAGTATTGAGGTTGCATCTTCACAGTGGCTAAATGCCAGTAAAACCGTGTGCTCCGTAAACCGTAAAGTTTCTAAATTTAATAAAGCTCTAACAGAGAGAATAGTTAAGTATCGTCCTGGCCGTAAAATCCGAATTTTAACAACCAGGTTTAATGCTGGTCAAAAACTGACCTAAAATTACCTGTCGCACAGCATGTACGCTGTAAAACTGCTATATCTTGCAATTAAGGTCCTGAATCAGGCCCTTAATGCATGAATTTTAACAAACCAGTTGTTAATTTGTAATGCTGGTTAAAAACTGACCTAAAATCATGCGACACATTGCTATAGGTTCTATTATGGAAAGTTGTGACATCGCTGTGATCTCTGACCTAGAGTTGACCTGTTGACCTGAAGTTCGACAAGGTTGTTACTGAGGTGCTATTGTGTCTGTATACCAAGTTTGGTTGTTAAATTACGTGTCGCACAGCATGTACGCTGTAAAACTGCTGTATCTGGCAGTTAAGGTCCTGAATCAGGGCCTTAACGCACGAATTGTTACAATTTGGTTGCATATTCGTAATGCTGGTTAAAAACTGACCTAAAAGCATGTGTCGCATGGTATATGTTCTATGTAAAAATATTGTACCGTTGGTGACCTCTGACCTTTACAGTTGACCTTTTGACCTGAGATTCAATAGGGTTGTGGCTGAGGTGCTATAGTATCTGTATACCAAGTTTGGTTGTGATCGGTCCAGCGGTTACTGAGTAAATTGCATACGGGCGGACGGACGGACGGCCGGAGTGCAATATTATCAAGTATCTTGGCCAATACTTAATAACGAGCCATGCTTTGCCAGGAGATGACAGGACGGTAAAATGGACAACTTATCTATGTCGTGTATTGGGTATTTACGATAGGTAGATAATTATTTTTGTTTGGTGCATGATTATCTCCATCTTGACCAATAGACTAATCCTTATTCTATAACTGGTAGCAAGTTACGCGGAAGAAGAAAAACGCTGTGCTCGTGGAGAATACACCTCAAATATTGAATCAACAGCTGAACAGACACCGTCAATTTTCAAAGCCCACAAGGGTACACCAGTACTCGGTACGAAGAAAAGGCGACTTCGCATTCCAAATTCGAAGACGTCATCTGGGTCATCTTACGGGTCGGTTTCACCCCGTGCCTCATGTCATAAAGGAAAATCTGTTGCTGCACCAAAACTGCCTGGAATTCCTTTTCTCTATTTAGTGACAGATACTCCTGCAGTGAACCCAATTCGCCACTTCGTCAGCTTGCAGTTGACTCCTCCAAACAATACCGTGTTGGACACTGACAATCAGCTGTTGTCCCCATCAGAAAACAGTGTTTCTTCAGATTTACAGTTCAGACCTGAAGAAAACAGGGCTACCTTTGTTGGTGGTGTAGGCTCAACCTCTCAGGCCTTTTTAACTACTTCTAATTGTCAAGGTATCAAAACTACATCTACATAAGCCACCCTCACGCATTGTACTACCAGTGCAAAAAGTTGGCTTTCACCTTATCTTCATTTTGTTATTTAAAAAGGTAATTCTGGGACCGGGACTAATTCTGCGGATCTTTATAGGACACTTTCGCCACTCCCAACACACAGGCACGTGGAACTGGCAACAATTTTGTCCGAAATACAACAGGAACTTTGACGAATGAATGAAAATCACGCAAGTATGTACTCCTTCATAATATTAATTCTAACATGTATGACTCATAATTTTTTGCAGATATTTTCATAGGATTTCAGGAGACGGTGCTTAACAAGATTTTAACCTTGGAGCGAAACTTGAAGGAACTAATCAATACTACCGTAACTACCAAAGAGTCCACCCTCGAGGACATCAATTTCAACCTACCTGTAGCTGACCTTCCCGCACTTGAAAGTCTCAAGACTTGGCTTACTTTCCCAGATAATTTCTCAAAGCTAGTAAGAAATAATAATGGTAATGATGATAAGAAACCAAAAGTTATTGTTCCTAAAGAAGTTGTAAATATAAAACTAATGTTGTACATTCCAGGTGCGTTATTTATCAGTTGTCGGAGGAAGTGGTGTCAAGGATATTATATACAGAATTATGTCGGAGTTGCTAACAGACAATGTAGGAGTTCAGATAAGCTATACTGGTCATGGATCTAAGTCCAAAGCTGGGCTGAAGGATACTAGCGTAATGAAATTTCTTTACGGTAGGTAGTAACGCAGACATATTCTAAATCTTGTCTAAACCTTAAAGCTTTATTTTATATTATTCAATAATTTGTAAAGGCCGTGAGAAAGACTAAAGGTGGCGAGACAGCTACTAATTGAGGTTAGCAAAAGTGTTAAGGACTGGTTAAAAAACGCAGGATACCGTAGTGGTGGACGAGAAAAAAGGCGCCGTGAGCTTCTGAATCAGGCATTACAGCAACAACAATCATCTTAATCAAGCAAACGTCGAAGAGTCATAGACCAACGATCATGTCTCGACTTCTGAATAATACATCGGTACGAACTCAGCACAGGAAGAGAAAGACTGAAGTGCATCAGCTTCTTAACTATATTATTGGAAATAAGACATGTAAAATAGATTGTAGCAATAGGTGTAATCTAGTAACAGGTAGTTCTAATGTGACTGAACTCAATGTTGTAAACATACCTGAAATCAAAACTCAGTTTGAGGACGATGAAGATGTATCTACGTCTACGTTTTCGTTCAAACACATGTTCACAACAGAGCCAGGTTTTGCAGTAACTGTTAGTAGTACAGAGTTACCAAATACTGTTAGACCAAATCCCGAGGACTTTTTTCGTACGTGGTCATTTAGACATAATATTAGTCATCAGGCTCTACGCGATTAACTAGGTTATGTTAGGAACAATCCAGAGTTTGAGTCTTCCTAGGGATCCACGTACACTTTAAAAACTCCAAAGTACAATAACAAGGTGGAAGTTAGTGGGGGTTCATGTGTTTATTTTAAGGTCGTCGATCAAATTGTCAGCAAAATTAAGCACGGATACCGGTCATGTCAAAAACCAATTGTAAATAAGCAGCGCCCAAATTCAAATGTTCCTATGATTAGCATTTCAGTAGGTGTAGACGGAATTCCAATAACAGGTTCTAGTAACAAACAATTTTGGGTAGTATTATGTACGGTTGATCAAGCAATATCAGTCACTCCTTTTGTCGCAGCTTTATATTATGGAGAGAAAAAACCGCAAAATACCGATTTTCTGATTGATTTTATAAAACAATGCAAAGAATTAGAGTTAACTGGAATTGAAATTGAAGGTACTCGGTATAATTTTAGAATATCTGGTATTTTGGCAGATGAACCAGCAAGAAGCTTTCTCAAGTCTGTAAAGAACCACAATAGTTACAGTGGATGTGAAAGGTGTAAACAAGTAGGAGTTTGGACAGGTAGGGTATGTTATCCGTATGAACTGAGTAGTAGAAGGGATGACATTGAATTTCAAGCTATAGCCAGAAATGAACATTCAAGTCCATTTCTTGATTTAAATATAGGACTAGTAACACAAGTTCCACTGGATTATCTGCATTCTGCATCTAGTATATTTGGGTGTGGTTAGGAAACTGCTGCACTGCTGGTGCAAACGCAAGCGTCCAAACAAGATTTCAAGTGGTCAAGTTCAATTGATTTCTCAGAGATTTATTTTATTAAAAAATATTTTCCTTCAAATACTCAACGCAAACCTATTACTTTGTCAGAGTTAAACTACATCAAAGGAACATAGTTTCGGACCATTTTACTGTACACCGGTCTACCTGCTTTTTCAGGGATCATTAGTGAAGAAAAGTTAGACCATTTTATGCTGTTACATCTTTCATTCTATATTCTATTATCTAGAGGGTGCAATGACCCTCAACGGAACAAATCAGCAAAGCAATTTTTGCAGCAATTTGTTCAACACGCGGAACTTATTTATGGAACATCATTCATTACTTACAATGTTCACAGTTTGTTACACATTGCAGATGATGCGCTAAATTTTGAAAGTCTTGATAATTGCAGTACATTTAAATTTGAATCTTTTATGCAGGTTCTGAAAAAAATAATACGTGGTAATAACAATTTTCTTGAACAGGCATTTAATAGAATTAGTGAACTCCATAGTATGAATACTGTAGATGAAGTAGTTTCACAAACAAACAAAAATCTCGTATTATCAGATAGGGTTGGGGATAATTGTTATATGCTAAAATCTGGGGAAATTATTTTAGCTACACGAGTTTGTAAAAAACAACATTCTATATTGGAGTATAGAAAATTTACTGTACTGAAGCGTGTACCGGAGTATCCAGTAAACAGTAAACAAATAGGTGTGTATTTTGCTGGTAGATTATCTCAATTTGTAACAATTACCCAATTTATATCAGATATAATATTTAAATATGTGTGTTTACCGTATAAGAGTTCGTTTATATGCACTCCAATGCTGCATACTATTTCCGATTATATCATTAAATATATATATATTGTAATCTATATAAATACTTTGGTTTTTGTTCATTATCAACACCGTCAATTTCGAGTTTTTGCATTCAAAAAGCATTCTATAAGAAATCTGGTTTCATTCGGATTCTATTCGGTAAAGGTTCGAAAATTCGTATTCTAGATTGTTTCCCGAATCTAATTGCCGAACACGGATAGAACGTGTACGAGCGACAATGTAGCTCCTTCGCCGAATGCGGAATATCGAGTATCAAAAGTAGAAGGGCCGAATTTTGATTTTACTTGGGTATTTATTTTGAAAGTGTGCAAAATTAGTACCACGGTAATTGATTTAGATAAAAAAGATTGGTTGATTAAAATGTCATTAATTTGTGAAATAAAGCTGAATTCTTTAGTATCAGTTGCTCAAACGTTTACAAAACATTTCCATTACACGCTTTTTATTGGAAGAATTGCCAAAAAAAACTTTTATGACTTATTTGTATTTTGTACTTTTGTAATTTTGTATACATACCCTATACTTCTACCATTAGTTTTCATACGACATAGTTATGGAAATAGCAACAGTATGAAGTCAGAAAATAATTAACCAACATGATTGTAGAGCCAATAATTAACCAAGTGTCTTTGATTTTACAAAAGGGAGATATTTATCCGACCGCGTAGAGAGATACTTTATCTCCCCCATTCCCTTATTTAGCAGACATTCCCATTTTTCTTGTCTGCTAAATCAGCCACCCAATTTAGCCGCGAAAATCACTACATTAGCAGACAAAAAACTTTTGATTTTTTTCCAAAGTTATTAAAGCTTGTTTGCATGCAGAGGTAAATGCATGGAATCAATTTGATCATACTAGAAAAACCAATGATGTCGATATATTTGCCATTCTGACATCTGATGAGACATACGATGGGCAGCTTTTGAACAGTTTGTAAGTTTCATCAGTAGAACACTTGTGTCTAGAATGGAATTGTGTAAAATATTACCGAATTAAAACTCATACTGGTGTTGAGTTGAGAACAGCAATACGTTTAAAATGATTTTTGTATGAAGCATAAGAGTACGATAACGTATTGTATGCTGTGCACCTACGTTGAAAAAATATTTAAGATTTTAACAGTGTGACAGAGGTGCAAACCGAAGGGTCACACATTGCCTGATGTTTCTGTACGTAT